>CM060952.1:80838720-81184371 GCA_030765055.1 Mantis religiosa | reverse complement strand
CGATTCCGAACTTGCTATCCATTACTTGGCTTACGTACAGTGAGGGTCGGTCGTTCGGTCCCTGGGCCCTAACGACCCTTTATATCACCTCGCTGGGTACTTAGGACCGTGTTGGCGTTATTTCAAATGCACAAGGTGCTCGTAAAATCCTTGATGTCTTAGATTAAGTCGGTACTTGTGTAGCGGCAAACCTCCAACCATCTGCTACACTCACATTACTTTCTTTACTCAGCATCGTTTAATAACAATATTTAATCGGAAATAGGTCTTCGAACGTTCTTTGAGTGAAAACATGATTTACCTTCACATGGCTTTCTCTGCTCATCGTTGAATTATCTGTTTACCAAAATTAAGGTAGAAGAAATTCTGTAGCAAGGTTTCGTAGAAAAGTTTTCTTGAGAATGTTTTGTAGGACGAGTAGAAAGTCTTACGTTAATGCGAAATATCCTTATAGTACTACATGTTATTGTTCTTTATATGGTTTAGTACACATATACTGAAATAAAAAGTTTTAAAAATCTTAATTTATCATGTCTTTAAAAAATACACGCACGTGTCTGTAAATAGAACAACTAAAATGTCAACTTAAATCCGAGGATGCAACACGAAGATATTCAAGAAAATACCCCATACTAAACTACCCTTTATATGGAACATTTTAAACATATATCCTTTTTTCTTTCAAAATTGCTATAAATTCTATTTTTGTTTATGGTTAAGATTTGTTTTTATCCCGCCTCTGTATTATAGGACTTAGCGTGTCCTAAAAGATGAGTGTCTGGTAGTCTAGGCTCTATGAACGCTGTACTTATTTGAACATCATTTGATTCGTGGTCCTTACGACAACTTTGGAGGACTTTAATATACGACCTTAGAGGAGGAGGAGGAGGAGGAGAGGAGAAGAAGAAGAAGAAGAAGAAGAAGAAGAAGAAGAAGAAGAAGAAGAAGAACAAGAGGAGGAGGAGGAGGAGGAGGAGCAGGATGAGGAGGAGCAGGAAAAAGAGTAGCTACCAGAAACAAAGCATTTACAGTATACGCTTTGAAAAGGTGGAGTCAGACTGAAAAGTTCAATAATTTGAATCCCGGCTGTGGCATTTAAGTCTTCAGTCTGACTCCACCTTTCCATACTTTGCCTACACACGACTAGTGTGAAAGAACGATTAATTTTTGCAATATACGCTTTAATACCACTCTGGCTTCATTTCAAAGCTATGCGACGGCTTGCAGCTTGTATGCATGGTAGCCGAGCGGTAAAACGCGTGTCTCTTAAGTGAACCAACATGAGTTCGTATCCTTGAGGTGTATGTTTGTGTTTACTATTGTTACTTTAATATCAATGCCTTGTTTTTCTTGCATAAGATAAATAATAATATTTTAACCAGGAGCGGCCGGTGAGGCATTGTATTGACGGTGCCATAAATAAATAATAAATAAATAAATGTATAAATAACTAAATAAATACGGGTTGCTAAAATAGAAATATGTGTAATAATATCGAACAATTTTGGTAATATTACCAATAATACGCCCTTATTTATAATATACTGAACCAAACAGAACGTACAGGGAAACGGAAATAGATATTTATTACATCCGTACTCTTGTTTCGCACAGGTGTAACGAGTGCAGTAAAAGTTGGATAATGCAATTCATGGAGAATGTGATACGAGGCGTTCGTGTACGATTTCGCGACAGAGACAGTTATCTTAAGTCCCGTGCTTTACTGCCCTCTAGCGGATAAAGCGTTAGTTATGCGTCAGTGAAACTTCGGCACCACCTTCTACCATAAGAAGCCGTGTATAAGCAGACATCCTAGCCCTTAACACAGGCGCTTATGAGCGTAGAGGATGCCGTTCTACACAGGCGCTTATGAGCGTAGAGGATGCCGTTCTACACAGGCGCTTATGAGCGTAGAGGATGCCGTTCTACACAGGCGCTTATGAGCGTACAGGATGCCGTTCTGGAATCGGCACCAAGCCACGGAAAACAATCAGGACAGAGCGCTTGCGTTTAGCGTGCCTATTCACACGAGGGAGCAAATACTCAGAAACAATCTTTTTTTGCGCAATTCCTATACACTTCTCTTTCTTTCGTTTTCATACAGATGGTGCCATGGCACAACGGCACTACCTCAGAAGCCGCCCCTGATTTTAACACATTCATTTATAAAAACGCAAATAACACATTCTTGTCGTTTTCAAAATAAATGCAGTGTTATTAGAAAAGTGCTTAATATTGGCTGTGTAAACACTCGGCGGACTCATTCATCTGTTATGTATGAATGTTGCTGGCATATAATGCGAAGTATCCTCTCGTGAAAATGTCACTAGGCATTTGGTCTCATCCATGCCTAGCAGAATGACGGCAGTAATAGAAGTAGAGGGTTTACAAACCCAGTACTAAGTTAATTTCCATTTTATTTGATTTTAAATATAGGAATTAAACATTTAAGTTAGTTTAAAAATAGCGTGTTTCAGTTTTTGTGTGAGCATAAATGTCATAAAATAAAGTCAACCTTAGCAATTGGATGTTATTTTACAAAGTTTATAATACACATTTCGTATTTCTAAAATAAAGACAGATCACAATAGTGTCTGGGGTTCGGACCTTGTAGGTCTAGCTCCGACATACTTGTCTATAATCGTTCGACTATCACTACACCTTTAGTAAGTCAGACTCAAATATGAGTCAATTATGAGACTCAGTTTTTCGCGCACATCACAGTGTGCGAAAAAAAGGGACGATACCCTATTTGAATATGCACGAAACGTATGAAACAACACACAATGTGTGTACATTCTCATTATTATTATTATTATTATTATTATTATTATTATTATTATTATTATTATTATTATTATTATTATTATTATTATTATTATTATTATTATTATTATTATTATTATTATTATTATTATTATTATTATTATTATTATTATTATTATTATTATTATTATTATTATTATTATTATTATTATTATTATTATTATTATTATTATTATTATTATTATTATTATTATTATTATTATTATTATTATTATTATTATTATTATTACTACTACTAATAATAATTGCACTGATTCAGAATATCCTACGAAGTTCTTTGTTCTAGATGACTTCTGCTAACTTAAATAAATCATGTTACACAAAAATGCTGATCTGGTTAAAACATATAATTTATGTCCAATGCAATTTTTTTGTAGGCTGCACCGTTTCCTAGATATGCCTTTTTATTTGTTAATCATCCAATACCTAAGGTGCTTTTATTTAAGGAAAATAATTTTTTGGGTCTCTTGGTCTTACAAAGAGAACGAAATTACAAGAGATCATATAGCGACCAGCTGTTTAAAACATTTGACTATCACTTTGTCTACTGTACTCCTTTGTACCTAGGAATAAGATAATGTTTATCTTAGAGCGATAAATGTTTGTACAATAGTAGAGAAAGTCCGGTGAGTGCAGCATCTCAGAACTTTGGGTTCAGAGGACATCAAAACATAGTTCCGCAATCTTTGTGTCGAATTTTTGGGTTGGATATAATACTTTCCCTGTTTCTTTTACCAGTAGAGAAAATAGATAGTATTTGATCACTGAGTATAAATTTGAACATAGAAATTTTATTTGCAGATTTATTCTTTTTCTAAGATCTCCAGTAAATAGTGAATAAAATAGTGTGCGCCAGCTTTGTACATTAGTAAGCATTTAAACAATACGACATTTTAAAGTTTTTTGAAATTACGATTAATTTGTTTAATTAAAGTACTATGTTCAACTATTAAATATATGTGAATGCTATTTGAAACCACTTATAATTGAATTCGATCTGTATATGAAAAAATGTTTAACATATTTACACGCAAAGTACATGATAGAGATATTTGATCTATAACAAAAGAAAAACGTGAGAGCTCCGCGTGAAATCAGCGTGCAGGAGATAAAGGCAAGCCTACGTGAAACCCCACCCTGTCTCGGCGATAATTGGTTCGTAGGCTGTTGATTGGTGGATACCCATATGCATATCATTATACTTAAACACTGTAACTGTCATGTCACATCTCTTGTTACCGTCTCATTTGAGACATGCAATTTCACTCTTTAGCATCATTTCTAATTTCGCTCATTTGCAAAACCGAGATTCAGATGGTTAAAAGATATAAATATCTTACTATACCTATAAGGGTGTATACACCGTTACACGGATTTCAAATAACTCTGGTACAAATAAACTTCGAGACAAGACGAAAATTACTGTGTAGGTTAGAATTCGAAATTCTGCTTAATTCATTTCACATAATTAACTTTATGCAATGTTTACAAAAGCCAATAAGACAATCTAAATCTTCATTAACGATAATCGTAGTAGCTCGAACATTGCCAACATAAGAAAATAATTACGTTTACATGGCTACAAGATAACTGGGCTGCTTTTGATCTCGCGACTTTGGGATCGCTAGGCAGGATGCTACCAAGACCAACAGTTTTGAAGCATGGTAATAAACGTCACAACCCTACCGGCCTCATTTTTCCTGGGTGATCATGCAACTGATACAGAAAAGTGATGAGATCAACATCACGCATCCCCTAGTTGGAATATAGCTTTTTTATTCAGGATCGCTGCTGGATCTCGAAAGTTAAAATCTACGCCTTGATGCACCGGGAGATTCGCGGGGGTATTCCGATTTTTGGCAACCCTATTTCTTCTAAATTTTAATTTATATGATTTGCGTTCAATACAAAGCATTCACCAAGTCTGTACCAATGTGTCTGCCTCACGTTCAAGTGTTCAATCTTGGTTAGGGTGAGCTTACTGGATAAGCCATTTACGGGAAAGATGAATGTCTGGTAACTTTAAGCTCCAAGGACCCTGGACTCATTTGAGCATCATTTCTTCTATCGTCCGACTAAATGATATAAAACCTCAGAAGCAAAGAACCAAACAAATCGCAAAGTTGACAATGAACGTAGTTGTTTTAAATGGTAAAGTTAATAGACATCTGATGTTTTTATAACGATCACAACACCTTAGAACGAATGCGGTTATTATTGTAAAGTACATATTTTGGAAGTTATGGAATAAATAATGGTAAAGTGCAGTAATTAGCTGAGGTACCAATGCTTTTGTAAAACTTCACGTAATCAAACAGTACGGCTTATAACGTCAAGTGTTAACAGTAAGATGTGTGTACGCATAACTCGAAAATGAAGTCGGTTGGATACAAAAAAAAAAAAAAAAAAAAAAAAAAAAAAAATCTCCTCACCTTAAAACATATTTTAAATGGAACATGTTCAGAAAACCTATAACGTAATTGAAAATTTGTAATATTCGATTCTCCTGGTCGCTCTTCTTGACCCATGTTATTCGGAGGTATCCCGGGTCGCTAGGAACGACAATTACGTCATCCGAATTTCCTGTCCCTGCATTTCACTTTACCTTTCATTCTGACTGGTGACTTCAGCTGGAGTTTCGGCGTTGCTCTCTGTAAGTTGTTTCCGCGGGAGAGTGTAAGCCCGCAGGGGAGAAGGGAACCATCTCTGTGAACCACTCCCAGCGAGTTTAAATCATAGACCCTTCCCTCTGCTCTCGTCTGTCCTCTATCCGACCACCCTTAGATACTGTCACCTCACCGCACCCTGCAACCAGGGACTTAGATGCCAAGTGTCCCCTGCGAACCCTGTCAGGCAGTCATATGAGGGGAATTTGTTGATATGTTGCCATGGCTGTTGGTAATAGCAACGACGCAGAAAGAAGAGGATCTGTGGCTTAAATCGTATTCAAGTACTCAGGGTCCAAATGATCTATTTGTTGACGGATCCTGAAATTTCATTCATTCATTCATTCATTCATTCATTCATTCATTCATTCATTCATTCACTTATTCTCAGTGACTGTCGCTCTTATTCATTCACCCACTCATTTAGTCAAATCAATTCACATGTCAACCTAGATAAACATCTTATTGTAGGTACAAAAGAATACAGTAGGTTTTAAGTGATAGCCAAACGTTTTAAACAGCTAGTCGATATGTGATATCTTTGTAGTGACATTCCCATTGTATGGCCAAGAGATAAAACAATGAATGATGGCTTCCTATTTGAGAATACGTGTTGGAAAACACAGACAATAACAATAAAGATTTCGGAAATGTTTCACTCTAGACTACAAATTGCACCCGACAAAAATTAAGCGTTTTAATAAAATCTACTGCTTCCTGCCTGTTACACAGCCTGCTGACTTCCTATCATGGAGCTTGGAACACCTCTCTGGTGTTCTCATTGACGGACTGAATCATGAACTGCTCCGTCTGGTGTTCTCATTGACTGACTGATTCATGAACTGCTCCACGGAGCCGCACTCGAAGCTCTCTATGCACCAAACACACTGCTCTCACTACTACTGACTGTAACTCGGCCTTGCATCAACTTTCATTTACCTCCCGGGAGCGGTAAATCTTTTTGGAAGTAGAAGCCTCTAGAATTAAAGATGCGGAAGGTCTTTCAGGGTAATAATAGTATGACCCGCTTCTGACGCCAGCTGTCTTTGAGCACGTGTTTATTTTTCATGGCAGACTTGCGCGATCTCCATTGTGATAATATAGAATTTTTTGTTGGAATACATTACTTGTCCTAGGTAGTCAAAATGGTAGCTGGTTGGAAAACTTGGCGTCTTGACTTATGGCTGAATAGGTCAGGATGGCGGTACGGAAAGACGAATATCTGCGGTTCAAATCACGGTTGAATTTTTCACCCTCATTTGTTATGGTGTAGAAAACGTACACAAACACTGCGAAGTTCTTGGGGCGGGATTCTGTTTACTAGAGGACCTAACAGGAAGTAAATGCTGGTAACCTATGCCACAGCTCGAAAAAAGGGTCCGATATGGTGACGGAAGCCTGAGATACAACGGGGCGGAGCTGCTCTGTTGATTTACAGCGCCGAGGCAAGATAAATGAACACCACTGGGAATGCTGCCAAAATCCCTGACTCTCATTATTGGAATTGCAAATGCTCGTCTTCTACTTGTAGCTGACCAGCAGCTTGTTTCTGAAATATGACGTCATTCTTTTGTAGGATTTGAAACTTGTCCCTCGTTCAAACAGAATATAAAGTAGTAGTCGCGGAGAAGAAGATACTTGGCGGTATTAAGGGCTTCACGAGAAAGAGGGAGGAGTGAAATTTTGGGAAGCTTTATAGCGAGCAAGCCAACCAGATAGAAATTGCTGGACGTGCTCTGTTTTTAAAACAAAAGACGAGTCTTAAAACGATTCATCATGAGGTGATCTTGCCCTCCTCTGTGGCGTGGTGGTTGCGTGACTGCCTCACGTTCAAGAGGTCTCGAATTTGAATCTCGGTCAGGGTGAGTTATATAAATAAGCTTTTTCGGGGGTTTCCCTTATCCTGAAAGATAAATGTCTGATAACACTAAGCTCTGTAGACGCTGGATTCATTTGAGTATAATTTCAACTATCGTCCGTTATGACTTAAAGTTGGAGGACCATAAATTAAAGAAATAAGAGGCGATCTTAGATATCTCTTAACGTTTTTACCACGTTTGTTGAATTGTTGGAAAAAATTGTGAACGTAGTAACCAATCCTATTGAAATGTTATCGTTATTTAATTCAAGAATGAGCTTCTGTAAGAAAAGTTTGTCGAAGAATGTGTAGAGAATGTCGTTTGAATGAAACCCAGCACAATTTTCTCTACTGCATCTGCAGGATATCTTTATTGGTGTCATATATTTCGGGGACTTGTTTCTGACATCAAAATAGGAAAAAAGGTTCATATGTACATGGATCTAAAAATCAATTAATTCAGAGCTACAACACAAAATCGAAAGTTACAAAAATTGCTCGAAGTGGCTTTCTTTTGCTTTGGTAATTCTCGATTTTGTGTTGTAACACTAAAATAATTGATTTTTAGACCCATGTAGATATAAACTTTGTTTTACTGTTTTGATGTCAGAAACACGTTCGCCAATATATGACACCAATAATGTTACACCTGTATAGTAAGTAGAGAAGGTATTGTATTCCATCGAATATTGTATATCTTTCGCATGGTTAGAAACAAGTGTGTGTGTCTGTGTGTGTCTGTGTCTCTGTGTGTGTCTGTGTCTCTGTGTGTGCGTGTCTGTGTGTGTGTGTGTGTGTGTGTGTGTGTGTGTGTGTGTGTGTGTGTGTGTGTGTGTGTGTGTGAATAGCGTAACTAAAAAACGAAAAGTTGGCAATATTTTAAGGTTGTGAAACAAATTTTTTTTTTCTTCAAGATATTCCTCTCCGCCTCTCCAAAACTTAATTTTTTTAAATGTTTTACGACTTTGCAATAATTAAATCGTTTTAGCACCTGGTACTAAATGAAATTCCTTGGTTTTCATAATCAAGGAAAAAGAACAAATTAACTATTTTCTATTTGAGAAACGCAATGGAAAATTCAATCCAATAACAAGAATATACCAGAAATGATCAGGCAATGTATCTGAAATAAGTGGCGTCTTTGAAAGTAAGGGTTTGTCCATCTTTACAGTTTTCTTTAGGTATTTTTATATAAAATCAAAATGTTCGAGAAAACGTTTATATAATGATTAGTTTAGTGTGGAAGATGCTGAAAGTAAATAGCAGCTTTGGTATTTAACAGTTGAGCTGTTCTCAGACCAAGATCTATTCTGCTAGGCGTGCTTTGGAGATCAAAACGCGTATTTTCTCTACTGTTAATGAAGACGTTGAACGAGGTCTGCCTGTAAAAAGCTAATGTTAACTGGTTCCATTAACTAATAATTTAGAGTTCCCAGTTGGGCAGTTCCATCAGTACGGCGCCGACGTTACTTGGCACGATATTCGTCGCTGTTTCACTGAAATAGGTGACTAACGTACATGCATGTTTCAGAAAGTCATAGACTAGAAGGTAGGTGTTTTTTTTATAAAAAAAAATTGAGTTCATCTGTCACATGACTTTCTACAACCACCATCTTTTATTTTACGGTAACTTTTTACTTTCTCCACCACGTATATTGTTGGTAGAGAAGCTATCTCCAAAACATCGATAGTAAGATTTAACTGTAAATAGAGGGAAATTCCCCAATAAAAGTATCTTTAGTAAAAAAGTGTGTGTGTGTCCAAACTTGGTATTTAATGTCAGCATCTTCCAAGAATGACACATGATTAAAAAGGGAGGGGTTTCGCCTCCCCAAACTACATTTAACACGAGAATTTTCTTTTTAAAATTTTCATTTTTTCGAACTCGACTCAAAATATTTTGATTAAAATGAAATTCGTTAAAATGTTAAACGAGCCCACGGCGCAACAGCCCCTACTGGACTAAGGCCTGCCGACCCCACTGCCGACCTCACACTGACATACGCAAGGTAGAGTTGGGTGATCATCTAACCGATACGGAGAGGAAATGTGGCACTCCCAGCCCGAAAAGTGAATTTCCAGACCAGAGTTCGCTACCTCAAGCTCCTCACGATGCTGATTGGGCGACGGTCCTATACCCGGGACTTAAAATCCGCGCCCTCCAGGATTGGGATAGATCCCAAGCGCTTTCCGTAGTAGGGAAGCGAGGCGGGTACGTCACGGCGCAGCACGAAAATATATTACTTCATAAACATACTGATCTTATTACGGCAAAAAATGTCTCCTTTCTTTATCTTTTCCGAGATATATTTTGTTATTGTTTTACACTTGCCAAAATTAATTTTCTCAAATTAGAAGTCGCTATTCATTTTTTCCTGCTAAGTGAACGGAATGTCAAAGAAATCACATACCGACCAACTGTTTAAACCATTTGGCTATCACTTAAAGTTTATTGTAATACCTACAACAAGATAATTGTTTATCTTGAAGTAGATAGAGTAATAATGTTTTGCAACAATTAGTAGATTGGAATTAGCTAACGAAATATGGTTAAAGTTAATTAGTTATTTTATTCCTCTACCTGTGGATAATTTTCTATAAATGTCTTTATAGATTCGAGATGTTCCAAACATATATTTTCCAGGAAATTTCAATATCGAGTTTGTTGGTGGAATACAGTACTAGGAGAAAGTACAGACAAATTACTTCATATTGGAGAAAAGTAAACATTTTATCTCTGAAATGGGTTAACTGAAGAAAGCTACAACGAAATAAGTTGAATGATTGCTATAAAAAAACCTAAGTAGTTTCTAATAACAAGAAATTGTTTAATTATTTAATAAATAGTCGAGTAATCAAAAGATATTAACAAAATCCAATTCCTGAATTCTTCTTCATCATTTTATCCTTACGCCACTTACTCTGAATGACAGGCTACCTTAACGAGGATTTAAAACGCAAAAAAGTCAAGGCGACTTAAAAAAGAAGTCAAAAGACTTGCTATGAAATGTTACAATGTTTACAAACAATATTCTACGAATCTAAGTAGGTACTCATTTAAAGATTTAATTGTTTCCTTGCTAACAAGTAGGGCAAATAAAGCCGACACTGCAATTTACAGTGACAATACAAAAAGGAAGTGTTATTCTCGTGATCTATCTACTCCTGCTGAATGACCTGCAACGTATCGGCTGCTGCAATAACCAAAACCATTATTTAGCTAGTTGGGAGAGGGATCTTTCTTGTGCTTTTCTTTTTATTTCATTGTTAAATAGTTTTTATTTTGTGAATATAGCCCTCATGTTTTCTTTTTAACTTGAACGACTTAGAAGTACGGTTTTTGATGAGCTAAATGACGAACCAGGAAATATTCCCAACAAACGATAGCACTGTGCCAGTTTTTTACTTGGCCAGTGATATCAGTTTGTCGTAACAAATTCAGCATAACGATTGCTCATCCCATTAGAGGTCAGCTGCCTGAACAAACGAGCGCACAACATTTTAATGTCTTCTTACGTAATTAATCCCTTGCTTTGATTGCCGGGTTTTTGTGCTTCTCGTCCTCTTCATCTCATTATGACTTGTTTTTGCTTGCTTCCTTTGATTCATTTGTTGTTTAAGTACCTTTACAAGGATTAAAATTGCGCGTATAAAAATATCTTGCACGGAAATTCATCTAAAACAGGAATGATTAATTGCTACAAAAACATTAGGGCTCACTAGATAGTCAGATGTTTAAAAACTGGGTCGGTATAGACTGCCACATTCCTCCCAAGATTTCTATAGAAAATAAAAGAAAGGTGATGTGTTGCACTCATATGACTTTCTCTACTTTTGTACAAACACTTATTGCTCTATCTACTTCATGTTAATCAATATAAACATTATTTTATTGCTAGGTGTAATACAAGGGAATACGATATACTTCTCCGTTCTCTTTGTATGGCCAAGAGATAGAAAACTAAATAAGTTGGGGATAACATTGATAACAAGGAAAATCTCGAAAATGGTTTAGTTAACGAAAAACTAAAGAAAAGGAAAGAAAACTGCAAAAGTCGTCCTGTATGCAGAGGACTTTTGAGAAAATTCGACATGTACATTTCATATTTCATGAAAATATCTTAAACATATGTTGTTTTCACCAAAATCGTTTCAACCATTTTTGCGATAGTCAAAATTGTCCATGCAAGAGTGGGGGATGGTTTTGAAAACCTTAAAATATGCTGATCCTAAATGCCAAGCTTGGTACTAAGAACACAGATGCTGGCGGATACGATACATTTTCTAAAACTGTTTAGTTTTCTCTAACGTGGTATCTCGATAAGAAGTTTTAAGTGGAATGTAGAAGGTAATAGAATAGAGAAAGTAATGTGAATGTAGCATATAAATGTTGTCCCAAATATCCTAATATGTCAGTTATTTATATCGGGAATTACGCACGGAATTTGTCTCTAGATTCACTTGTTTTCGATATAGTTTCGTGAACCTGTGTTTGTTAATGAAATTACAGTCGGATGGTACAAAGTGGCGACAAATCTCCAAGGAGCTAACTACAGCAGAAGGCAGCCGAGTTGTAACAGTCCAGTTCAGTCCAGTCGAATTTCTCGACTGCTGCAGGTTTCTCTTTCTCGCACTTTTCTTGGCTTCTGCATTAGCGGCTGTAGATTTGAGACTTTGATAAAAATGCCCTTTCACCCAAACTGCTCTTTAGGTGAACAATTTACCAACATTTTCACTTGCTCAAGAATGAGTAACGATTTTGAATAAAATACCACATATTTGTGAATTTTCATGAGAAATGAACTGCATACCATGATTTTTTTTTTTTTTTTTTTTTTGAAAAAGCCTCAGAAGCCCTCTTCATTCTAGATGAAGTTTGCGTAAATTGTAAATGTAAGATTTGGACGAAAGCTCACTGTATCAAATATAGATGTAGTTAATACACACAAGTTGTATCGAATGCATTTTTCTTATTGTGAAACATTTCCGAGATATGTTGTTGGTTTATATTTTCAAAACATGTATTTTTTTTTCTCGACTAAAATCGATATTCGCGTTTTTAAGCACAAAGTAGATAGGATATATAATTAGGAATGAATAGAGAGAGTCGTGTGACTACATCAATTAGTAGAGTTGTAACAGTCGAGTCGAATCACGTAATTTCCTTGACCTTATTCTCGACTGCTGCCGTTTTTTCTCGCTCGCATTCTTATCTTGACGGTTTGCATTAGCGGCTATAGATTTGAGGTTCCTCTGACAGACCAGGAGCAACGACCTAACCCAGTTGTCCTGCCTCTGGAGAAACTCGCCCCTACAGCTCTCTTTCGCGACGTTATCCATGTCTTTGTAGATTTAATATCCTTACCAGAGCGACACTAAAAGTATTTAGAAAATCAAAGAAGATTTAATTTTAAGGCTTCTGAAAGGTCCACTGTTCGATGATACTCGTCATTCAGCATCTTCCAGAGAGGTGACACGATGGTCTTCAAGAAAGCCTAACTCACTGCCCTTTATATGGGATATTTTTTGAACATTTTTATTCTCTCAAAAATGTCTTAAACTACGAGGCAAGTTTTTTAAGTCAATACCGTTTTGGAATTTAAAAAAAAAACGTAAATAGATATCGCAATAATTTTATTTTTACATGATAGCCTGTACCTTAATCTACTTTTCTACATAATTTTCGTGAATATTGAAACACTTGTCATAACGTGGCACCAGTTTTTGAATACCCTGCTCATAAAATTCTGACGCCTGACGTGTTAACCACTGTATCACAACTGTTTTGACTTCGTTATCGTCTTGAAGACGCTGACCACCCAGATGTTTCTTCAAGTGCAGGAACAAATGGTAGTCGCTGGGCGCCAGATCAGGGCTGTATGAAGGATGATCTAGAGTTTCCCATTGAAAAGATTTGATGAGATCTTTGGTCCAATTAGCCGCATGTGGACGGGCATTGTCAGGAAGAAAAACGATACCCTTACTCAGCTTGCCACGTCTTTTGTTCTGGTTTGCACGGCGCAGATTGCTAAATGTCTCACAATAATTCGCTGCATTGATTGTCTCATTACGAGGCAGAAATTCCACTAGCAATACTCCCTTTCTGTCCGAAGAAATCTCTGCACATGATCTTCCGGGCAGAAATTGTTTGCTTAAACTTCACTTTTGTGGGTGATGATGAATGTCGCCATTTCATGGATTGTTGTTTCGATTCTGGTGTGACGTAGGCCACCCATGTTTCGTCACCAGTAACAATTTGGTCTAAAAGATCTTCACCTTCATTGTGGTATCGCTCAAGGAAAGTTAATGCACTGCCTAAACGTTGGGTTTTGTGTAAATTCGTCAACATTTTCGGAACCCAACGTGAACACAATTTCCGGTACTTCAAGTACTCGGTCACAATGCGTTAGAAAACATTACGAGAATATTGAGGAAAATAGTCGCACAATGATGAAATAGTAAAGCGTCTGTTTCCTCTCACCTTTTCGTCCACTTTCTGCACCAAATCTTCAGTAACGACTGAAGTACGCCCACTCCGTTCTTCATCATGCACATTTGTGCAGCGATCTTTAAATGCTCTTAACCATTTCCTTGCCATTCCATCACTCACAATGCTTTGTAAACTTCACAGATCTCACGATGAATATCGATCGGTTTTATGCCTTTAGCACTAAGAAATCGTATAACAGCCCGTACTTCATAATCGGCGGGACTCACGATTGTCGGAGGCACCTTAAACACTCAGTGACCAACGTATACAATGGAGAATCACACTGTAATGGCGTCAGTGCGTAGACAAGAGATGGAGGTAACCAGTGCGCATGCGCGGAACGCCGACCGTAGCGCTGCGGCGGCGGAATCGCAAAACGGTACTGACTTAAAAAACATGCCTCGTATTTTAATGAAAATACCATGCCAAATGAAACATACCTATATCTTGAATTTTCTGGGAATGTTCTCTGAAGTCCTTTTCATTGTGAATGACCTTATAACTGTTAACCGTAAAAGATAAAATCTTACTACACAAGAAATGTAGACCACGTTATTATTTTGTTTTTCAATTAATTTTATAAAGTAATGGAAGTTCCTATATTATTATATGGTAGTGAATTTTGGACTTTAACAAAAAAAAAAAAAAAAAAAAAAAAAAGAACAAATGATTGAAACAGCGGAAATGAAGTTTTAAAGAAATGGAGCAGGGTATAATCTTCTAGATAAGCAAAGAAGTGAGGACATTCGAAGAGAATTGAATATTTTTAAGAAAACAGATACAATAAAACAACATAGAAATAACTGGAAGGAACATGTCGACAGAATGAATGGTAGCCGCATTCCAAAATTAGTATTAGATTTCAAACCATTAGGTAGAAGAAATATTGGTAGACCAAGAAAAAGATGGATACAATACTTCTGATTTTAAAGTTAAGGGAGCGGAACGATCCTTGATAGCTTAAACGTGAAAAGTGGATGATGATGATGATGATGATGATGATGATGATGATGATGATGATGATGATGATGATGATGATGATGAAATTAACCTCATCCAACGTTAGGCATATCGGACAATGAATGATGATCAAATGAGTCAACTATCCATAGAGCTTAAGAGTTACCGAGTTCATCTTTTAGGATAAGGGAAAACATCGGAAAGAGCTTACCCAGATGACTCACCCTGATCGAGGTTCGAACTCGGGGCCTCTTGAACGTGAGGCAGACACACTACCACCTACGCTACAGAGGTGGGCGTAGATCTCGTTAATACTCATATTCGTGGAATGAACCAATTCATATATATATTTATTGTTTTTTTAACATTTCCAATAGTTATGCTTATATCAAATGGGAAGTCGTTATTCATTTCTTTAGCTCTTGGACATGCAACGACTAAGCAATATCAAATATATTACATAATGACCAGCTGTTTAAACGTTTGACTATTCTTAAGGTCGGCTGTACTGTGTTGTACCTAACAATAAGATAATGTTTATTTCGACTAATATTTGCATTATTTGTCATGAAATAGCCTGTGTATTATGGACCTAGAGCATTACCTAAATAGATGTAGTTATTAGCATGCTAACCTGAACGTATTTGTTTTCATTATATACCAGAGGTCAACAGATAACCCGTGGAGGCAAAGCGAACTTATCGACTGTTGTAAATTACCTCTCAGTTGGCTTTATCGCAGGGGTGCGAATTACTATAAGCCACACAATTACTCCTGAATTATCTTCCGTGTTAATATCTACTATCTCTACCATATATGTAAGCTTATATTGGAATTAAATGTAGGAAAATTAAAAATCAAACCTGCAGTGCGTAATTTAGTCTTTAAAACTTAAAATCAACCTTAAACTCAGACGAGAAAATTGGTGTAACAGTCACATGATTTTCCCTACCTATTATCGTTCACTCTTTTAGTAAATAG
Organism: Mantis religiosa; assembly: GCA_030765055.1. Classification (NCBI taxonomy): domain Eukaryota; kingdom Metazoa; phylum Arthropoda; class Insecta; order Mantodea; family Mantidae; genus Mantis; species Mantis religiosa. The sequence continues at coordinate 81,168,590 of CM060952.1, read as the reverse complement.
TACTTCCAGCGGAGCATATATTGTAGGTATATTTGTATAAATAATTACATGCCGAGAGACTTTCTTAGAAAATTAAAAAAGACTTTGTTTTTGTCTATAAACAACATCAAGGTTGCGACACGATGATCAAAATAATCTCTGCATCCCAAAATGTTCTTTAAATTAGATTTGTTCGAGAAAATGAAGTTGTTTCACTTAAAAATGGCTACAGTGATTTTTATTATATTATCTGGCAATAGCTCCTTCATTCTGAAAGATTTTTGCATAAGTAGTAAACTGTAATAGACAAATAAAACTTACTACATGAAAAATGTCAATTATAACACCTGCTATAAATGTAGAAAATGTCTTAAAATGTTTTAATTTAATCATTAAGAACAATTTTTGAGAACGTACAGTCTCTAGGAGATACGTAACGAAGATGCCATATCTCCATCATATATAGAAAGAAGCAACGTACAGTTGCCTAGCACTGTAAGATTTCTGCGGACATGTGTGCCTCAACATGTAAGACGCAAGTGTGCTGATCCCAAAGTCGCGGGTTCAAATTCTGCCCAAAGCAGTGGTAAAAAGCGACAGAAAAGTAGATTTACATGCATATAAACTCCTGAGAGACGAAATTCCGGCACTTCATCGGTAGAATGATCTTGCTCATTGACAGCGTGGAGAAAAAACAAAAACAAAATTATCATCTGCCACTCACGTAACGAAGTAGGGAAGCAGTTGACTAGCGCTTAATGTGTGGACAGTAGTCGATGCTGCCATCTCTTTATCACATACAGAAGTAGAGGTGCAGTTGACTAGCGCTTAGGTCTCTATGATCTTCGTCACTTAGGGAAGCTGACTGACACTTGGGTCTCTGTGGGCACGTATCTTTGCCACCATTCTGTCGTCGCATATGGAAGTAGAGGTACAGGAAGATTTCTAAGAAAATTCCCCATTTCCCAACTACGATTTAAATAGAAAATAGATTTTGAGACTTCTAAGTTTTTCAAAATGCCTCCAACCATTTTATTAGGATGCCTATGTCTAGGGTTTACATTACCTTCCAGTTCAAACCAAGAAAAGGGTGAATAATTGTTTTTAGGCACAAAATCCCTTAGCATGGCTTCCTTGGGAATTGAGGTGAAGCGGTGGCCCCGTGTATATTTAGGACAAGTAAAAGAACGCCAGGATAATAAAGAGGCCTATGAGTAAAATTAAGTAATTTACGCCCTTGGGCGCTAATGCTCTTAGCACTCCTTACAGCCCCGCTATCACTACTACTACTTCATGCCCAATGTAAAGAATGGAAAGCTGAGAAACATCGATTAAAGAGCGTCTTCAAAAAAGGGGGGGGGGCTCTCTTTCAGTTTCTCTATGAATGGCTTAGGTAAAAGATCTTCGCAGATCTTAATTCCCACTCTAAACCTTGTCATACATAAATTCAAGTTCTGTAGAAGAGGGTGTAGAAAAAGACATGTGAATTCAACATATTTTTATTATCGTTTTCTGAAAGTCTGCGTGTACGAAATAATTAACCTCTCAAAAAATGCATGCGATTGTTCCAGGAACAGGTTTACTGTAACAGACGCGAGCGTTTTTGTTTTAAAAATAGACAATGGGGAAGTACGGTGGAGCTTTTCTCTGTCTGCATCAGACATGCACCCAAACGAATATGGAATACAAAAATCCAGACGAAGGTATAAAATGTGCCTTTGTCCTTGTTCATTTCTGTTTAAACCGTTCTGTTCATTCATCCACAAAAGCATTAACAAGCAAAGGCAGTTTTTAACATACAACTTTTACTTCATTTTAAAGTGTTTCACGCCTCAAGCTTTTTGTGCAGTTTTACCATGTTTTCTACTATTGATAATGAAATACTGTATCACCAAACCTCTTTATCCAGCACTCAGTGTTTGTTTTCCTCCTCGCTTTCCCTTCTATCGTAAATCTGAATCTGTATTGTATTTATAGCTATGTGTTTGAATGGCAGAAGTTTGACGTCAAATCAACACGAGAAGGACTCGTCCAGGGACCAAGGCGAACAATGCTTTGCAACCACTCGGGTAAAACTGTATTTCGGCTTTTCCCCTTTCGCCGCTTTACTAGGCCTGACCTTCGTGTATAGGCAAATGCTTTCCCATTAATTTAAAATACTGTAGGTATTCATTCACCCTTAGGCTAGTGTGGAAGACACATAAGTAGATTCTGCCATCATTAGATATAGAAAAAATGTGCACTAGACAATTTTGGTATAACTTTAAAGCTATCAATGATATCGGGTGATAATGAACCACAAACGTTTAGGCAGAACTTTTTTTGATATCTGTCCTCTCGTACTTTATGAGGATTTAAACAGGCCCACTTTGAGTTAAAGTTCTCCAGATAGTTGCGTTACTAACGATTTTTTTTTAGACTCTGATAGGTTTGCTGCATGAAGATCTTATCCTTCATTGTCGTCTCGTATTTCTCTTGATCACCCAAATCCGAAGCATTTCCCCTCCCCCCTCTGCTCTCCTCTCTCTCTCGCTCTCTCTCTCTCTCTCTCTCTCTCTCTCTCTCTCTCTCTCTCTCTCTCTCTCTCTCTCTACGGCTTGATAAATTCTTGTGAATGTTTATGAACAAGGTAATTGCCTGGCGAGATAACTTCCTCTACAAACCTCCTGTGCTAGTGATGTATTCCTATATATGTAGTGCATATCGGTCTGTTAATATACAGAACACATCTTTGTTTTGTGCTTTAAAACAAACAGCCAATCAGCGGACAACTCTAAGCTCTACAACCATGAAACAAAAAAGATCTAATATTCAGTACGACTCAACAAGTGTGGATCGTATTTTACCATAGAGATTAATGGAGTTTCCACTCAAATGACCTTTATATTTTTCCAATAATTGCTACCCATGACACGTGTTTATACAACAATAGGCGTGTTGATTGATTATTTAATTATGTCCAACATGCCATGCTGCCATCTCGCTCTATTTATGTAGAACTAATACTCCCTCTATTGTCATGTTTTATTGCACTCTTCACACGAGCTGAACGTTTTCATTAAAAACGCATAATAACGTTATTTGTACAATAGACGAAACCATGTTTGAATTTGTTATTATCGCTCCTGTAATATTACAGTGCATTTCAAATAGCGACTGCTGTGAATAATAAATATAATCCGTAGCACTACTGCTGAAGATGAAGGTACAAGGAGAAATTGTCACTAGAAATATTTCGCAATCACAATCCCTTCTTGTGATTATTGTATATTGTCCCCCTTCAATTGGATACTGACATCATCTTGAAGTTCTATACCAGGAAAAAAAATGGTTCTTTGCCTATACAGTTTCCCCCCCCCCCCTCTCTCTCTCCTTTCTTTCTTTCTTTCTTTCTTTCTTTCTTTCTTTCTTTCTTTCTTTCTTTCTTTCTTTCTTTCTTTCTCTCTTTTTCCATTTATGTCTATTTCTCTTTATTCATTCTTTTTCCCTCTCTTTTTTCTTTTTCTCCTTTTCGATTCCATTCCCTTTCTCTCTTTCTTTTCTTTCCTCTTTCTTTTCTCTTTACTCCTTTATTTCTCTTTCTCTTTTTTCTTTCTATCTCCTTCTTTGTTTCGATACTCTAAATAAATTGCATCTGATGTACATTCACAGGACTTTCTCTACTTATGGTTAAGCAAACTTCTTAGCACTTCTTGTATCTACTTCATACTAATCCAGATAAAGATTTGTAGAAAGGTCCTATTACATGGAAGAATACAGTAAACTTTAAGTAACACTGAAATGTTTTAGACAGCTGGTGACGATGTGATGGCTTGACTTTCCATTTTATTTGTAAGGCCAAGATATAAAAAGAAACGAATAAAGATTTCCTATGTGACAAAAAGAGTATATAAGTATTTGAATGTTCAAACTAAAAACAAGGAATATTTCAGAAACGGTTAAGTCTATAAAAAAACTGGACCTTACTTCTCTATACATTTACAATTCCATTATTTTTGTGTAATAAGATTTTAACTGTTTTACTGTTCAGCAGTTGTACAAAAGTCATCCAGAACGAAGGGACTTCAGAGGCCGTTTCGAGAAAGTAAAATTTCATTTTGTTATGAAAGCATCTTAATCATTCGGTAATTTAATCACAATCATGATTCATTTTTTAAAATACCAAAGTTGTCTAATGTTTTGTTTTTCAAAAAAATGGTACTAACAGTAAGTAGATATTCAGTAGAGCGGGAAGAAAATTTATATCTCATAAAAGCACACCTTTTACGCCAAATAGAAGTTTCATGCCGTCAAATATTTCCGAGATATTCTTTGTTTCTGCTTTGAATTTTCAACATTTCAGGGTCTTCCCATAATGACATGGCCTAGACATCTGTATGTCGCTTTATGGAATAAAAAAAATTATGCAATGAAACTATCTTAATTAACAAGAAGTTGAGAGAAGAAAAAGCGTTTCTGTGAAGACTGAGTAGGGAGATTCATGTGAAAACTTCCCGAAATTTTTTCTGTCAGACGGATAGAGTTTGAGAAGGTCTCTTAGTGCAAGTGTAAAAATGTTGCTATGGTTACCGAGCACGTCTCTATTTTCAGTTGCACATAAAGGAAATATTTTTGGAAATGTTTGGAACTGCAATTGTGTGTGGGAGTTTGCAGACGGCGCTAAATATACCAGCAGTTGGCAGGGCTGCTGGATTTACACTTTCAATCCGACATTTATTGTGCTACAGTCATGTGCATTTCTCCACTCACTCTTCTAAAAACTTATCTTGTAAATGGGGTTTACCTAAGTATAGGGAAATTCTAGGCAGTGAGATATAATGTCTCGGAAATTGTTAACGCTACGAAAATAATATCTTATTTTACATTTTAACGTGATATACATTTTTGGTGTAGGTACTGGCATTTTAAATATTATGATAATTATACATCAAATTAAAGAAGAAATTCTGAATAAAAGTAAATGTTTACTTTTAGTCATTACGTACGTAAAATAACACAGTTATCTGATGTTTGTTTTCAGCTGAGTGTACCTCTAATTCGGACAACTGCAGCAGATAAACATGCAATCACAAGCAATCCATAAAAGCGAATGGCTTTTTATGAAGTACCGAGTTGCTGGAGTGGCGTAACGATGTCGGTTCCTGACCATTAACGACGTGATTTTAAAAACACATTGCACTAATTTATACGCTGTTTCTGTTAATTAGTTGTGGATAATGTAGAATGAAGTGACCACAATTTTGTTTCCCGACCAGCATTATGGCATAGGCAAAGTAATGAACGTGGTGACGTAAATGTTGATGGTTACTGCTCAAAACCTTCATTTTTTTATGATCTCTCAGATTTATAATTCTATAACGAAACTATAAGGATATACACAGATAATGACAATAAAAATGTGCTATATAAAAGTTTTCAGAAATAAACAAGAATTATTTAACAGAAATTAAATACCTTTGTTGAGTTTTCAAAGTATTTTGCTTTAACGTCAATAGATAGTCTTTTCTATTTGATAAAAAAATAATGGTGCAACTCTGCTAGAAGTGTCCATAATGTTTCGCTGCTTCTTCTGATGACCAAATAGTGAGTTCTGGAAACAAGTAGAAATCACAAGGTGCTAGGATAGGACACTGTTCATGGTTATGACTTTTAAGACGTCCATATACTCAGTTGTTAGGTTTGCTGTATGCGACGATGTGTATTTACGATGTAAAATTATTTTTCTTTATGGTTATTTTCCAGAAATGTCCAAATGATTGGATCAACAGACAGTCTTCTATGGAACATATCGAAGGTGTTAACTCGTATACTTTGTATTTTAATCGATACATCACGCACAGATTCACATTCGTACTTCTAGACTCTGGGGAAAATGGGGAATCATCTTGGTTGTAGCCCGCTTCGGTAGCGTGGTGATAGTGTCTGCCTCACGTTCAAGAGGTCCCGAGTTCGAATCTCGGTCAGGGTGAGTTACCTGGATAAGGTTTTTCCGGGGTTTTCCCTTATCCTGAAAGACGAATGTCGGGTAACTCTAAGCTCTATGGACCCTGGGCTCATTTGAGCACCATTTCACCCATTCCATTCATCGTCCGATATGACTTAAAATTACAACAGCAACATCATCTTGGTTGGAGAAAAATCCCCACCCCCAGATGGGAATCGAAACCGGGTTACCTAATACGGCAGACAGGTGCTCCACCGACTGAGCTACGGGACCAGTCCAACAGACTTTTGTTTTCAGTATTGTAATATTCCAATCCAAAGTTTAAGTGCTGCGTTGGAATTTTTCCAGAGTTTTGTAGTATCATTCAGTTGTTTTTACCAGTTTATATGGAATCCATGAACAAAAACCATTTCTCACGTCTAATTGTTGCCATAAAATATTTCGGGTTTGACTCATATCAATGCCTAATAAATTAATAAGACATGTGTGGATATTCTTCAAGCATTGCTCAAACCGCGGCAATATTTTCGGCAGTTCTTTGACGTTCATGCAATTCATTACAAAGGAAATCAGAAAAAAGGCTATAATTTGTTGTACCAATTATAAATTGTCTTAGATGGGGCTTTTTGTTGAATGTCATTTTTAAGCCGATCTTCACATTGATTCGACATGAATAAATTTTTAGAATAGTACAAAATCATATACCGATGATGGTTTTTTTATGAAATTCATCTACTAGTGGCCATAGAATCTTAGAATGATAATATTTAATAAAGTAATACAATCGAACGAACTACATGTCAATGAACTCGCAATACGTATGCTTCTTGCTGTGGATAGCATGTCTGCCTCACGCTCAAGAAGTCCCGAGTTCGAATTTCGGTGAGGGTAAGTTATTTGAATAAGGTTACGTGACTATGAATGAATGTTAGGTGACTCTATGAATGAATGTTAGGTGACTCTAAGCTCTTTGAACCCTGGGCTCATTTGAGCATCATTTGATCGTTAACGTTGGAGGAAACGTTAATTTAAAAACTAAATACCCTCTCATTATATTGGAAGGTAACCTACAAATATAAACAAGCTTCATCTGCTGCAAGTTTAACAACAACCTGGATCTTGACGTGTTCTGTTTTTCCACCTACAGGAAAAAGCTTCATGCGAGAGCAGAACCGTAAGAATTTGCTACTTTATGGCCGTATGGCTTGCAGGTGTGGCAGCATTGTGCGCCAAAGTTAATGGTATTTCCTGATGCGCTTTCCGCCCTTTAATTAGCGAATTCATTCTTAACCAGAAACACCCCGTGCGTGATATAACTACACTTATTAACCTGATAACAACGCCGCCCTGTCATTTTCCTCTGGGATTTCAGCTTACACAGTGACTTCTGAAATTTGAGTAGGGTCGCGAAAAACGAGGGTAGTTCATTTGATACAGGATGCGAGTTGTAATCAAATTCTGCATCGTATCAGCGGGGAAATAAAAAATATAGAAATAAATTTATGTAGGTAGATAATTTAAATACATTTTTACACATTTAAATTATTGAACACAATGTTTGTTATCGCCATTTATGTTTCTGCATTAGAAGTTGCATTATTTTCTTTACAGAGAAGAGAAGTACAATGCCATTACATATTGACCAGATGTTTAAAACATTTGGCTATCACTTAAAGTGTACTGTATTCCCTTATGCCTACAATGTGATCATGTTGATCTTGTTTAACATGAAGAATAAATTCTTGTCTAACAATAGAGAAAATCATGTGAAAACAAGAACGATCTTTTTTTTTTTAAACTTTTATTGCTTCTCCATAAATTTAACATTCCATATACTCTTTTATAAACAATAATCATCCTTTAAGTGAAAGTCATATCGGACGTTGAATGAAATGATGTTCAATTGATTCCAGGATCCATAGAGCTTGGAGTTATCAGGCATTCACCTTTCAGTATTGTCGCGGCAACGCACATAAAAGGTTCGCACGGAGCGTAAACGCGGCTTGTTTACACAAAGGAACTGATACAGGTGACAGTCGGATAGTGTATCACTGAGACAAGACTTGCCGACACAGATAAGTGAGGTAAATGGACATTTCTAGTGACTTCTTGACTGATAGAGATTATTCGGTTTGTGGTTTGTTTTAGAAATATCGCGAATTTACGAATGAGATATATAAGAGATTGTGACACGCCAGCGGACAGTGGTAAAACAGTCGCGAGTCGTAAGCAGTAAACAGCTGTGAAGTGTTGTAATGAGAGCCTATTGTTATTGTCATCGACCTTGGTAGACTGTGTGTATGTGACGTAATGTTGTTAAGTAAGAATGTCTCTCTACGGAAATAAAGAGCATTTTGAACTTCTGCAACTCGGTCTTTTAATTCTACGAACCCACAAAGTCACAGTATAAAGGAAAACTCCGGGAAAAAAGGAAAACTGTCTTATATGATAACTCACCCTGACCTAGATTCAGACTAGGGTTACTACGGGGAATTCGGCACCGAAGCCTGTGGTTTACTGTGGAAGCCTCAAGTGGAGCAACCCGGGAGGAAGGATGAGGCGAGAGGAGACAGCGGGCGACCGAACCAAGGTGCCGAGACACCCGCCGACACTTATACCCTGAAAGAAACCATCGGATGAGTGTTGATGTGAAGTGACTGTGGAGATGAAATGTAGGGACAGGAAATTCGGGGGTTGTAATTATCCTACCCGGCTTTCGCATTGTGGCCCGGGAAACCCCCGGAAAACCCCATGGACCAGACCACGGGAATTGAACTCGGGTCTCATCTGGGCCACAGACGAAACCGCCTGAGCCATCCCGCTCGGTCCTAGATTAAAACTCGAGACCTCTTGAACGATGGGTAGACGTGCTACCACCACGCCAAAGAGGCTGGCTTATGTTGATATAGAATATACACATGTGTTGTATTCACTATTTTCTTATTACCTCAATGTATTTTCTGTATTTTTTGCAAATTGACATATCTTTTAACTGCATTAAGTTTATTTCCCTGCTTTCTTCATATGTTTATTTGCTCTTGAGTTTCAAATCTTCCTAGATTTTAGCTCTATATTAAATTTCTCCATTGTTATAGTATTAAATTCTCTCTTCCGTTCTCTGTATTCTTTCCTGAGTCCTCCAGGGAATGTATAAGCCCGCATGAGGGAGAGATGTAACAATCTGTATCTGTGACACTCCAGTTGACCATACTTAGTATCCTCACACTTCAGTCCTCCTTCCCCGGGGCGCTCCGTCCAAAGATTTCATTAGCAGACGTGCTAAGTCATAGGGAAAACGACGGAAAGCCCATAACCACAATAGCCCGCTTCAAGTCTTCCTTTAATCTGACAATTTACTATCGGTTTGAGATGAATGCTTCTGTGTAATTAAAATAATTGCAGCATTATTGGTAATTACTCTCTACATTGGTCCAAAAGCGGCGGCGGAAACATGAAGAAAAGAAAGTTAAAAATGGAAGTGACATACTACCATCTTAAGTTTTGATGCTGCTAAAAGATCCAAACCAGTGAACACTTTCATATGAGCTTCTCTATTCTCCTTTCAAGAATTGTTACAGAACCTTATTATGTTACCTCTTAATCCAAAACAACTGTCAAGTGACACTGAAAGTCAATGTTCTTTGTATCCGCTCACATGACTTGCCCTGCTCTTCTGAAACTATCTATTTCATGTTAATGTTCATTGAAATGCTTTTATTACATATTTTGTTGTAGTTACAATGGAATGGAGTAGATGTTAAGTGATAGCAAAATTTTAACATCTCGTCGCTATGTAATGGCTTTAAAACTACATTTTCTTTGTATGGCCAGATCTTAAAATAAACCACAATTCCCTCTTTCAAAAAGTGTATTTGAAAATTCAAACCAATAAAAGTAAATATCTGTAAATAGTCATTTCCACACAAATTCTTAGCGTCATGTTTTAGAAAATAAACTTTTTCGAAAAACACCCCTTTTAAGGGGTACTCGGGGTTTTCTTGAAAATCTTTCTCGCATCCTTTTGAATTTGGCATTGTCGATTTTACAAACACAGCTTGGTAGCGTGTATGCTTCATGTTCAAGATGTCCCGAGCTCGAATCTCAGTCAGGGTGAGATATCTGGATAAGATTTACCCGGGGTTTTCCCTTATCCTGAATGACGAATGTCGGGTAACTCTAAGCTCTATGAACCCTGGGCTCATTTGATCATCATTTCACCCATTCCATTCATCGTCCGATATGATTTAACGTTGGAGGACGTAAATTTAAAAAAAAAAAAAAATACACACATGCGACTATAAAATATTTGATAATAAATGACGTAACTAAACGTTTCAAAAATAACTTTTTTAGTCTGATCAGTAATATTTCATGAAGTTTCGAAGAAAACTGCAAGTTGGTGGGTGCAATATTTTGAAATATGGAGTACTTCAAGTAAAAAATTCTAACAAACATTTTCGAGAGAAAGGTTTGAAACTGTACTCTCATAATTAAGAATGTTTTAAAAGGTCACAGAGTGATAAGCATTGCCACTATTAGTAAATAAAATCCTCACATGAAACAAATGGAGTATAAATACATTAAAAGGAAAAAAAAAAACATTTATTTTCCCTCTAGACTTTATCGAATTTCATTCTATTTCCGTACGACCACCTTAACCGAGATTGGAACTTGGGTCTGATACCCGCACATCATGTTCAGGTATTCAATATTTTGTTACTCTTTTAGAGTGATGTTTTTTTTTTTTTTTTTTTTTTGTAATCTATGTCCTCCAACGTTGTCATATCGGACGGTGAATGAATTGGGTGAAATGATGCTCAAATGAGTCCAGGGTACATGAAGCTTAGAGTTACCCAACATTCATCTTGAAGGATAAGGGAAAAAACCTGGAAAAACCTTATCCAGGTAACTCACCCTGACCGAGATTCGAACTCACGACCTCTTGAACGTGAGGCACACATGCTACCATCTACGCTACCGAGGCGGGCGAGTGCTGTCTATATTCAGTTGTTTCTCGCAGTTGTATCTAAGACCAGCATATAACGTTCAGTTGCTAAGCAATTGACAATCGGCATTCTCTTTGCATCTATAATGAAATGTGTAATGTAAAATTAAGCATATACAAAACGTGCTTTTCTAACAAGTCGTGAGAAACACATTGTTAGAATTCAAATAACAACAGTGTTATTATAATGAACAGATTTTACACCAACTGTCAATGTTTCCAAAATGGGATACATCAGTGGTTCGTCTCCACAGCGTGTTGGCATTGAATTCCTAGTTATGGAATTTGCAGTTGAAAGAACTGTCTACACGAAACACAAGTAAACACAGGTGACAGTAGGAAATAGTGCGGTGCAAGAAATGACTAAAAGCTTAGATTATGTAAAAGTTAGTGGTCCTACAAATATCACAAGAATCCATATTAAACCTTCTTCACACATTTCAAAATGAAGATGATTTGTTGACGAGTGTCGTGACAGGCGATGAAAGTTGGTTCCATCATTACCACCCTAAAGCAAAACACTAACAATTAAAACTAACTCAGTTTCTTCTGGGTTGCACAGAGTTGCATTGTTTATTTTCTTGAAAATAAACAATGGATACTATATTGAATAGTGGCAGATAGATCAAGATGAGGCACTTCGTTTGGTTTTAAGATTTTTAAAAATTGTTGCTCACAACGTTCATGTAACCTTCGTAAAAGTGACATAAAATGTATAATAATTACAAATTCGCCGTAGACTGGAGAAGAAAACAGCTGCTTCTGGTGTTGCCAAGGTAACATATTCCCACTCTACATTCCTCCAAGTAGGTGGCCTACATTATTTTCTCAATCCGGGTGGTCTCATTATCGACTTATACTTGTCAAAAATTACTGAACTTGCACTCGTCTAAAATGAAACAGGGACAACTGACAGGCGAAAGGGCAGAAAGTGTGGTAATCATTACATTACCGAACGAGGTAAAACTGATTTTTTTGTTTTGTTTTGTAAATTATATTAAGTAAAACTGAACGCTAAATTTTCAAGAAAGGTAAAAGTGCATTTTTTCGTTGTGGACCATTTTTGAAATACAGTGCGATACATTCATATTTTAGCTTATATGTAAGAGCATTATTTTCTCTGACAGTAGTGACAGTCAGTAGAGGAAGTAGTTGCCTTTCACACAAAAGCTGTGTACCAAAATTACAAAGACTCGAAACAAAGGTTTAAAAAAATACACTTAAGGTGGAACATTTGGAAATATTTAATTTTCTCAAAATTGAGTCGATTTACTTTGATTAGAATAATGTATTTAATATTTTCATAATGAATGAAATTTATATATAGAATTTTCTGAGAATGCCCTCAGAAATTCTCTTCATTCTTCTGAATGATTTTTGTATAACTGGTACACCGTAAGAGGTAGAAAAAATCGTAATACATAAAACATGTTGATATCGTTAAAATAGACAATTTGTCATATTTTTAAAGCTAACCATTTCCGAAATATTCGCTGTTACTGGCTTCAGTTTTCTAATAGGAAACCTTAAGTATATAAGAATGGAATCTTAGTCATTACATAGCGACCATATCTTAACATGGAATATGAGAGTATCTGCAGATGTTTATTTTGATTAATATGAAGTGCAATGGAAATTTATAATTTTTTGTCTCTATTTTTACAGGTAAGTAGCCACTACATCACCACTACTACATGGCCAGTTCAAATATGTAAGTAGTTATAACTCCGGATAATGCAAGTGCTGCCACAAGGATCACTAGTGTCGCCGTTAATTTAACGCAGCCAGGACGGTAGGATTATGGTTAAACCAACTGGATAATCCAGGGCTATAGATACTTTACATTAATAATTATATTTATGTAGGGCAACAGATGTAGAAAATCGGTCAGTAGTGAAATGTCAAACCACTTCATGCTGACCTAGAAATTCTTTATTTTTCCGCAATATCTTCAGGAAACACTCAGTTTAGCGTCAAAGGGTAGGCAAGGATAGACCACGTGCACTACGACCTCCAACAGATTTACTGTGCTAACACCCTTCAAGGAGGAAAGGGTGAAGTGAGAAAATACAAAATCGCAGGGAGACAGGTTATATTGACGTGTGGAGCCACTAACAAGTTCTGACAGTTCTTTATTCTGACACCAACATTCCAGGTCGTTCTTTATGCGAGGACGTCGATCACACAACGACGAGAACCGCATCCGCTTCATCTGTCCACACGTGAAACATTATGAGGAAATGCAATGAAGAGAGCTGATGTGAAGCGAGTGGACCCTACCCGAACACGGCGCCACCTCACTGAGTGTGTATTTTTTGTAGGTATGAATTCGTTTAACGGAATTGCCACCTTTAACACGTTTCAAGGAATTTAAGTGCCGTTTAATAAAACGTACTTAAGTTTTATGTATAAACTAATATGCAACTCTGACGTAATTTCGATTGTGTTGCATATGCATGAGGTGGACAGGCTTTTAGTAATGAATATTCAATACATCAACATCTTAACCAAGTTTGTAGTATAGGAGATTAACCTTTAACAGTGTTGCCAACCTAAAACAGAGGGAACATAATTCTCTTACAAAAATATAATGAAAATAAAATTACAAGCCACGGGAGTCATCACGAGACAAGGCGACCCTGATGACTGTGTTCTAGGGTACCCAGTGTTGTTTTCAGTTGGAGAGCGAGTCCTGTTTACCTGGGTATACTAAAATTTGTGTAATCAATAGGGCTCGCATTTTCAGGTGCTAAAACTTGAGAAATATTTCTTTTTATGCATTGAAAGTTATAAAAATATGTGCTAAATGTAATAAATATGTGCCGAAACAAATAAAATATTTTCTTAAAGATCTGAATTGCTGATTTAATACAAATGTACGTGGTACTCACCAGACATCATTCCTGAAAGTGATCACCAAACACTATAGAGTTATGGCATAAGACTACATGCTTCGTGAAATTTTCAATCCCTGAGGATTGACGATTGTCACGAAGAAGTGTCTTGAATCTTGAAAATGATCTCTCCATGCCACAAAATGTATGTGTAGTAAATTATAACATAGAATGTCACTCATATTCACATCAATAACATCTTCATGTTGTCCATCGAACACATTTGAAATTTTACACATTATGTTAAATCCATTATTATTTTCCAACACTTCCTTGCATTTTCTTTTTAAATTTTCTGCTGCTGGACCAGAAAGAACATTTAGTTTTATTTTCCACATCCTGAAGTACTTGAACTGCTTCTCTCAAAGGGATTCCTACTGATTCAAGTTTCTTTATGGAATCATAAAGGAAACTCATATTTGCGGAAATGTATGTATGCTAAGTCGTTTCTTAACAGTGTCATTTAAAATTTATTGAACAATTTTAATTTAACTGGCATCTTTACAATTAAGTTCAGTTATGGCAGCAGCAAATCCACTCAGGTTTTCTGCATAATATTGAACTGCGTCCAACATGTTCCCCAGCGCAGAAGGCAGCGGACTGTTCGGATTTTTGTTCCGAAAAAGGTCAATCCTTTAGGTGATTTGATAAAACACCTTTTCCTCCCCATTAGAAATCGATCTGTCGATGTCAGGAAACATGACACCAATTTCCTCATGTGTTCTAAGCAATCTATGCATAGATTCATGTAACATGAATCATTTTATGATAACTGCAAGTTGTGCTGCTGTCTTTTTGATATATGGTGCAGCATCAGTTAAAAAATAATGAAACATTGTCATACTGTACGCCATTTGGCCACAATATCTGCATTGCTTCATTGGATAATCTCGCAACAGTCACATGATTTGCAGCAGGCATGTCTTGGCAGGTCAGTAGAAAAGGTTACAGAAATTTCAGAATACTTTTCCATGCCCCTGTAACAACATTTCCAATTTTCCCGCCCGTAGAAATATACTTATAGACTCACCCATATTTTTTCATTAGCACAAATTTTGCTTATATAAGTTAAAGTTCCTTCGTAGCACTTGGGAAGGTAATGTTTTCGTTAAGTTGATTCATCAGGTGTGTCAATATTTATATATTTTGTCAGGAATATTTTAAATTAGAACTGGTTCACTTTCGAGATGAGTATGTCCGCTGAAACTAATCCTCACAATGCAGTCAAAATTATTTCAAGCCTATGGTAGTGGATAAATTCCCGTTCTTATCTGGCGAGCTCATGTAACTCAAGAAATAATGTTTTTATTTTTTTTCAAACTGAACGGATACTGTAGCTGACATAATTAATAACAAATTGTGTCATCTGACATGTGCAATTGAGCATTAAAGGAGAGAATAGTGACTTGTTAAAAATAATGCATGTTTTTATGCATAATATAATGCATAATCTGACTTTATGGCATGTTATGTAGGTAAATATGTGACAACTAGTATGTAATTCTTACGTAATTTATGTGAATATTCGAAAATATTTACTTACATAAAAAATCAGAAAATATGCATTTTATGTAAAATATTTATTTACCTAACAATCCGAGCCCTAGTAATGAAGTATTTGTTGATGTGAAATAGTCCATTTGAGAGTAACAAAGTACATGAATTGAACATCAGGTTCCCATGGCTACAAGTCAGGAAGTATACCTTCCATTAGAGACATTACTTAAGTTAAAACTGCAGTAGATTTATCTTTAAGGCTCTTGGAAAATGTGTTGACTGCAGTGTAACTATAAAAATATATCATGGAAGAAGAAACAAACCAATAAAAGTAATCTAGTTCAGTGATCTCATGTTTAACAATTAACGTCTGGAACCGTGCACTATTGGGGTAGTACGTCACATTTATATTGCCTATGTTTTGATTTTCCCCAAAAGTCTGACGATTTTGATTAAAATAACACATGTTTTGTATATTTTCCCTACAAATGAATGTTTTTGGGAACGTCCTCTTCATTATAACTTTTATATAATTGGGAAACCGTGTGAGATAAAATATTACTGCAGATCTCCTTGAAACACACTATTTATGTGAGTTCTAGTTTTTTTCGTGGAATAGAATCATTTCCGACATGTTTCTTATTACAAAAGTGAATCGAGAAGATATTGACACATTGCTTCACTCACACTGTTTATTCACAGGACATGTTTCAAGAGCTCTTACTCCTATCATCAGCTGATACTCGACCAGTGCAAGTTGTAGTGGTTTCCTCTTTCTCCGTTTTGTCAATAGATGGCGTGATGTACTTGTCAAAGATGTCCGGTGGTGGAGTTTCAAAATTCATGACTCTATGACGATTTTTGTTGATGAAGATTTTTTTCCCATACGGAAAGGTCTATGGGGTGATTAACATATTTTATTAGAGATGTTTCCAAGTTGATGTCATGTCTAGTATTCAAAAAATGAAAAGCCACTGCTGATTTTTCTGTTTCACCATTTTCCGTATGGGAAAAAATCTTCATCAACAAAAATCGTCATAGAGTCATGAATTTTGAAACTCCACCACCGGACAACTTTGACAAGTACATCACGCCAGCTATTGACAAAACGGAGAAAGAGGAAACCACTACAACCTGCACTGGTCGAGTATCAGCTGATGATAGGAGCAAGAGCTCTTGAAACATGTCCTGTGAATAAACAGTGTGAGTGAAGCAATGTGTCAATATCTTCTCGATTCACTTTTGTACTGATTTGTGCTTCACTGTCCCTACGCTTCTTCCAAGTTTATACTTTGGATGTTTCTTATTATCTGTTTGAATTTTCTATACTCTTCTCAAATAGGAAGTCGTTATTCATTTTTTATATCTTGACTATGCATAGAGAATTTCTTTTTAAAATTAACGTCCTCCAACTTTATGTTATATCGGACGATGCATGAAATTATGTTCACATGAGTCCAGAATTCATAGAGCTTACATTCAACTTTCGGGATAAGGGAAAACAGCGAAATAAATATTGTCTAGATAATTCACCCTGACTGAGATTCAAACTCGGGACCTCTCGAACATGAAGCAGAACGCTACCATCAAGCTACATAGGCGAGTACGAAGAGAACGGGATGTCAAAGCCATCACATAACGATCAGTTGTTGAAAACATTTGCCTATCACTTAAAGTCTAGTGTATTCCCTTGAGCCTAGTAATAAGATAATGCCTGTCCTGAAGTAGATAGAGGACTAAAGTATTTTTACGAGAGTAGAGAAAGTCATGTATAAAGTATTTACGTTTTTAACTTTTTAATATTTTTACCGGATTATTATTTAAGTATATATTCCATTACGACCGATATTATCTTTTACATACTTGTTTGGGATAAGTATATCTTTAAGAGTTGAAATTAACAAATAAACACCACATTTCCCGTTATTCCTTTATTCTCCGCAATGCCTTCGAAGGCGTAGAGAGATGTCGCCACGGTTGGCAATATGGTTCTTTAGTGTTATTTTGAAGGTGTGTTCGTTCCCGGGGTAGAGAGGATGGAAAACACATGTAAATAAATAGGCTGCCACGTATATAATAGGAGCAGAACATTTAATATGGGGATTCCACTGGAAATAAATATTTCGAAGACACCTGAGTATAACCTTTTAGAAAACGGTTTCTCTCTGTCAACAGTATAACTTTAAAGGAAAAATGTAATGTGTTGCTTCTTTACAAATTCTTTAAAAATTATTCTTAAAATACGCATTTCTCTATCATACTTCACAGATATAAGGGAATATAGTAGACTTTAAGTGATAGTCAAATGTTTTAAACAGCTGATCGATATGTGATGACTGAAATCCCGTTCTCTTGATATGGCTATGAGCTGAAAAAAATTAAAAACGATGAAACAAAAGGCCTCGTAACACGATATATATATATTTTATATGTAGATATTTTTCAGTATTTTTGTTCCGTATTTTTTTCAGTATTTTTGTTTCGGTTTTTCTGCCTGGTTTCTTCAGTTGTTGAGCGCTGGCCTATTAATCCCAAAATGTGTGAAATGTGTAGTCTTTAACGCCCGCTTTCACTACATACGGCACCGCAGGCGGTGACACTGGTGATACATGAGATGAAGATGGAGCACCGGTGGAATGAGATGGCGGGGGGAACCGGAGGTCCCGGAGAAAACCCGCCCCAGCGCCGTGTTGTCCACCACAAATCTCACTTTGCGGTCGCCTGGGATCGAACCTGGTCCGCCTTGGTGAGAATTAATCCCAAGGCCGGCAGTTCGTCTGTGGCATAAATGTGGTTCAGAGAAGAGTCACCCGGAAATGTGAGGTTTTGGACCACATATGCGATTTTGTTCCGGTTTTATTAATAAGATGTTCTTCACTTTTTTTCTGTGTTTAAAATTGGTATAATTTTTCACTCTGTGACACTTTAAAATGTTTTATGTGGCCATTTAAACTGAGTCCAATGGTCAAATTATTATGAAATTTGAAATACAGACACCTTTTGTTTCAATTTATTCCTACAACGTAAATATCTCGGACGATGAATGAAGTGATACTCAAATCAGTCCAGGATCCATAGAGCTTAGAGTTACAGGAAATTTATTTTTCTGGAGTAAGGGAAAACCACGGAAGAAACCTTATCCAGACAACTCATCCCGACCGAGACTCCGGACTTCTTGAATGTGAGGCAGGCATTCTACCACCATGCCACAGAAGCGGGCAAAACACCTTATGTACTCCTTAACTTTTAAAATGTGTGAAGTTACATACTATTTGATTGTACCGTTAAAAGCGACACTCATATTAGTGGATTTACCGGAATGACAAACAAGTCATATGTGATGAAATCGGGGTACTTCGGCGACGGTGATTGTAGTTCAGTTTTATATTAATCACACCTTACAATGCATGAATGTATTAATTATGTATTATTTGCGTATATCAAAGAGTGAATTGGTTCTACCTTATATTTTCGTTCTACTTTCCTTATCAATATGCAAATAACGAGCGACTGAAAACAAAAAAGTGGAACCAAAAGGCGCGAGAGAAACGTTTGCACTAAAAGTCGTTCATTTGACTCCGGTTGGCGCTTTGTCGAAGAAGGCTAAGTATGAATTATAAGGCAATAAAACTTTCCGCACTCCGAAAAGTCACTTTTCTGCTCGTACTTTGAAAAGCCAAGAAGCCGTGGACTTGAGGTTTCTGAATTTGCCAGCTCAAGAAGATTTTCTACTCCATTTAATTCCAATTTCACGCCACTTTCAAATTGTCCCCTCCCCTCCAATTCCTTTTTACCTCTTACAAATTTTTTCGTTCCATTTTCCTTTGCTCAGTCCTGGTGCCTTATTTCCAAGTAAGAACTCGCATTACTGAATGACGTAAATCTATAGATAAGCAAAAACTATAGATTTGAAATTAGTGCTATATTATCTGTACATTAAAAAAAGAAACTTAAAAGGCTTTTTAAATACTGGTTGCTATGTGATAGCTTTGGAATTTCGTTCTCTTTGTATGGCCAAGAGATAAAAAGTGAACAACTTCCAATTTAAGAAAAGTGTAAGTATTGGAAAATGACAAACATATAAAAATTTTATAAACATGAGTTTCTTTATATTCAAGATATGTATTTACGATGAACTCGAAAATAATGTAATACTCCCACTATTCACTGTGCGTAGTACCGTTGAAATTCCACTACTTGCGTATCTCTTCTTTAACTGCCCACTTATACCACTATGTGGTGTCACGATATTCTTGTTCCTTTAACCCTTATGCCCGTAGGCGGCGGTATGAAGTTAGATCAGTGAGAGAGAGAGAGAGAACCTAGGATGGTGGAGAGCCCGATGCCTGATATGAGAGTCAGGGAAGTCGATGACTGAATGAGGGCGAGATGAAATGATAGGAAACATGATGATAGAGCAATTGATGGAATGCTGGCGGGGGAAACCGGGTAACCCGGAGAAAAACAGCATAAGCGCTGTTTTACATCACAAATCTCACTTTTCGGTCGCCTGGGATTGAACTCGAGCCGCCTTGGTGAGAGCCTAGTGGTCTAATCACTCAGCCACGGCGCGGCCTCTGGCGTATCACAAGAAACAAAACTCTGATTAGAAGAATTGTCTATACCCTTGTACACTTATTCCTCTACTTCATGTTATTCAAGATGAACATTATCTGATTGCTAGGTACAATGGTATACAGTAGACTTTCAGTGATTGTAAGATGTTTTAAACAGCTGATAGCTGTGATTATTTCTTTGAAGGTTCGTACTGTTTGCATGATCAATAGGGGAAAAACAAAAAACGACTTTCTGTTTAACAAAAACTGCATTAGTTTCGTAGTGGTGGTCCAAATGAAATCTGCGTTAGAAACGTTTACAGTAATTAACTAAAGAGTTATTGACAGAAACTGAAATAAGTGTCAAAATAGCAAAACAGTTGATACATGGCCACTAAATGTACAGTGTAACTATTTAATATCACTTTCCAGAGCGGTGTAGTACTGAATCAAGAGTTGATACCTGTCTTTTGATTTTTGGCCACTCAGATCGCACTAATAGGCGATGTGCGTATGTCGTTAAGAAGGCTGCACTCAGTGAGGAAAACAAGTGAATGAGATTGCTGCCGGGTAATTTGACGGACTATTAACTCGGCTTGAGACGTCTTATGAATAACAGGCCGCCACGTGACCTTGACGTTCATCACTAGCGCCGCTTGCATCGGAAATCGTACATTTTCTCTTGACATGTTTAAACTCGGAGATCATCATAAATTAGATCTACGTCCTTGGTTATAAGCCTTTCTCCATATTCACACAAACAGGTTGTCATAGCAACGCCTTCTTAAGGCTTGGTAACACTGACACGTACAGAATATATTTTCGCGATCTTGATTCTCTTTGAAACACTGTGTGTTTGGGGCGGAATCTATGAGAAAATTGACCAAAATCGAAAATAAGGTTTTGTCTTCCAGAAAACGTTCCCTGACTCGTGAGGAATTGATAGATATTTACTATACTTCCCAAAATTACATGTTTACATATTGAAAATATTCAGCCGAATGAAGTTTTGCCCATTCTCAATGAAATGTTATATCAGATAAATTCAAAAATCTTTTGTACTTTTGACCTAAAGTGAGTAAAAAATTTCCCCCCATAAAAATGCGCAGTTTTCATAGCGTAGTAATGGGTAATAAATGTTTATGCCACTTCAGAAGTTTAACTATTATTGGAACATAACTTTCTTCAGCATCACCCAAAGGTGATTTAAAAGTTAATCTCAAACTCTAATACGCATGAGAAAATGTTTCCATAAACGCAATTAAAATGATAATGATATATTACGATGTAAAATTAAACTTTTTGTTTGTTACGACATTGTCAATTAAAGAATGTTGAATCAAATTTGCAGAAAACTACTGCCGAGTTTCTCAATTATTTTTACGACCTCCAACGTTAAGCCACGTCAAACGATGAATGAAATGATACTCTAATGATCGCAGGGTCTGTAGAACTTAGAGTTACCAGACATTTATATTTCAAGATAAGGAAAACCCCATCAAAAGTCATATCAGTCTGACCAAGATTCGAACTCGTTACCTCTTGAACATGAGGCACACACGCTAGTACTACCTACAGAGGCAGGCTCTCAAACAGTAATGTTAAATTATTATATTACAGGCATTATCTGAACTCCAGAAGCTTAATGAATCGCTTGGAACTAAATCCCACGTTTAATAAAGTTTGGAATATAAAACAGAGAGGCAATAAACTAGTAGAATTATCATTTTATTGGACGGATTAGCTGGGACATGCTATATCTACTGGATACTGGCGTTTTCAATATTACATGCATCGCAAATTCAATAAGCTCGCAGCTATATAAACCATGAAAACTTGGTCTGCGAATTTTGTTTTCTTAATCTCAGCAGAAATATTACCTAGTGCTTGCTATATTATCTACATCGGCTTGGATAAATAGGAAATGTATCGACACGAAATAATTATTTACTGAAAAGCAATTTAAATTTTTACCTAGTTTTATTCTTTAACGTAATGAAAATCTCCAGATTTATCGTAATGAAACTGGAACTATATAACCTAGGATATTGATATCTTTAAAAGCTGAAAACCTGGACATTCTATTTACAGTAAGTAGTACTTTGTTAATGACGCTGACAATTGGCAGATTCACATCAATGTGTACTGGAATTTCGTCACGCAGGAGCTGCTTTACATTCCAGTAATACTCCGACATGAGGCTGTCGCTTTTAAGTACACTTAAAAATGCTCTCTCTGAGCTGGGTTTTAAACCACAAAGAATTTTGATTTTATAAAAATTCGCCCAGGTGAAATACTACTCATTTAATATACGTCGTGGGAAAAAAAAATCTATATTATTACAAAATGACAACAGCACCAGCTAAATAAGACTTTATTCGTCACCGATACTATTAGGAGAGCGCTAAGTTGCAAACGTATGTTTCCGTAGCCTCTGTTGCACATACCAACTCGACGCTGCTTGTATATTCTTGACGCTCACTAAACTAGCTGCTCACCGACAGCTGACTGGCTGGTCTATCTGCTGTCTCTAAAGAATTGTTTCCAGAAAATTCCAGAAATAGCAAGTGTCGAATTACCTAAAAATATGTATTTCCCGGCTCGTGACTTCAGAAAACGCTTTGTTTGGGGGAACATTTCGCTCGATGCAATACGGCGAATTACACGTAATTCCTGCCGCCTTGACTTTGAGTATGTCCTCAGAGGTTCTGTTCATTCTGGGTAACTTTTATATAATTAGTAACCTGTAAAAGACAGACAAAATCTTAGTACATAAAAATATAAGCCCCGTTAAAATGACAATTTATTCCTAAACTCTTTTTTATTTGAAGTGAAATATTTAATAGATTGAGATTTTTATTTGCCTGAATGTTTCAGTCGGTACATATACTTTTCGTAAATAGGAAGGTGACATTCATTCTTTTATCTCTTGGTCGAACAAAGATAACGGAATATCAAAGACATAACGTAGCGAACATTTGACTATCACTTAATATCTACTGTATTCTATTGTACCTAGAAGTAAGATTAACATGAAATAGGTAGAGGAGTAAGAATAAAAGTGTAGAGAAGGCTCTGTGAATGTAACTCATACGTTTTTTGACTGGGTTTCTTTGCTGTAGCGTTTCAAATTTACTCCGGACAGTGAATTTCTGTGGGAATTCCTGCGTCTATGTGACCTGGTATGCAGCATTTAAACTGTACAGGTGGACATCAAAGCTTTAAAGCTCACCTGCAGTTCACATCAAACCAGCCGAGTCAAGTAAAAGAATTAGAACCCCGCATTATCTAACGTTGACCGTTCTACCTCACATTCTAGGATCAAAGCTAGTTGCCATACTATTAACTCTGTATCCACGGCCTCCCGTATGCAAATCAGTAACCTCTGGTGGCTTTGGACATGTGCTGACGAAATAGCGCCACCATCTGCTATTTTCTTATTTACGTTAAAATTTATTGAACTGTCTACTTGTGTAAATATTTTTTTTAGTAAATAACTTATAAAGCCTGTAAAAACAATAATTTACAATAATTATGCAAATCATTAAACAGTAAAATTAGTTGTAGCAATTAAATAAATTCATTATTTAAAAATAACTACACTGACAATGTGATTTTGTAGTTTTTTGAAACATTTATATGTAGTAGTGCTTAATATAAACATTAAATTTTTAAAACTCAGTTTTATTAACCTATGCCAAATCTTCCATACGATACAGTTTTGAAAACAGCAGTTCTCTTTAAATTTCCTATAATTTATCTGATTATAGCACACCGTCTTTTACATGATTTTGTTTGAAATAGTCTCAGTTCATAGAAAAATAATTTTTAATCGCTGTCAATGGAAAATTCTAGTTTTTTGTTTTGTTTAAATGTTACATTTCTTTAAACTTAATAACTGAAACGTCTATGATATATTCGCTTGCTTGTTTTAGGCGACATTTTGACAAGTTTCAAAAGAATGTGATAAAGGAAGCAAATTTTATGGAAAAAAATTTGTTACGAAAAACGTCACAATTTAAAATTAAAAACATTTATTCTCTTTCTTAACCGATTTACATTCTGTAAAGGCATTTGTAACATAAAAAGACAATACATTTTGAATTTATCAACCCAAGTATTTCTCGAGCCAGTGAATAGTACAACTTTTGCGAGATTTTGCATTGCTGCTTGCCATTAAAGGGAAATTCATATTGTAATTTTAAAAAATTCGAAATGTTTATGATTTATTTCTGTTTTTTATTTTTGTTTGTTTTTGTATTTTTGTGTAGTAAAATTAATGTATTAATGGTTGATTTTAGAAAGTGTGTACGAGAGTATTGTAGATTTATAAGTTTGTTTCTTAGTACCTTATTTTACAATATGAAAATGTGAAGAATGAACTGTCACTTTATGCATTGCATCGGTGTCTTAATTTCTTTATTTTAATGACATTTTGGTAGGCTATATTATCACTTATAAGAAAAAAAGAATCTTCGAAGATTTCTTCGAAAATAAATGGTGTGAAATTCTCAAAATAGATCACGTTTTAGAGAAGTATCAATTGTAATTTATTAATAGGTGTAATTTTTATTTTCTACCGCGTATATAGTAATTGCATTACACAAAAAATTAATTACCGAGATCCCTCTGAAGTCCTCTTCGTTGTGTGTAACTGATAAACTGTAAGAGATAGATAAAATTTTACCGCTTACAAATTCATACCTCGTTAAAGCATACAGTTTGTGTCAAATGCAAATTTTTGCAGCGTTTACTATTTCCGAGATATTTGCTGTTATTTGTTGAATGTTACAAAATTTGTTTTCTTCTATTAAGAAGCTTTTACTCATTTTATGTCTCTTAGCCATATAAGGAGAACGTAATTTCAAGTTCATAACAGAACGATCAGCTATTTAAAACATTTGACTATCACTTAGAGTCTACTGTATTCCCTTGGACCTAGCTATAAGATAATTATCTTGATTAATATGAAGTAGAACGAGGAACAAGTGTTTGTACAAGAGTAGAGAAGGTCATGTGAGTGTAGTCCTACGATAGTCCAAGATCACGAAAGTCAGTTTGTGCTGTAAACAGTTACTGGAGAGTGTTAATCAGAACTGCAGCCGTTGGAGCAGGTCTAAAACGGGTTCGTTCACTACCGGCAGATAAATTGTATAGTAGCCCGGCTGCCCTCGATATTCGCACATCGCCTGTTGCCCATATATGGTACAGATGCCATATGTTCACACTTCCGGATAATGCAGCCTTTCGTGACATTTCACCAGTGATGCAATGAGACATTCGCACCAGCTTTATGGAAATGCTCACGTACCATATGTCTACACTCCCTACCAAAATCTGATATCCCTTCATTTTTGGATGCCGAGTAAAACGTAAATCTGGACATTTCTTAGAATAGCGTTGAAATCTTCATACTGAATGAATTTTGTAATATTTAATAATATTTATTTGCGCAAAGATTATACAAAGATTTGTTACAATTCCCTCTAATTCTTCCTAATGCAAGTGCAGATATTGTCAGCTACCTCATGCTTAGGACTATTTAATTATTGGACTCCCTGACCAGTTTCCCTAATTTTACGTTATTGGACTCCCTGACCAGTTTCCCTAATTTTACCCCATTTAACCTTCTATTTCTTCATTATCTCTTCAAACTTTTCTATATCCTTAATCTTTTTTATGTTTTATGTAAGCATCTTTAGTGTTACTGTGAGTACACTTTTATTCTACATTTCTTTTCTCCAGTTTCCTAAATCTTTGCAGTACTCCACACTTACTTCTTCTCCACAAAGAGCACAATTCTGCTCTCACTATAGTCCCGGTCCTCAACCAGGCTAAACTCCCTCTCCCCTATCATATATAAATGTATAATTGCCTATATCCTATATTTCTTTAGTTTTAAATATGTAACTAATGATCTTGCCAAAGAGATTTCCCCACACCTCTTATCTATCCATATCCTCTATTTTGTTTGTAACCGTTAGCCAAAATCCTTCCAGTATTTGGAGTGACAAAGAGAGAGAGAGAGAGAGAGAGAGAGAGAGAGAGAGAGAGAGAGAGAGAGAGAGAGAGAGAGAGAGAGAGAGAGAGAGAGAGAGAAGTTATGAAAGAATTTGAGTACCTAGGAGTTAGAATGAATAATAACGGAGAATGGGAAGCACATGACAGGAAAGTGGTACCCAAACGAAGGGCACCAATTGCGAACTGAAACGTAATATGTCAAGCAAATGATTAGAGAGATGTATGAAGTAGAGATGACGTATGCTGTAGAAATAAGGGGGATGTCAAAAGTTAGTAATAAACTAGATCAGTTATACCAATAATGTGCTAAAGAGATGCTAGGACTACATAGATCAGTTCCAGCCTTAGTAGAATTAGGGGAAACCACAAGAATAGGAAAGAATCCTGAAATTTGGGTATAACTGCTTAACAGAAGAAGATGAAATACTAAAGGTATGTATGAATGAACAAAAGAGAATGGGAAATAGGAATAGCTGGTGGTCAGAAGTAGAAAAAAAAGAACTATGGAAGAAATAGGAATGGGAGACATATGGAGACTAGAAAATATGAATGAGATGGGTTTTGTAAAACATTTAGAACCAAAATGCAGGTTATAGAAAGGCAAGAGACATGGGAAGCGTTAGAAAGTAGAAAAAAACATTAAATTTTTATAGGATAATAAAGTAAATAGGGAGGAGAAAGGTACGTAGACCAGGAGATGGAAGGAATGGCTTGGACAAGAACGGGATCAGTGTACATAAGGGGACTAAATGGCAGCAGAACAGGAATATGTTAATTATGTGGAGAAACAGAAAAAGATGCAAAATGATGTGATATCTATAAGAATGGTTATGGGGAAAAATTAAAGTAGAAAGAAATATTGGGAACTTGTTTTGGAAATCTAAAGAAAATGGCTGAAAAAGTAAAGACTGAAAAAAAAAAAAATGTGCTGGGAAAACAAGGGAAGACAGATAGGAAATTAGAATAGATGACGGAAGGGTGACTCGAAATGCTAGAAGGCCTGCGCGCCAAGCAAGCTGAGATAGCTACAGGCATTTTATACAACTAGGTTATGCAAAATATACATAACATATTGTAAACAGTATTTGAATTAATAAATTCTATTTAAAAAGTCCCCAGTGTCCTCCGTAATTCTACCCACTAGCTATCTTTATATGCTAGGCCTTTTTTCCCTTCTAAATACACGATTAATATGTTGCCATCTTCATTTCTTATACAGCTGTACCAATGTTTTAAATATATTTCTGTCATCCGTCTTCTGCAAGTCATTCCTAGTTTATCACTTGCGACTCCCTCCAGTGTTGATTTATATGAATTTTGTACAGCTGTTACATGCCAAGAGAACCTTTTCTAACAATGCTTTCTTTCTCTTCTTTTTTAATTCATGGGGAATGGTATCTCTGGTGAAATTTTGGCTGCAGTACAATAATTCTACTTAGTGAAGTACGGTAGCAGAGAAAGTTATGTGAATGTAGCGCACTAGATAGAGTTCTGAGACAAAGAGGTATGTAAATAATTACAATAGACACGTCTTGTTCCTTGCAGAGGGCAGGTCTAGACAGAGCAGGATTTCCAAACCTGTTCAGAGACACAGTGGCACCGTGCCAGGCGCGTATTTTATCGCCCGCACAGTGCTAATCCCTGTGGGAAATTAGAAACGGTGAAATCAAAGATTCAATATGCTGTGAAATGGAAGGAGAGGTTGGCAATACTGTTCCAAACACTGCCAATATTTACGGCATATAGTGACGCTAAAAAAGCCAATATGGACGCAATTTTAATTACATCGGTCAATTCAGGCCACTTTCAAAAATTAAATTTTAATTTTATCTACGCTCTGTCCTTCCTCTTTAGCGATCGAATTGTCAGGGCAGACGCATTACTTTCTCCACTCATTCTCGTACAAACTACATACGTACAAACACTTTCGTGCAAACGTTTTTTATTCATCTTATTTCATATTAATTGAGATAAATATTTGCAGAAATTTCTTTTTACATACAGTATGTTTCTGATCCTTATGATATTTCACTGCCTTTACGTGTCCAGGTCACACTTAAAAAAAGAATAAAGAATAAAGTACTTACATATAAGTATTGGAAAATTAAAATAAATAACAAGGAATACCTCAGAAATACTTCACTACAACAAAATGTATGTTGAAAAATACTGTGAAAATATTGTGAAAAAGTGTAAATCTAAAATATATTTGTCTTATGAGGCGGTTTGGAAAGTAAGTACCATTTGGACAAAAGTAAAACATTGTCTCTTCTATACCTTGTGCATAGAAAATTCCAGCCAGTGATGATAGCCACGACTTCACAGTTTTCCATACTCCAGCAATTTTCACTTCATCTTCAGATCCAAGCTCTCGCCAGGTAAAGAACTCGTATTTCATGTGGTAGCGATACGGCGCTGAGTCCGGGCTGTACGGTGAGTGACCGAACTGTTGAATCATCTTTGAGTTTTATCATAAATATGGGGTCGAGCATTATTATGAAGCAACACAGTTCCTTTACTGAGCACTCCTCTCATTTGTTTTGAATAGAGGCAGTGTACAAGGACTTGTGCCGACCACAGCACTAGAATGAAACGGTATTGACTTTCTGAATACGCCTCTAAATTGTGTGTTTTAACAAGATCTCTATTTTGTGCCATACAATTTTTTTCTGTTACTATTTACCAGTTATACAAAAGTCATTCAAAATGAAGAGTACTTTTGAGGAATTCAGCCTATAGCGACCAACTGTTTATCTGTGATCCTGTGTTCTGTAACTTTCTCCTGGAGGGTGTTAAAGCCAGTGCCCATCTTTAACCTCTATCTTGACGCCCGTTCCTATATTAATAAGGCATTCTCCTGATGGTATGAAACTTTACTGGTGTTCCTGTATCGCTACATGAACAAAGGTTATGTTTCTTTTGTCGGTTTATTATTACTGAAAACAATATCTCTTTGTCAAACAACACTGCCGCTGACGTTTCCATTTGTTCCTCGTCTGTCAACCAGCGGAGGCGTATGCCAACGCTAACACAAATAAATAAACATATTTACTGAAGATGTACGGAGAATGTTCATCTCTATTTTATCCTTATTTACTTTTCTTGCTACGCACTTACAGTAAGTAGTGTAAAGTAGTATATCCTATCTAAAAAAATGATATCGAAAACTCACCGGAAAAGCATATTTTGAGATCCTTAAATTAAGAAAAAAGGTATTTTTGTAACAAGATCCGTTTGTGTACGTGGGAGGTTGTCAACAAGGTAATTAAAAACAAAATACCAACTTGGCAGGAAGATTTACCAACTCACCCTTAAAGAAAGACATCGCAAACATGGAAAATAATCCAAAATTATGATTTTCTCAAAATGAAATTACCGCATTGCTGCAAACCCGTATACCAGTGTTAAATTCATTGGGTTCTAATTGGAGCTATGAGTTCTCTTATCCTCAGGTGAATGGTTGTAGGAAATGGATTTTGGTGGTTGGTGGCTACTCAGTCGTATTAATAACATTTTGTTTGTTGTAGAATTATTTCGTTTAATTCTTGAATCTAAGTTTGCTTATCGACTTGGATCGGTGACCACCTGCTAGTAAAATTCCTAACATAAATTAAATTTTACTTTAAATCCTGGATTACTTGTTTAAAGTTACTTCCGTTCGGTTTCTATCTCTTCTTTATACGGCGACTGCTGTGCTCTAATAAACTTCTACGCTGGTTGCGCTATTCTTAACTTCCCTACATTTCAGACTTCGAAATCTTCGCTTCTCTTCTTAATGCACATGAGCACTTTCTTCCTGTCGTAGTATCAACTTGTAAGTAAAGTTTTTGTTACTTCAGCATTCAGTTCGAACCTTACTCTGAGCCCCGCTCTAACTGATCAAACTAGCTCACCCTTTTCAAACGTTATATTATCATTGGTTTCTCATTTATTATTTCGAATTTTCGCATTGGTTTGCAAAACTCATGTGACTCACTGACATTCCGCCCACCATGAGTTGGCGAACGCCTACCGTGAGTTGTTTGTAACGGTATACATCATTATCAAATCAGCGAAGTAAATCTCTTTAGCGTTCATGCTCAATTGCATTTTGAAATTCCTTTGTCCCAACACATTCCTGGCTGAAAGTATACAATAGTTCTCAGACACTGACCTTTTACTAGCACAAAGAAGGTAACTGCCCTTCCTTCCTGTCTCTCCGACGTGTACAGATGTTACAAGAATATTTATCTTTCTTGCCTGGATGCTAGTATATATATGTTATATTAAATTATATTCTTCCCTTCTTATTCTTTATGTCAACCGCTATTTTAATCATTACTCTATCCATTCTAATTTATATTATTATAACAAGATTTTTATATTAATTTAGCAAAGCATTTTTATTAATTTATGTTCTTTTTTAATTATCTGACTTCGATTAATTCGCCGCCTCCTAATCGCTGCATAATACTGCGCTTACAGCATGTAAAAAAAAAAAAAAAACATTTTCGTTAAAGCGCATAACTTTTAGTTTGGTTTGTGCAGTAAACTATTTCCTAGAAATATCTCATTATTGGTTTTTCTCAAATGTAAGTCATTATTCGCTTTTCCCTATTATGTTAAAAGCAAATTGATTGTTTTAAATTGTTCCTTCAACGTTAAGTCATAAAGGAAAGGATACTCAAATAAGTCTAGGTCCATATAGCTTAGAGTTATCTTAAATTCATCTTTCAGGATAAAACAAAATACAGGCAAACACCCTGACCGAGATTCAAACTCACAACTTTCTGAACGTGAGGCAGACACACTGTTACCACACCACAAAGGTTGGCAAAAATTGAATGTTGAAGCCATCACATTACAACCAGTCGTTTAAAACATTTTACTGAAAGTCTAATATACAGGTGTTACAAAAAGGTACGGCCAAATTTTCAGGAAACATTCCTCGCACACAAAGAAAGAAAATATGTTATGCGGACATGTGTCCGGAAACGCTTAATTTCCATGTTAGAGCTCATTTTATTACTTCTCTTCAAATCACATTAATCATGGAATGGAAACACACGACAACAGAACGTACCAGCGTGACTTCAAACACTTTATTACAGGAAATGTTCAAAATGTCCTCCGTTAGCGATGTTACATGCATCCATCCTCCGTCGCATGGAATCCCTGATGCGCTGATGCAGCCCTGGAGAATGGCGTATTGTATCACAGCCGTCCACAATACGAGCACGAAGAGTCTCTACATTTGGTACCTGGGTTGTGTAGACAAGAGCTTTCAAATGCCCCCATAAATGAAAGTCAAGAGGGTTGAGGTCAGGAGAGCGTGGAGGTCATGGAATTGGTCCGCCTCTACCAATCTATTGGTCACCGAATCTGTTGTTGAGAAGCGTACGAACACTTCGACTGAAATGTGCAGGAGCTCCATCGTGCATGAACCACAATGGGGTATTTTGACAATTGTCTGCACGAATGATTTCAATTTACATTTTAAGAGAAATACTAAAATGAGCTCTAACATGGAAATTTAGCGTTTCCGGTCACATGTTCACATAACATATTTTCTCTCTTTGTGTGTGAGGAATGTTTACTGAAAGTTTGGCTGTACCTTTTTGTAACACTCTGTATACCCTTGTACCTAGGAAGAAGATAATGTTTATCATGAAGTAGATAGAAGAATAAGTGTTTGTACAGGAGTAGAGAAAGTAATGTGAGTGTAAGAGATTAAAATTTTATGAAAAGATGCATTTGGGCTAGTTTTCCTGTTTTTTTGTAAACAGCATAACTCAAAAAACACCCACAATTCTAAACTATTTACATAGCAAATTTTACAAAAAAATTGGTTTTTACAAACATGTTTCTAATGATTTTTTTATTGTATTATCATTCTTATGTTTGAGATACCTTAATAACATATTTTTATCTTAAATATTCTGGGAATATCCTCTTCGTTCTGGATGTTCTCCGTATAGCTCATAAACCGGAAGAGCTGGGTTGTAGAATGAGTAGGAGAGTGATGTAAATGACATGTATTGGATGTTTAAAGAGGGTAGTGTATGTTAGGTTAGAATTAATACGTTGGAATGATTAGCATAACATTTACAAATGGAAAGCAAACACTAAATAAATTTAACATTTTGACGTCCAGTGTGCACGTTTAGCGAAATGGTAAATTCAGCGCGCGTGTCCAAACATTTGGCACAGACGGAAGTATGATTTGTTCCCGAAATAGATCAAAACGGGGGCAAACAGTACGGAATGTTAATTCGAGGGCCGCTGTTTTAGATGCATTTCAGGAAGCAAATATATATTCTGCCAGAAAAAAATGGTGGCATCGCGCCAGTAACAATACACATGAGATCAGTGTTTACTTGGGATGTTGACTTAATGATCACCAGGCGTGACTAATTCTGCAAAATGTAAAAACCAATTATAGTAGAACCTGTTTCACGGCGTTAGAACTACCTGAGTTACTCGAATATAAACAGGATATCAACTTACATGCTGAAGGTCGTCCTCGAGGATGGGTCGGGTTAACTTAACATTGGCGTATCAAGACGTTCAACAAGACGGTAACGAGAGGTCCCCAGTTGGATTCGGCTGCTCCGACCATGGTTTTGCAGGGGTTTTCTCTACCCCCCCGGCCTTCGTAGCCATGTTCGTTAGAGCGTATGCATCTAGCGTTCCATGGCGTAGACGGTCGCGGGTTAAAGTCCCGCCT
Organism: Mantis religiosa; assembly: GCA_030765055.1. Taxonomy (NCBI): domain Eukaryota; kingdom Metazoa; phylum Arthropoda; class Insecta; order Mantodea; family Mantidae; genus Mantis; species Mantis religiosa. The sequence goes on along the minus strand of CM060952.1, from coordinate 81,135,988 downwards.
TGGACATGGGTGTAAATGTGTATGTATGTGTCTGTGTCTTGTATATATATTAGAGCAAACATATCTCTTCCTTGGCCAAATAAAGAGGTTTCTCTAGTCGCCAAGGCGAATGTTGCAGCCTCCTCCTCCTCCTCCTCCTCCTCCTCCTCCTCCTCCTCCTCCTCCTCCTTCTTCTTCTTCTTCTTCTTCTTCTTCTTCTTTTTGGTAGCTTTACATGAACTTCAGTTACCAGATATCCATCTTTCAGAATAACTCCGGGAAAAAACCCTTATAGCCCTGACCGAGATTCGAACTGGGAATCTCTGGAACTGAGGCAGACACGCTGCAGAGGCGGGCATAGTAAGAATGTTGGGAGTGCTGTATTCTACGACGGTTCTCCTGTCTCCCATGTCGAGTTTTAGAAGTGAAAAAGCCAAGTTGTTTTCGCGAGGTTCCTTTATTTGGAATGCTGTTTCTAATGAAATAACGGACTGTCATCATAATGAATTTGAAAACCTGTAAGAGATGGAACTTTCAATGTAATATAATCTTTCCTGGATGGTGGCAAGAATTTTACATCGGATGCCTACTTGGGGTAGAACACTACCAATATAAACACCATGCTACTTTTGATTCAACGGTAAATGTTGGAATTTCCAAAGTTAATGTTTGTGGATTTTTTTTTTCGAAAAAATTCCGAAGAAACTGCTTCAAACAGCAAAGAAAAGTTTTGTTAGGCTCTCTTTGATCCTTAATCAAGGAGAACACATTTTTTCACACTTTGATTTGAATGGTGTATCCACCGTTCATGTTTAAACGTTCTTCGGGCCTGACTGCGTTTATGTCGGCTTAAAATGATCATTTGACTTGTGAGGAAACACATTTCAATTATCTACATTGTTCGCAGACTTTGCTCCAGTTCCATTATTATCCTCTAATTCCAATTGGTCGGATTTTTCGTTACTTCGTGATGAATTGTGTGGTTGACGATTTTTGAGTCGTGAACTGTTACTTTTTCTGCATGAGGATTTTTATTTGACATCAATTTTAATCTCAAATAATTAAGAAATTCGTATGGTGTGGACTGAACGATGTGCAATTGTCTGTAATATTTACAAAAGTTAACTAATATTTCACTTCTTAGTTAAAACTTTAACTTAAAGCTAGTAAACACGAAGTTACTATTATTTTTAACATACGTTGATCATACTGGCTCTAAGATTACTGAAGCTAATAAAACAACTTATTGTAATTTAGTCCAAAAACTTAAAATTATTTCACCTCTGTAATATAAGGAGCATTTATCTCATACCAACACCATTCGAAACTTTAGCGAAAAAACTAAATAATCTATGGAATTTGTTGCCAACCATGTCAAAAATATTTTTATCGAACACTTACTTGTAAAGTTGTACTTTAGTAATAGAAATTAACCTACTAAAGTAACACTATAATATTCAGGTTGGATAAAATTTTACATTAACCATGTATGAATAAATAGGTCTACATTTCAAGTACGAGGGCTGTTCAATAAGGAATGATCACAGTTTTTGTTTGTTTTGAGAACGTACCTTTACTCATCATCATAATTTTGATGGTATTATTCAAAATAGTCTCCCCTGAATGCGATGCACTTGTCCTAGCGTTTCTGCCAGTCTTCAATGACATGCTGGAAACCAATTTTTGAGAGATCCTTCAAAATCGCCTCCGCAGCTTTCATCACTGCCTCTGATGATGTATAATGCCTCCCACGAAGGCGTTTCTTCAAGTTAGGGAATAAAAAAGAGTCACATGGGGCTAAATCCTAACTATAGGGAGGGTGTGGGATGCACTTCACGTTGATTTTTGCAAGATATTCAGCAACAACATTGGCAATATGCGGCCGCGCATTATCGGGTGCAGCATCCAGCCTGCTTCATGGAAATGTGGTCTTTTGCGCCTGATATGAACTTGCAATGTTTTCACCACATCCCTGTATTGTCCAGTTACTGATGTGTGTGCAGGTACAACATGCTGATAAACCATTCCATGAATATCAAAGAATGAGATGACCTAAACTTTCCCAGCAGAAGCAAGCACTTTTGCTTTTTGGGGGGTTGGTGATGAAAGAGATTTCCACACTGAGCTTTGCTGTTTGCTCTCAGGATCAAAATGATGTAGCCTAGTTTCATCAGCAGTGATTACCTTTGAGAGAAACTCCGGATCTTCCTCTAACATCAACTTTAACTGCATGTAATCTCCATTGCAGCGGTAGGCGATACTGAACATATCTGAACTTACCTGGTTCTCACATGCGGGAACTAGGAATATCAACAATGAAACTATTACGACGTGTTTGTGTCACATTATGCTAACACAATATAATAAGATTGAATTTTAGTGCGAAAAATTGTCCGTAAAAAATTATGATTATTCTTTTATTGAACAGCCCTCGTATAATATATTGTAGTTTTAACATTTAGTAATGAAATGTAAATATGTAACTACAGCTTCAACTTGTATTTTTTAGTCTTTCAATAAAGTTCTGCTAAACTTATTTTTCTTAATTCATATGAATCAATCACTGAATCAGTTGTCTTAAGTTGCTATTTAAACTATATCAAGAATTTAAACGAGTAGCCAACTTAGATTCTGTCATATTAGGTATTAGCCAACGATACATATTCAGCCGGCCTTGGTTTAAATAACCCTATAGTCCAGAAAATAAAATAACAAATGATTTTCCTATTTTATTATAGCATAATTATAAATTAGTAAGCTTTTTAATGATTAGGGTAAATATCGTATAATAGTTATTTATGGGGACTTGCAAGGTAAGTTGATTTTTATAAGCGAGTGAAAAACAAATAAAGTCGGCGGGGTTAAATTCCAAGAGTATGATAAACCTCAAAACACGCTAGTCTCATATATAATTTTATCCGTTAACTAAGAAAAAATCGACTTGAATTATGAATTATAAAAATATTAAAAATTTCTTTACACAACGTTTAGAATCGATGTTTTTACTAGGTGTTAATGGTATTGCAGGCTTCGAATAGCGAAGAATGGTTAACTATGGTGATGCAGAAACAAGAAATAGTAAACTGTATGTCAGGCGACGAAAGTTTGATACCTGAAGACATTCGAGAAGAAGCTCGAATTGCTAATCTTACTTTCCTGCCACAAGTCATCTGCAATTTACGACAAAGAATATTTGTTTTAAGAAGGGGCGCAGTTCAAAAAGTGTTGCGAATATTTGTGAGGAAGTGATTTCAGCGTATTGTAGATGTCATATGTTTGTTTCTTGTGTTTCAGATCACTAAAGAAAAATTGAATATCGGACTAAGCCATATACGAGGTAATCGATAGTCAAAGAGATTATAATGTCTTTTACACTGTATATGAGTATGCGTTCCTGAAGAATAATGTGTTTTTGTCTCGCAAATTTTAACTTTATTCCGTTTGACTTGCTGTATTGACTCTGGTAGAGATAATTTGCAGAGATTAATAAGTCTAACAATAAAAGGCCTACTTTTCTGTAACAAAACATCAAAAGCAATGTGTTCTTTTTCTTATGGTGGCGGATAAAACATTGTATGGTACAAGACATTTATACACTTGCTACTCGACTTGACAAAATAAAACATGTCTTGCTTCACTAGCATCATAAATAACTAAAAGGGGCCATTTTGGTTTTAGACGGTTGAAAAATAGTCTATTGAAATTACCATAAATTTGGAAAGAAACGACAAATAATGGATAAAATACATTTGTCATGAAAATAACTTAAACAGATGCTACTTTTGTCAGAACAGAAACGTTTTTGAGAACATGAAATATTTCGGAACTTTTTTATGTAAAGGATAGTTTGGGGTGGGCAAATTTGTTTACATTCGCGTGGCATCATCCAGTTTTACATCATGAAATCTCGGTACCAAGGAGTTTTCGGGCGGAATACTTGTAAAATAGCTGAGAAAATAGAAATTCTAGTGCACCTGGTGCTGGTGGAGTTACAAAGCCACCGTTGGCATTAAATAAATGCTATATTGCTGGTGAAAGGAGGTTACAAGCGATGAGTGACTCTGGTTCGACCCTGAACGAAGATTTTTTTGCCACTTTTGCCATATCGCTTTCCTCCGTTGATTTTATCGATATAATTCAACATGTTCATTTACCTTTTACTTCTTCATTTTTATTTTCAGTATCTTGATAGTCCTCACGATACATATGCTTCGCAACTGTCTACGATATCTTAAATATTTCATGTAAAACTACTCTTAAGTGAACTGCAGTTTCAGTTTGACAGACTCTACCCCTTACATGCCCAAGCTTTCGCTAATTTTACTCTGCTTGTAGGTACCTTGAACTTTCTGGGAATAGCCTCCAAGTACTCTGGTATACCCTAAGAGATGAACAAAATGTTACGACACAAAATGTACGTACTGTTAAAGCATAATTTCCTGGATATACTTTTTTCCTGATATGAATTTTCCAATGCACATACTTTAGTAAAATGAGATGTTATTAATCTTTTTATATCTTGGTCATGCAAGGAGAAGGACATGTCAAAGACATCATATAACGACGAGCTCTTTAAAACATTTCACTATCACTTAGTCTGCTGTATTCCGTTGCACCTACAATATTGTTTATTTCGATTAACGTGTAGTAGATATGTGAATAAAGAACAGCTTTAGAAGTGTAGTGAGATTTACGGTCGTATTTCACGTCATCTTTAGCGTTCGTCATTTGTTTTCTGACGGTAAAGTGGTTCCGTCAGCATTTTCCAGACGGCGATGATGAGGTTATGCAAGCAGTAATTGTGCAAAGAGTACTCGTGGACCGGAGTCCGCTTCTCTTGTTATGAAATGACACAGTCATAAACGAAACGGCTAAAAGGGATATTAAAAGGACTGCAGGTTGTGAATTTAAAACACCGCACTCCCACACTGCGGCAGAGATGAAGCAAATATTTACACTTACGTAGGTTCCATATGCATTAGGTTTATTATTACATATGCAGCTTGAGCTGTAGCTGTTCTGTGTTTCTCTTGTGAACAAACTCGCTTATATTTAAAGGAAGCAACCTGAGAACATTTCAAATTCTGCGTTTCTTAAGGGCACCTATCTTAATAACATTACTATTAATTTTAATGTCCCGTTTGTTCACCACGCAATTAATTTTTTCCGACATAACTTCACAAGTTTTCAACATGGAACCTGACAGTTCATTTGAATGGATTTTACACTTTCTGCTACTAGTTGTCCCACTACTTTGTCTTTATTAGAAGTTAAATCGATTAAAATCAAAACACATCTGGATTTGTCCATTTTTCTGTATTGATACGCGTTTTCAAAACACCACAAAATTCTATTAAGTCTAGAAGGTAAATATTATCTGAGTTGTTCATTTTTTGAAGTTTTTTATCACACTTATTAAACCTTAAAAACGAAATAAAGTATTGTGACAAAATTATTCTAAAATATTGATATAGCTTTATGAACTCCGTTATATACATTGAGGATAAATCTAAATAACATAAATAAATTGTAAACGTATTTAAAATATTACTAACTGTGATACAGAAGAATGTAATTCTTTTTGAATAGTTTTATTTTGGATACATCAGATGAAGTCCAAGTTTTTAATTATTAACTGTGTGTATTATTTATTGAGTTAAAACTCTTGATATTTTATTTTTAGACGAATTTATTTAATTTTTTTGTGAAGAAATATTTTTAAAAATGAATCTAATATATGAAAGTTTTGTAACTTGTGTCAGAAGTTAAAAAATTCTATAATCACTTATACTCTAAGTTTCAGTGTTTTCAGTTAATTCGTTCCTGATAAAGTGGGACATTTGCAAAGAACCATCTTAGCTTTGACCGGAAATGTATATAATATAAAAGGTTCCTCTACTATGTTTCAGTCAAGATGCCACGAGTTTTAAGTTTGCTTAGGTCACTTTTCTGGATAAGGTTTTGTTTCCTGGTTTCTCCATATCCTAAATGATTGATATCGACTAACTCTGGGCTCATTTAAGCATTATTTTCCACATTTCATCCATGACCAGCATATCTAATCGTTTAAAGTATGTTAAACCTTAGAAAAATAGGAATACAGTATAGTTCACTAAGCAAATGTGCATACAGTATAGTTTACCAAATTTGTAAGGCATGCCAGCTTCTCTAAAAATACCAAGCGTTATAATTTAAAGTTTCGCTAAGCAGAAAAGGTATCGCATTCCCATTAACTTGAGAACCAAAGCTTGGTAAATCAGTACAGCAAGGATGCGACACGAAGTTTCTAAGGAAAATTCCGCCACTCCATACTAGGCTTTGTATAGAAAACTTGTCCAAACTTTTCGTTAACGATATAATTATTAAAATATCACAGGTTTAAAAAATAAATATTTCCTGTGTCTTGAACTTCGTGAGAATGACCCCAGAAGTGCTTATTCTAAACGATGTTTATGTAACTGGTAAATCGTAAGGCATAGACAGAATGTCACTGCCAATAATTTAGATCATGTTAAAACACATTTTTGAAATATTTTTGTGCAATGAACTATTTCTACGATATTTTTTGTTATACCATTAACTTTCAATTTTGTTTTAAGATAGGAAGTCGTTATTTGTTTATTTCCTAGCTAAACAAACAAATTGGAATTACAATGTCGTCGCACTTAACGCCTACTGTATATTCTACTCGCAATAGCAAATAGGCATTAAAGCAATTTGTACAAACGTTTATCTCAAAGTAGGTTTGGCAATGAGTGTTGGTTTGTGCCCAACCCAGGAGTTATGGGAACGCTATTCTGTAAATGACAAATTGCGTTGTCGGCTCGTCGAAAGCGGTTCCCACTGTCGGACAATAGCTGAACTACAAATATCAGGTTCCAAAACAGGAAATTGTAACCACACCTGCAGTTTTCCGCTCACCACACTTAATAACACAGCAATTTTACTTAATTGTATACAGAAAAGGGCTTCCAATTACTGGAAATGCCCCATATAAAGCTTTGAATGTAAAGGTGTAAGAGTACTGTATATAAAGCGAAGTGCCACTGGGAACCCGTAAAAAAATTGAATTGTTGCGCTCACATGTCTTTATCTCTACAAGCTATTTGTGTTCACCCATCCAATTCGATACAAGGCTTGATAAAATAGATTTATTACATATTTTCTCGTACTTACTAGGAAAATATGAGACAATATCATGCAGGAATCAAAAAGTTTAAGTGAATGTTGCTATGTGATAGCTTTGAAATTTCCTACGCTTTGCATGACAAAAAGGGAATAATGACCCCTTATTTGATTAAAAGGGGACTGTTACAAAATTCAGACAATTGGCAAGGAATATCTAGTAAATGGTGCACCCCACACAGCTATTTGACAAATCATAACCTTTGTGCATATATATTGTAACTAAGGTTTTGTCTATCTCTTAAGGTTTAGCAGTTATACAAAAGTCATTCAAAATGAAGAGAAAGAATAATCAAAATATACATTTAATTTGTTATAAAAAGATCTTAATGTTCAACATTTCAGAGCTGTTTTGAGAAAATCAAAATTTCGGAAATTGTTTCACGTAAACGTTACTTTAAAGTGGGGGATTATTTTGAAAGTCGCCTTATTGCAAACCTCCAAAAAATTGGTAAAAATTAGTTTATTTAGTTATTTCAAAAATGGTTGATTTTGATTGATTAACCATTTTCGAGATATTATCGTAATTTTGAAATGGTTTTTACTTTTCTCAAATTGAAAGATGTAAGATTAAGGTTTGGTAGATAAGATGCGAGTAGAGGTCATCTGAGTGCAGTATATCTTTTGGTTATGTGGTTCAGACACACCAAAGAAATGAAATGTGTCGTTTAGGCGGTCTACAGAATCTGTCGTATCTCGTAGACAACGCCCAGTACATACTCCGAAGTATGATAGCTTTTGTGTGAAAAAGGGCGTCAGATGTAATAACAATACTATCTCATTAATGATTTGGAACCTATTCCTGATTGATGGAGTTAATCTGAGAACAGGTTTGGTGAGTTCTAATGAAGCGCCGGTTAGACTTCATTTTTATTTTTTTAAGTAACACACATGGTCTAAATATCTTGAATTTTCTGGGAATGGAGAAGGATAGGTGATAGACACGAAAAATCTGATGTACGCTCGCACTTGACTACCTACTCTTAGACAAACATTCTTATATATGCTTATTATGATGTTTGGTTCATATTAATTCAGATAAACGATTTTAGAAATTTTTAACTTGCATTATATTCACTGATACCCAAATGTCGTCTTCGATGGTCTGGGAGTAACGTTCTAGCCTCGGTTCCCTAGGTCAAAGGTTCAAATCCAGTGGACTGCGATGTATATTTTTCGAGTGAAAGTCCTACGCATGGTTTCCTATGGATGGTATGTAAAGCCGATGGTCCCGAATCGTGGATTTAAGGGACGTAAAAAACCAAGCCCGATAAAGAGACCTCTGAGCAAATAAAGTGGTCTTTCACGGCCAATATATAATGGAACGCTGTTTAAATTGCGGTAACCAAAAAAAAAAGTATTTTATTTCCTTAAGAAACAAAAAAGCAAATATTTTATTATTCAGTTAACTGTTCACATTAGTTTACGTAAATATTTTATACAGTGGCTTAAGCAATAGTCAAATCTTTTAAGAGAGAGAGTCGTTATGTGATGGCTTTGATATTGTAATTTCTTTCCATCGCCAGCGTATAGAAAAAAATAAAAGAAACGCTATAACGAATTTCTGTTTGGAAAAAGTGTAGGTATTTGAAAATGAAATATAATATAGGTAAAAATATGTTGAAAAAACTAAAGAAAAATATTCAGATATTATGCTTCAGATCTATATTTTTATAGTGAAGTTCAACGAGGAATACCATCCGCGATCTCTAAATTTGGAAGCATCAGAACACAGAAGCAGTCCATTGTAAGAATTCTTTGTAGGGAAAGTTATGTGAGTGAAACATATTGGAATTGTATTGATGGACAGAGAGAGAGAGAGAGAGAGAGAGAGAGGGGGGGGGGAGGTAGAGAGAGAACAGTAAAACTGATGTAGAATGGCATAAAAGACGTTGACTCCACAGCTAACAAAGTTTTGGGATCTCCAGGTATGGAGAACATGTTCTAAATTCACGAGATGGAACTTCCGGTGATGAACGTAATGGAGATACTGTATAATAATTGTTTTTTGCATTTTTTGTTTAGTTATTTCATCTCAGTTTATTTTCGTACTCTCTTTCAATTAACTGTCAATTATGTAAGCTTGCAAGTTTTAAATGGTTTTAAATTAAGTCAAATGTTTACATAACATACGTTGACAAATTCCATTTCAATTCGTTAAAACAGCCACATGTGCGAGTATTTAAACCAATACATACTTTCAAATTACAGTCATCACAATGTTAACGGACAAAAAGTGTTACATGAGTTTATCTAACCACATGTTGTTACAAAAGCTTAGTTTTCTACCTGTGACTCGGAGCAGGGTTCTCTTCGACCTGTAGAAGTTCTTTAATGAAGCCAACCCCGGGAGGAAGGGCTAAGGTGAGAGGATATTAAGGGTGGCCGGACCTGCGCAGAGGTCAGGGTCCAAAACAACTTGCCGATGACGGCTTGTACAACAGGCTCCAAGGGTCAGGAAGATCGACCACGAGAATCGAACCTACGATCTCCCGAATGCGGTATTACGCTTTTAAAGTAAACAAAACGTGATTGTAACACTTCGCATGTTATTATCATGTGACTTTCTGTACTCATTCTTCACCAACCGTTCTTAAAAGCGGTGTTTTTATTTCTGCTTCACGTTATCAGAGATAAGCGTTTTGGAGAAGTTTCGTTACATATCTTAGATACGTTGAATTCTAACGAAAAAACAGTAGTCACGTGGATACTGGTGGGCTGACTAACAATACATCGCCCTCTGTAGGATGGTTGCTCGAGGCTTCCTCTCTGTCGTCTTTGTACATGTAAGCTTCTGTAGTTGCTTTACTTCATCCCTTCCACTTGGAGGTGATGTTATGGCAGCAACCCTACAACCGGGGCTGGCAGGCCAACTAGTCCTTTGTGCATCTACCGCGACCCTAAGAGGAAGGGATGAAGGGACACACTCGTGGACAACCAGATCAGGATGACGATATATGCAAGCACAGATAGGGTCCCTGACGTTTCCAGTTCAAACTATTCTACACCAGGGCCCATCACCTGAGCGTCCTCCCCTCATGTGGCCCACATGAAAGATGTCCTAACTGGGAAGAAACTTCATCCTACAGTCCTGAAAAGATAATAGTGAAAGAAATGGGAGGCTGGAAAGACGTTTCACCCCGCATTCTCCTACCAATCGGGTGAAACAAGGATAAAAAAAAAATCTATAAAATCCCGAATCAAGTCTTACGCGGTAACTGTCAGGATATTGGCATCACCACTGCAAGTCCACCCGTAACAAAAAACTTTGCGATATGGGGGATCGAAGAAGTGTTCCACGCGCCACAGGGAGGTTACGCGGCGACACCTACAGCCTGTATAATACAGACGAATTTTCCTTTTGCTGGTAATCCTTAAGGCATTGTACTCCAGTTGTGATAATAAAAGCTTTATCGGAACGAGAGCCTCTAGAGGTGAAAAAAGACGGTTTAATGCACCATTTAAGGGGTAGAAAAGAACAGATTGAAAAGCAGAAAATTAGAACACTTTTTAAGGGCTTTCTCTCTAAGCCGATTGGCAAATTGCATGGCGTGAAATGAGAAAGGTGTTATCACCTACGCTGCCGCCGGTTTAATACTCCGAGAAATTAAATTAAAACCACGAATGGTTATTGAAACATTGTCACCTCAGTAATGAGATTTCCTGGGGCTGTTTTTACAACTGAAATGAAAACAAGTTAACGACTATAAAGTTGGAGAAAAGCTTTTGTTACAGCAATATTCCAAAAGTGTTGCCCATTAAAAAGCTACCCATATCGAAACACGAAATTAGGAAACGGACTATATTTCGAATGTTAGAAACTTCATAATTAACACGCTTATAGTGTTTTCACAGCGGACGTTAAAAGTTCTTAAAATAAAATGCTGTTCTGCTAGTCTCTAGTAGGTAAAGAGATGTGCTGCATACCAATCAAAACTTCTGCATTGTGACCAAAAAAAAAAGACGAAAATAAACTTAAACTCCTGTGTTCGTCACCAAAATCGTTATCCCAATGCTAACTTACAATCGGCCGCTATTTTATACAAATACACAGCTTCAACACGTATTTTGCAATTTTTCTTTATGTCTTTTTATTACGTACCAGTTTGTACTGCTGGTAATCTCTCTGACGTACACATAGGTTTACCTCTTACACAGAGCTACTCGCAGACTCTGAACGCAATAACTTCGATATTCGTAAGTAAACTGCTTTTCAACACGGTTCTACGGCATGCCGACTCCTTACCATGGAGCTTTGAACGCGCCACACTTCTTTGCATTCCTCTATCAATTTGCATAACTCAATAAGCCGACTCATTTCTGAGGCGCTTCACTGCTCCGACTCTACACCACTCACTGACTGACAGTCGAAGCTCGAAGTTCAGAAACAACTCTAAAACTTAAACACTGTTCTACTCACCAGACCTCGCAACTGTTTGTATATCTATAGTCCTGCCAGGCGTGGGGGATCGTTCCAGTAGTTGAATGTTCTCGAATTACATTCTAGAATGGTCTCGAAGGCTATCTGTAACAATTCTCGGTTGTGGCTTCGTGACCAGGTAGTGACCGCCCCCTTTTTGAGGTCTGTATCAAGCGCTCACCTCTCAGAAGGTTTGACCCCAGGAGACCGCATATGGGATTGCCAGTTTCCTCCGTAATTTATTCCACCAACTGTCTATAAACATTTTTTTTCTTTTTGACATTTCATATTTTCCACTTCTTCACTCTCATACCAGTATAGAGCTGATTCTCCATTTCGGATATTCTCTCGGATCCAGACTTAAATCCTCCATACGAGGAAGCAAAATAAAAAATCACCAATTAACTTCTAATAAAAAATAACTTAATGAATGATTTCTTAAGAGACTTGTAGAGTACATTTGAAAATGTATAATCATCTGCATTAGTGTTCTTAAATATTGGGATACATATCAATACAATTCTAAAGTACCATATGGCTAGCGTTTTTTTTTTTTTAAATTTCATTCGAATTTTTAAAAATGTGTTAAAATGATCTTTTAATTAACACAGTGAGATTCAACTTAGAACAAAAACATTTAACATCTCTAAAACAAGTAAGATCTGCGATTTCAATGTTTTATGTAATCGGTTTGTGTAAGTGCGGGTAGAAAAAGTTTATGTAAGTAAGATATCTAAGCGATATTTGTTGTTTCTGGAATTTCTTCTTGAATACATTAGTTGTAATATTTAGGAAGTAGTTTGATGTTGCATAGATATCTGCATGAGAGCAAGGTACTTAATTTTTGGCCGGCTGCCTCCCACACGATTCGCCACCTGCACTCGCTCAATATGGTGGGTACGTGATAATAAAAGAAAGGCGTATATCAGGCGTCCCAACTTCTCGCATCACCAGCTGTTCCATGATGCATTATACATTCTCCATATTGCTACGACAGATGTCTCTGGACGCAAAGTGCAAAGCAAATCTCTACCGTCTACCTTTTGTAAGAAAGATGGAGGATTCTACTCAAAACTTTGGTGTTGAAATCCCCCCCCCCCCCCTAAAAAAGAGGGTTTTAACATTCCCTGAATATATGTTCTATATCTATGATCAACTCAACTCGAAAACTAAAACAAATGTGATGTTAAAATTCAGGAATTACAACGATGTGATTTCAAAAAATTCTCCCATTTCAAACTACCATGGTTATTTTCTCAAAAATATCTAACAATTTTTATAGAAACATTACACACTTAAAATAAATTTGAAAATAAAACGTTATTACTCATATGACATTCGCTACCCACTCTCGTGCAAAACATGTCAATGGAAATAAACATTTGCAAAATTCATTTATTTCTTATTTTATTCTTAGTTACAAGGGAATACAGCAGACTTTAAGTGATAGTCAAATGTTTTAAACGGTCGATTTGTTTTTGAAACTCCATTTTTGTTTCTAATTTACGTCCTTTAACTTTTTAAAGTCATATTGGTCGATGAATGGAATGGGTGACATGACGCTCAAATGGGCCTGGGGTCCATGGAGCTTAGAGTTACCCGATACTCGTCTTTCAAGATAAGGTAAACCCCGGAAAAGCATTATCCAGGTAACTCATCCTGACCGAGATTCGAAGTCGGGACCTCTTGAACGTGAGGCAGACATGCTACCATTTACGTTACCGAGGCGGGCTTCATTCTCTTTGTATGGACAAGAAATTGAACGAGAAAGTAAAACAAGTGACGATTTTCCACTTGAGAAATGTATTTGAAAATTCAGACAAATAAGAAGAAATACCTCGGAAATGGGTCCGTGTACAATAGAATCTGAGATACTCTTTGTTTTGTTTTAATGAGATCTACATTTTTGGTAGTATGATCCTGTGTATCTGTAACAGTTACTGGTCAAGCGTTTCATGAACAGAACTTCAGAAGTTATTTTTAGAAAATTCAGGATATCCATTTTAATTATAGTGAAAGTAACATATATCTTAATCAAATTCGTTAGTCATTTTTGAGAAAATTAAAAAAATTTAAAAATGTTTGTATGTATAAAGAATATTTTGGGGTTTTAGCATTCTACAAAGATGATGAATTTAAATTCCAAGTTCGGTATAGTTACTCCGCATTTAATCTTTTTATAAAACGTTTTGTACAATAAACAGTAAGCTTTAACAAAATCTTACTACACAAAGAACTAAAACACTCAGTTTATGTCAGATATATTTCTGAATTGACCATTTCCGACATTTTGTTATTCATTGATTTGAATTTTCTTTTCTTTTCCAAACTGGGTAGACATTGTTTTCTTCTCCCTGATCATGCAAAGAGGACAAGTATTAAAAACATCACATTAACGAACAGATTTTAAAGCATTTGACTATCACTTAAGTTCTACTGTATTCCCTTGTACCTAGCAATAAGATATTTATCTTGATTGACATGAAGTAGATAGATCAATAAGTGTTTGTACTAGAGTAGAGAAAACTGTGCGAGTGCAACTGATCAGTTGCTGTGATAATTTTAAAACAATGTTGCAAAAGGCGTTGTCGATCTTGCATATACAGCCGCACGGCTGCATGTAATAAAGTGGCTCTGCATGTCAGAGAGTATAGTTAAGTGATACATAATTGCTAATACTCTGTGACATGTAACTGACAGGTACACGGGCCTCACTTCTACAATAAGTGCTTCATAGATATTATTAGCATGTTCGACTGACCGCAAAGTAATGCAACTGGAATAAAAAAACATTCGTGACAAACGGGTATTTTGGTATCGTGCATTAATTGTTAACCTGTAGCTATATTACAATACGAACAATGTCGATACAGGCTTAACTACATCACTGTTGCTAAGGTAACACAACTGAGCTTAAATATGTAATTTAAATATTCTCTTAGGCCGTTAGATAAAACACAATAATCATATTTTGACAGACAAATATGCTGATATCTGAAGGCTTATTTATATAGCTATTCGGTTATATATAATTAGTAAGGATTTTCCCCTCCAGATGGTATATTAGATCGACAATGGCTTTCATCATTTCTCCCGTAAAAGTTAGGTTAATAAATAACAACAATGTGCATACAATAAATGAAGAAACGCAGACTCGGTAACCGTTAGACGAATAATTGGATACTATCTTCTTTACTTTCCTAAGTTATTGGTAACCAGTTACTTTGTATTCGTAGGTTTTATAACCGTTATTTTGCAACCAGTTACTTTGTGTTCGTAACTTTTATAACAGTTATTTGGTAACTAGTTACTTTGTATGCCTAACTTTTTAAACCGACATTTGGTAACCAGCAGGTTTGTATACGTAACTGTTATAACCGTTATTTGGTACCCAATTACTCTCTATTCGTAACTTTTATAACCTGTTTTGGTAACCAGTTACTTTGTGTTCCCAGCTTTATAACTGTTATTTTGTAACCAGTTTTCTGAGTTCGTAGATCGTTATTTGGGAACCAGCTGCTTTCTGTTCGTAACTTTTATAATTATTATTTGGTAAGTAATTACTTTGTACGCCTAACTTTTTTAATCGACATTTGGTAACCAGTTACTCTGAGTTCGTAACTTTTATAACCATTATTTTGTAACCAGTTACTATACGTTCCCAACTTCTATAACCGTTATTTGGTAACCAGTTAGTTTTTGTTCGTAACTTTTGTAACCGTTAGTTGGCAACCAGTTACATTGGGTTCGTAACTTTTATAGCAGTTATTTGGTCACCAGTTACATTGTGTTCCTAGCCTTTATAACCGTTATTTGGTAACCACAGTTACTTTGTATTCGTAGCTTTTATAACCGTTATTTGGTAACCACTTACTTTGTCGTTCCTAGCTTTTACAACTGTTATTTGGTAACCAGTATCTTTTTCTTTGCTACTTTCATAACAGCTATTTGGTAACCAATTACTTGTATTCGTAACTTTTTAACCGACATTTGATGACCAGCTAGTTTGTGTTCGTAACTTTAATAACCATTATATGGTAACCATTGCCTTTTATTCGTTACGTTTATAACCCTTATTTGGTAAATCACTTAAATTGTGTTCGTTATTATTAAATCCGTTATTTGGCATCTAATTTGAATTCGTTATTTTTGTTTTTGCTATTTACAAATAACTTGGTGATTAATTTGGTAAACAATGGGTAATTAGTTGCAGACTACTCCATTATTACAGAAATTACTACATTAAGGTAACCTCTATAACATAATATTCCATTATGTTCTGTCCACATTTAGTAACTATACTAAAACTGTAACGGGAGGAAATGTGTGGATAGATAGCTTTTATTTTCATTCTGAGTTGTATAAATTTCTATTCTGATACTAACAGTAAGATAGGTAGTTTTCCAGCTTTCTTAAATAACCTATGAAGATTTTCGATAAGAAAAGGAATACCTACTAGTCTTGCGTGAACAATTTTTCGATATCTTTTTAATAGCACACTGTGTTGATTAAAATGCCATATATTTTCTTGATAGATAAGATATAGAATGTATTCCTTGAATTTTCTGTGATTAGCCTCTGAAGTCCTCTTTGTTAATTGAAAATATATATTCGCAACTGTTAAACCGCTAAGACATAGACACAATTTTGTTGCAAAGGTAGTTCTCGAAGCTCACAATGTATATAATGCACTTAACATTTCCGAGATATTGCTTATTATTGGTTTAAATTGCTCAATATACCTTTGAATTTTTCGGAATTCGTTATTCGTTTTACTTTTGAATTCAAGATTTCGACGAAAATACATGTTTTGGGACTGAAGCCAAAAGCATCGTTAGAAAAAAATGTGTGAATATGTGAACAACATAACTCAGGTGACATGAACATTTTTAAATCCCCCTTTCTCAAATATTACCTTAAAACTTCTAAAAAAATAATTATTTTTTCCGAAAAAATGCCTAAGTTTGATTAAATTATCACAGGTTGAAGTATTTTCCTGACAAAAGAAATTTATTTCTTGAATTTTGTGTAAATATCTTCCGAATTGCTGTTTAATCGTGAATGACCTGTGCATAACCTTTGAACTGTACACAAAAGATGTAGGTCTGGTTAAAACACTCAATTTATGTCAAGTAAAACATTTTGGTTAACCTTTCCGAGATATTGCTTGTTATTGGTTTGAAGGTGGTCTTTTGTTTGTTTTGTTTTCCTTCTGGCATCCACAGATACTATGATTTCAATCACCACACAGTGAGTAGCTCTTAAAACATTTGATTATCACTTAGTCTACTGTATTCTCTTATACCTGTAACAAAATTTTACAAAATTTCTTAATTATCTCAACGGAGATAAACTAGAGAAATGAATAAGAGCGCCTATGTGTAGTTTGTCGAATGTGTTGAAAAAGTCATGTGAATGCAACATGTGGAATTCTTTTCTACATTTTATTTTGAGATAAACGTGCGTGAGGTTAATAAACATGTATGAATGTTAAGGAAAAGTCATTTTGTGGAAGGAATACTAGATGTTTCTTTTTTTGAGTTGAAATGAATGCAGGAAGGAGCATTAAATTTTGGAATTTTGACGTGACCTCGCCGGTCTGTTAATGGAATTGTCTTGGCTGGAATATGACGGTGATAAAGCGCCATTTGTCAGGATTACGTTCGGAAAGAGGTATGAAAAATGGGACATGAGCTTAGCTAGGGACCAGGTCCTAGAACAGCACATTCCCATCACGTCTCTGGCTGCGCAAACTGCGCTTCGGTTTGGTTACCACGCAAGTGTTTTGTTGACGGCATAATGAGGTGTGTACAAGGGTGTGCAGCCCATTTTAAAACAGATATATCGTAAATAGTTCTTTCTTTCTATGTCTAAAAAGAATTTAGTTACTGCTATGAACCTATTGTATCATATGTTGCTTCCTGGAGGAAGGAAGGAGGTGCAGAAACTGGTGGGTATTGCAGGAACAGACAGCTGCGGCAGCATTCGGATTGCGACTATCGTGCGCAAAAGTTCGGATTGTACTTCACCAGCCCGTAATCATGAAAGATGAATGAGAAAATAGAGCATTTTTCTACGAGTTAACCACTATTCAATAGTTTTATAGAATGAAGAGGATTTCAGAGAATTCGAAATATACGTTTCATTTTTTAATGAAAATATTTTAAACATTTGATAATTTAATTAAAACCTTTAGTTATTTTTTTTATAAAATAAAATATTCTGAATTTTTTTTTTTTTCATATAAAGGCTAGTTTAGAGTAGGGCGTTTTCTTAAAAAGACATTGCTATGCTTCCTTGGAACCCTGAGGTTAAATGTATGGAAGAAGCTTTCTCAAAATGTTTTTTTTTTCAGAGTATCTCAAAACCTATATTACCAATGAAATATTGATATCGAATTTATTAGATTACATTTATTCTACTTATATACAAAATTGGTAGGTTTTTCAGAAAGAGTTTTGAGAATGCAAAAAGAAATTCCAGTATTTGAAAACCACATAATTGTCAATTGCACTGGCATTAAAAAAATTCTTGTGCTGTTGCGGCGTTTAATAACACGTTTTAAAGAATGTGGGACTTGTAAATGCAGCTGGCCTTTCGCAAACCAATTACGAAGCTGTATTAGAAACAGGAAAACTGCGATATTACTGCAACAACAGAATATGCTACCAGCTGTTTCGATATTGTTGTTTCAAGTTAAATTAACAAATCTTATCAAATATAAGATAAAATTGTTGTGTACACTCTCTACTCGCTTTCAGCCAACTATTCCTACAAACACTTATTGCTAGGTACAAGGGAATACAGTAGACTTTAAAGTGATAGTCAAAAGTTTTAAACAGCTGGTCGATATATGTTGGTTTTTAAATTCCATTATCTTTACAACGCTAAGAGACAAAAAGGAGAGTATTAACCTATTTAAGAAATGTATAAACATTCGAGCATTCAAACAACATCGGTAATGGTTAACTCTACGAAAAAATAAATGTTTGACATTTAAATTGTGTGCTTTAATACATTTTTTATGAAGTAAGGTTTCGTCTATCTCTTAGAGTTTACCATTTACACAAAGGACATTCAGAATATATAGATCTTCTGAGGACATTCCTAGAAAATTCAAGATGCCTATTTTGTTTTTCATGAAAATGTCGCATAGGACATAAGACATTTTAATCAAAATCGGTATTCATTTTTGAGAAAGTAAAAAGACTCAA
This sequence comes from Mantis religiosa, assembly GCA_030765055.1. Taxonomy (NCBI): domain Eukaryota; kingdom Metazoa; phylum Arthropoda; class Insecta; order Mantodea; family Mantidae; genus Mantis; species Mantis religiosa. The sequence goes on along the minus strand of CM060952.1, from coordinate 81,117,190 downwards.
AAGATTTTCAATGTAAACGGAAAATTCGGTGAAGAGATTTTCCTGAAATTTACACCTCAGTTAATTTTCTTATTTATGTGTTTGTGTTGGATAATTTTATATTGTTTATTTTTTAGGTATGTTATTTGGCTGCAAATAAGCATACTTATGACTATAATAAGGTCGGAAGAAGTTGCAGCATCCTGAGAGATTCACATGAATGGAAACCACGACCTCCAAAGTACGAACCAATATTTACAAATGACACTTGCGGATCTTTGTCTGATCTCGTATGACTACTATGTTCGCCGACTGTACAGGTATATTCCAATGAAAGACGTGCAGTGTTATGTTCTATATTTTACTGCTGTTTGCAATACTGGTGCATTATGAGAATGGCTATTATGATAATGCACCTCTGGAGGGAAGTTTTATGTTCGTTTTCATTAGCTAGAGGGGGAGAGAGGGAGGAAGGATTTTTAAAAAAAGGCACCGTTCCGCATGTCGTACATTTCTCTGGCAATGTAAAATGTTTGTAATATTTCCGGGAGTTTTATGCGAAAATTAACTGGCAACTTGAAAGCTTGTTCATGTAAACCAAAAGAGGCGTACAAACTTACTTCTTCCCGTTCCTTTATATTCGGCGTAAAAGGTTCCAACTACTTTGAAAAAAAGAAAAAGAAAAAAACACCTTGCGATTTCTTTCGAACGAAGAAGAAAGAGAAGAAAACTGCGACTTTGAAGTTTTCTGTAAATACAAACGCGACTGGAAGTTCACGGCGTTTCCTGGACGAAGTGATTACCTGAAAGTGTAATTCATGAATTGCTATGATGGAGAATTTAATAGTTTAACATATTTTCATGACAATTTCCTGAGTTATCTGGGAATGTCCTTGGAAGTGCTCTTCATTCTGGATGTCTTCCGTATAACTGATAAACTATAAAAGATAAACAAAATATTACTATCTACATAGGAAATGGGCTGGCCCCGTAGCTCAGTCAGTAGAGCACCTGCCTGCCGTGCTAGGGGTTCCGGATTCGATTCCCGCGGTGGGGGTGGGTATTTTTCTCCAACCAAGATAATTCCCCATCTTCCCTAGAGTCTGAAAGTATGAATGAGAGTGTGAATGTATGCGTGATCTAATGATACAAACCAACGATTACGGGTTAACACCTTCGATATGTTCCAAAGGCCGCTGAGGGGAAATGAGGGGAAAAATCGAAGGAAATGTACATCTTGCTAAAATTTATAATTTGTCATTTGTTTCGAGGTATTGCTTTTTTGTTCCATTTATACCCCGCCTTTAACTGCAATGGTCATATCGGCGGCCGTTCTGCTTTGGAACATCTCAAAGGTGTTAACTCGTTGGTTTTAATCATTAGATCACGCACACATTCATTCTTCCAGATTCTGGAGAAGATGGGGCATTATCTTAGTTGGAGAAAAATCCCCACCCCCACCGCCGGGAATCGAACCCGGGACCCCTAGCACGGCAGGCAGGTGCTCTACCGACTGAGCTACGGGGCCAGCAATTGCTTGTTTTGGTTTCAACTTTGTAATACTTATTTTTCTCAAAGGGCAAGCTATTCTTTTTTGCCCGCCTGAGTAGCATAGGTGGTAGCGTGTTTCCCTCACGTTCTGGAGGTCCTGAGTTCGAATCTCATTCATGGTGAATTATCTGGATAAGGATTTTTCTGGGGGTTTCCCTTATGCTGAAAGATGAACTTCTGGTAACTCTGAGATCTTTGGATCCTGGAGTCATTTGAGCATCATTTCATTCATTGTCCGATTTGATTTAACGTTGGAGGATGTTAATAAAAAAAAGAAAACAATTTTCTGTCAAAGACATCACATAGCAACAAATGTTAAAAACATTTAACTGGAATTTAAATATACCTACAGGAAAATTAACAATATGATGTTTATTTTGATTAACATGAAGTAGATGGATGAATAAGTGTACCAGAGTAGAGAAAGTTATGTGATTGCCACACATTGCTTTTAATATGGATATATGTGAATTTGTTATTGATCTAGATGGCGCCACTGTGTACATTATGTGCCCATTTTAAGTTATCCATTTTAATGGATGACGTAACTTTATTCCACTGGAGTCTAATGCAAAAACAAATTCCTGTGGACATTTATGGGAAGGCATTTCTTCCTCTCGTACATACATCACAATCTTAGTCAATAATGCGCAGAGATGAGTCGCTGAGAGCTAAAAGATTACTTTAATTCAGATATCGGTTTTACGTTCTGTCATTTCAAAACAAGCCACTTATGTTAAACGTTCACATGCTTGGCCAATCTTTTCGCTTCGGTTGACGACTCTGCCCTCGTTTTTTTTTTCTCCCCTTCTCACTCACATCAAAGTAAAGTGACCGCTCGCAGATATCTGATGCTTTTAAACGAAAACAACCTGCTATAGATTGCTGCAATAACACAAATATACGCTTAAGAATATCAAAGTTCAAAATGTTTTTATTTTAATTTTTGTTCTTTTACTTTCTACATTTTAAGTTATTTTGAGTTTGAAAGTTTTAGATCTTTTAAATACATTTCCGACCACATTCACCTTTTCAAAATGTTACACAAAATGTAGTTTATATCCAGTTTTTTTTTTAATTTGTCATGTAAATCCCGACAACAGATAATTAAATTTGTTAGATATTTTTCGAAGTGTTTCGGAATTATTCCTTTTAAAGTTGAATAAAACTTAAAAAAGTTAGAAACTTCAAACGACAGAATTATTTTTTAACTAAAATTAGTGAAACAAAATTATAGTGCAGATTTTTGCCTTGTTATATGATAAATGAGTATGTCAAACATGATAGGTACATATATATCTAGAAAATTCTGGAAATGTAATAAATAGGTGGACAAAATCTGCTACACAAAAAATATCGAGTTTGAGAAATTCCCTTCCCTTTTTCCCGTCCTTTCTTCCGCTGTTTTACTATTTTCTTTCCTCCCGTTCCTTTCTCTTTCCTTGCTCCCCTGTTTCTTTCGCTTATTTGCTCTGTTCGTAATGTTTTTAATTCCTTTTATTTTCTTTACCTCTTTCATTTTCTTTGGTTCTGTCGCTTTTTTCATTTCTTGCCATTTTTGTTTCCTTCTTCTTTTTCTCTTTCTTTCTTTTTCCCTTTCTCTACTTTTTCTTGTTGTTCCTTCCTTCATTACATTTTACCTTCCGTTTTAAATTCTTTGTTCTTTCTTCCTTCTTTTCTTTTCTTCTTTGGCTTCCTTTTCTCCCTCTCTCATCTTTTCTTCAGTCCGTGTAATTGTTGAGAAATAATGCAGCCAACCTTCTGAGTACGGTGCCAACATTTCCCTGTGTTGTTTAAACGACAGAAAAAGCGGAAACTTAGCTCCTAACTCCTTCTTAGCCATGGAAGATTGTCCAGATTATTGATCACATTAAGTCTGATGAATGGAATCGTATACCTGCTGAGAGACAATCTGCATGTAGTCACTTTATAATGAAGAAGATTCATTATCTCGTAATGTCCGCATGGACCTGATACGCTTCGTCATGGCGTTCCTTCGTCATGCTCCTCTATGATACAGAACTTAACATCATTAATTGTATTTCTGATGGACATAACAGTAACACAGAAAGTAAAATAAAATTTCGGAGGAATGGTTAGGGAAAGTCGCAAGAGTTTGTGTTCTTCATGAAACATACACGACCCATTTAATGGAGGGAAATGCGTAACGGAAATGCCTTATGACGCCAGTAAGTATGGTTTGCTTCCTAGAAACTACTGCAAAGTGGTCGCTAGCCCGTCTCTGCAAAACACCTTCATTATGTAAAATAGGGTCAAGCTCTTCGCATAAAAACGATGTACCTATCTTCCTAGAACACCATTGTCATTTATCAAGGTCGGCCATTACTGTAAATGCAGCAGAACAAAAGAACGGAGCCGTGCGTTTTCTCTTTTGTTGCACGGTTACTTCACAAAGTTTTGATGTGTTGGCTCCTCATTTTATTATACAAATGAAAAAATCTGATGCACTTTCTATACTCTTTTGCAAACACTTATTGCTCTATCTACTTCAGGTTAATCAAGATAAAAATTATCTTATTGTAAGTACAAGAGAATACAGTTAACTTTAAGTGATAGTGAAATGTTTTTAACAGCTGATCGCTATGTGATAACTTTGAAATTCTGTTGTGTTTGTCGGTACACAATGCGTTCTAAACGTAAACAGCCTGCAATTAAACGCACAATATAAATGGAACAAAAATTATGTAGATGCCATAAAGCAAGTAAGTATTTTATGGTAAGTGGATTCTTTGTGAAATATTTCTTTATTACTTTTCTCAAATAGGAAGTCTCAATTTCTTTCTCGTGGCCAAAGAGAACAGAATTTCAAAGCCAAAAAAAAGCAACCAGCTGTTTAAAACATTTCACTATCACTTAAATTCTGCTGTATGCCCTACACTGTAGTACCTATGAGAGAATTATGGATAAGTTTTATCTCAATTAACATAAAGTAGACAGAGGAATAAGCGTTTATACAAGAATGAGTAGGGAAACTCGTGCGAATACAACATAAGATTTTGTTTTCTACCGTAGCTGTATGTAAATTACCTTCTTTTTTCACGTTTGTGGTAATTAGCTCGCTGTTTTGTGTTGTAATACGCAGTATATAAACGTGCGGCAGTTCTATTTTAACGACGGTAGTGTGCGCTGATGTAAATCGCATTTCATAGAATCGTGTAGGAGAGAGAGAGAGAGCTTGTTAACAGGAATAAAAAATGTCGTCTTCATCTCCCTCTCGTCCGCCATGTTGCATTTCCGCTTGACAGTTAAATGTCAAAGATACGCTCGTGTGGCATAGGAACTGAGTCAACATGAAGATGACATTCAGGTTCCATGACATTTACAGAAACTAAGCACTGTAAAATTGAAACTATAATAACTCATGTCTCGGAAATGGCTAGTGCCACAAAAGAGTGTGCTGTTTAAAGAGGTACAATTAATATTTGACCCACCTTTAATGGTTTACCAGTTATACGAAATTATACTAAATTCCTGCCGAATTACTAGTCATGTAAATATTTTTAAAGGTGTGGAGTTTTAATCAGAATTAGGAGCCATTTTAAAAAAATAAAAAAATAACGAAACACTTTCAATATCTTTATGGATAGTGCTGGGTGAAGTGATTTATTTGAAAATTTTCGAGTGTCAGTTCCTGGAAGTTGCTGAACTTGCATACCAAAGTTTTCTTTCCTTTCTTTTTATTTACGTCCTGCAGTGTTAAGTCATCGTTCGATGAATGAAATGTCTAAATGAGCCCAGGGTTCATAGAGCTTAGACTTATCAGACATTCATCTTCAGGATGAGTGAAAATCCCGGAAAACTCACTCTGACTGAGATTCGAGCTAGGCACTTCTTGAACGTGAGGCGGACACGCCATCACCACGCTACAGAGGCGGGCAGTTTGTATTTTTCGAGTTACCTATTCCGTTCTCACACACATACATATGAAGCTTTTATTAAAAAGACTTCTTAATGCATCGGTGTTAGAACTTGGGTGAAATGCAATAACTTGTTCGCCTACTGTGCAAAGTAAAGTTGCGGGAAATGGATTCCCAATGATTAAAGTATGAATATTGGAACATTAAAATCAGTAACAAGAAATATATCGGAAATGGCTAACTTCACAACTTGTTTATTTAGTAAATTGTATGTTTTAAGAAGTTCTATATTTTTGTGTAGTAACATTTTGTCTATCTCTTATGGTTTACCAGTTATACAAAAGGCATCCACAATGAAAAGAAATGTTGAGGCTATTCCCAGAAAATTCAAGCTACAAATTTAATTTGTTAAAATCTCCAAAATATAGTATTTTAACAAAATCATTAACAATTTTTGAGATAAAGTTTACAAGCATTTTTCGACATTTCCCAGGATAAATTGGAGGGGAGGAAGTTTCTTTAGACTCGTATCACATTCGGCGAAGGTGATGAAAATAAATGCCAAATCTGGTTTTTAACAAGAATTTTCAACCAGGGATTTCCCGAATGCGGGTCTCACAAGGAACCACTGACTCAATGTAAGTCTTTAACGAAGTAAGAAAAAGAAATATCTGCTCTGAAAGTGGTGATTGGAATGAGCCCGAATGTTTCATTTCCTTTTATTACGTAATTATTTAGGTTGTTAGGTATATAAATCTTTGATAAAGATTTCGTTAATTAGAAAGAGATGAACTCTGGCATATCTAAATAGACACCTGAACAAATGGAGGTAATGAATTGAAGTTACCACCGCCACGTGAAGCTGACTAGAATATTAATACTCAACCAGCTGTAGTGACTGGGGCCAGTGGCGGCACCTGCTGTGTTTGGATCACCCAGCGAGGGTTGGCATGAGAGGATACTAAGGGCGGAAGGACAGAGGAGAGACGATCACAAAGGGCAGGGTCCATAACAACTGGTGGATACGTATAAGCAATTTCCCTCCTCCCCTGCCAGCTTCCACATCCCCTCGGAGACCTATTTAAACTCTAAGAAAGAGAATTTACACAGAAACAATTTCCTGCCATGTAACGTCAAAACAAATGGTTCACGAAAGTCGGCCAAGGGAAGCGAACCCATCATCAGGGTTGCTACCGCCTGAGTTATGTTATTCCACATAATTTTGCCCGGTATCTCCTGCCACATGATTATTCAGTTCTTATTGGCTGTTATCGTGTTATACGATACAAAATATTACCTTTTATTGCATCAGATTTGACTTTTAATAACTTCCTAAACATAGGAGCGGCTCTATGACACAGAGGTACTGCGGACTCCCCCATCTGGCACTCCCCCGTGGCCTTGGCGATAAAGGTACACTCTATATATAACTTTCTGTAAGGGTATGCTTGGTTGAGTACCCAATACTAGTCTTCAAGCTCAAGATAATAGACCACCTGAACTTGTTACCTTTCCACACAGGTGGACTTACGCCGTCGATAACCATCCAACCTTGACAGTTCCGTGGAATTTGATGGCTGTTCACGTTAGTGAAACTATTCTTTGACATCGGGGAGATGATGTTTTTGTGTAATCAGCATATTTCAATTACTTACACGTGTATGTAGATAGATATTTACATAGATATAAGAATACGTATAATGAGATAATGTTTCTTTCTTTAATTTGTTAAAGAAGTCAATTACCAGGAAAATATCAGCGCCGCCGATGTCCCGGCATTTTGTCGAATATATATTATTTTTTAATTAACAGACTGTTGCCTTTAACCACACTTAATCTGGGTCGATTTGAACCTGCGACTTTGAATCAGTCGACCAGAATCTGATTTATGAATTGATATGGCTATTTAAGATATTAAATAAAGAAACTAAATGAAGTTTGAAGTTTGACATAATTAATGTATCGATATATAAGCTATGTTTTTTCAGCTTGGATATTTAAGAAAAATAGTAATAAAGATATTCAAGTAAGATCGCGTCAAAACCGTCGCTGCTGTATGGAAGTGACACGTAAACTTGAAGAATATCTTATGTATCGAAGCAGCCGAAATAAATTTTTTGTGATCGATATTTGTGACAGATAGGACCAGAAATTTAGAAAGGAATTTGAGATAATGACAAACATACATGGCAAGAATGTACCTTGAAGTATATTGTTATAATCCAATATGAAGACAGATGAAACTGGAACACCGCCCCCCCCCCCAATAAAACATATGGTTGGGAACTTCTGGAGCACCTTGTGTCAGGCACGATCCGCCACTGATGACGGTGATGCATCACTACGTCTAGCCCGACAGTTGTACATGACAAGGGGAGAGCCACCCTTACCAGACAGCTCCCTTAGGTGATATGTGATCGTTCATAAGTGATTAATAATGTAAATATGGCATTTTACCTCCGCTGCTACCTTACACTAAGCAGACAAAAATACATAATTCCACCAACAAATTCAATTCACCAACGGGATCCCCCTGGAGGGAAGAGTGAGGTTTGACACAGCAGAGGCCAGGGTTTCTAACAGTTACATATTAAATCTTCCGGGTGATGGCTCCCCCACATTCCTGCGGCTTACACTTCTCTTGGGGGCCTCGCGACCCGGAGACTTCCCCCGATCCGGGGGACAAGGATTTACCGAGAAAATTTTCTACCATGCAACGCCTAGCGACCCGGCAGGACTTCCAAGGGTCATGAAGGTCGGCTAGAAAAATCGTTACCACAAGCTCCCAAATGCAGTCCACCTGAACCATTCCGCCCTGTTAAAATGGGTAGAGGAGGTAATGTGATATTTTTAGAACTACAGAATGTTTTCACCCAGAGAAACACCGGTCACAGCTGCATTACCTTGTATGTGTATACGAACGACGGTAATTTCCTGACAGCGGATGGATATTCCTTCCTTTGCAACGTTCACATCCATCCAGAGAAATGACACGTGCAGATAACATCGCACACCTGCACGTCTCAAGTGCAAGCCTTTTCCTTTACCGTGGCCTTCTCTACCTGTCTATAAGCATCATGCCTCAGGCGATAACCTCTGAGTTCAAATCCCGTGAGTGCTCCAATCTCACTGGGATACCTTGTTGGTTTCCCACAGTTGGTAAAATAAATATTGTAGAAATGCTAACAGCAAATGCAAGATCATCTATCACAGATAATTAAGTCAGGGTAGACTGGTTGGCACTCTAATGCCACCTGTCTGTCACTTGTAGAAGCAGAGGTACAGTTGTCTAGCACTGGAGTCTTTGTGAACGCCTACTGTAGCTGTCATCTGCCCATCACGTTTAAGAACTAAAATTACAGGTGCCTAACACTAAGGTTTTTTGTGTATGGAATTTGCCTGTAACGTATAGAAGCGAGGGCACACTTGTCTAGAACTTAGGTGTCTGTGAACGCGTGGCGAAGTAAGTGCTAACACAGGATGTGACGTAGAAGCACTGAAAACAGAGCTACCGTATATATTTGTTTTAACATAAAGTCCTCCAATTTAAGTCATATCGGACGATGACTGAAATGATGTTCAAATAACACCTGGATCCATAGAGCTTAGTCACTAAACATTCATCTTTCACGATAAGGGAAACCCCGGGAAAACCTTATCCAGATAACTCATCTTGACCAAGATTCGGACTCGGTACCTCTTGAATACAAACACTTATCGCTCTATGTACTTTAATCTAGATAAACGTTATCTTATTGTTAGGTAGAAGGAAATACAGTAGACTTTAAGTGATAGTCAATTGTTTTAATTAGCTGATAGCTATGTGATTCCTTTGAAATGCAATTATCTTTGTATTGCCAAGAGTCAGAAATGAAAACGACTATCTGTTCAAGATATACATTTTATTTGTCATGAAATACAGTCTTTTAATCAAAATCATTAGATCAGTTTCTGAAAAAAATCAGAACTTTTGACAAACGTGCTGTGTAGAGATTAGTTTGAGGTGGAGGAATTTTCTGGTAAATCTTCGTTGAGCATCTTTGGAAGATTTGAAATGTTTTGAGTTCCACTGATCATAGACACTTATTTTGTAAGGGACATCAAAGCATGCTTCTAGGTAGCATTAACCGGGCGGGATGGCTAAGGCAGTTTCGTCTGTGGCCCGCATTCTGGAGGCCCGGGTTCGATTCCCGTAGTTTATCTACCTAACCCATGGGTTTTTCTGGGGGGTTTCCCGGGTCGCCAGGTGAATGCTGGGTGGGTTAATTACATCCCTCGAATTTTCTGCCCCTCCATTTCATCTCAATTATCATTTCCTTCATCTCTTTTCTGGTGGTCTCATTCAGGATAGAAAGTGTCGGTGGGAGTCTCGGCGGTGCATGGCAGGATGATATACTCCTGGTAAACACTTCCTCTCCGGTAGGATGGTCTTCGGGCTGCCCTACTTTCAGGACTAGAGTGGGTGGGATGCCGGTTGTACTAGCCTGCCGGGGAGTTTTCAAGCGGTCTTGGCTTCTTAGATGGGCCGCCCTCTGTCTCCTCTCGTCCCATGCTTCTTTCTAGGGAATCCCCACTTGGAGCATAGGTACAATAGATCAAGTCTGGTCGCAGTTCCGAATTTTCTCCGTAACAGTCTATCCTATCATATCTTAGATAGTGTTCGTGAGCGGAATGCAATTGCTTCTCTGCTTATTATGTACGTAGCAATAATTGTAAAACATCGTGTATAAGTTAATAGTTTAGCTAATAGCCCGATATTGTAGCGTTTATGCGTCACGTTCAAGAGCTCCCGAGTTTGAATCTAGGTCAGGGCGATACCTAAGGTTTTTTCCGGGGTTTCCCTTATCCTGAAAGATGAATGTCCGATAACTTTAAGCTCAATGGACCCTAGCTCATAGGAGTATCATGTCATTCATCGTTCGATATGACTTAACTTTGCAAGACGTTGATTATAACAAATATTCAACATCCTTTCTTGCCTAAAATTCTAAGGTGTACGTACAACAAATACAACTCCTAAAATTAATGGATCTCAAATGATGTTCATGTTATTGTCTCTCGCCTGCAGGAAAGTACTAATAGTTTCCCATCATTATTATTCAGTATAAATTTCTCATGCAGATAATCTTTGTGCGTAAACAGAATTATATATCGGAGACCTTGAGACGGTCTTGGCAGACAGATGGTAGACGTGATGTCATCTGTCATGAGATTGAGACATAAGGAAAGGGATACGAATGTAATAAACCGCTACGTCACATGAATAAATAAAACCAAGGTCTCTGGTTTCATGAGAATATTTATTTCGCGTAAATAAGTGGAAAAACTTCAGACGAGATAAACAGCTGCACAAACTACTTCAGTCATCTGTTATTTTGACTCTATAGAGCTTAACCTAGGGAATGCAGTAGTTTGTAATACGTAGTGACTACGCGATAAGTCATGAGTTTGAAATTGCATTTTCCTTGTATACCCGAGGGAGAAAGAGAAGGGGATGGAGGTAAAGTAAACGAATTGTGTATTTGTTAGTAACCTTTTGTCTATTTCTTACGGTTTGCCAGTTACACAAAAGGATCCAGAATGGGGACGATTTCTGAGGACATTCTAAGAAAATCCAATATCTAATTTAATTTGTCATGTCCATATCATAAACATATATTTTAATCAACATCGTGATGGTCTTTTTTTTTTCAGAAAATTTACATTTTAAAAATATTCCATACTTTAGGGTGAGAGATTTTCTTGCAGATATGTTTTTCGTTATCTGTGGGAGACGACTAGCTACTAAGTTTGATCTAAAATTTATGTTGTTATGCTGTTCACAAACACACACAGACACGGATAATTCTCTTTTAATTCTGGATGCTGTCTATGTGATAAAATCTGCCAAGACCTCAGCTAGCCGATCACTCTTGTCTTACAGGAAGTATACAAACACGGGGCACACAATGTAAACGTCAGTCGAGAATTCTGTAGTGATGACATTGCATCATAAGCTACTCACTCCTCTGCATTCCTAGAACATCCTACCAGCTGGACTGGCAAGTCAAAACAACCTTAGATTTCAAGAATACAAGAGTGACATAAGTGACATAATAAAACAGAAGATGCCATAAACAAGCAAATTTAATGAAAAAGTCTCCAAAGAGCGTAAATACCTTAAGTAGTTTTAAAAATATCTATCGCAAAAAACCTTAAGGGGCCTGAAAATAGGTACCAATAACAATAGCGAACTAATACACTTAAAAAGCTCAAACTATTATGAAATACCATAAAAAACCCGAAAAATGTCAGAAAAATGTCTTAAACAGCTGTACCAATAGCTCAAAATGCTCTGAATTTAGCTTATAACTGCCATAAGAGCAATCACAATACTCTAGTTACGTATCTAAAAAGTTTCAGAAACTAGTTATGCATACAAGGAGTTAGAATATGCTACAAAATGACTAAATCCGCTGGAAAACTTCAGCAATTTGCAGAAAAATGCAATAACTTAGATCTCCATAAAGGTGAAAATGAGATTACGTTAGGCAAAGGGATTAGAGTGGAGGACTAAACGAGGTTAGGTTAGGTTAGTAAGGGTATATTACAAGATGGGTAGAGAAAGTATCGGAAATGGTTGTAATACCTACATCATGAACTAGTGGAAAGCTGCTAAATACAACAAACATCTGCCTGTTTATGCTGGCACAGCTCTGTCTTGTCTCTCCTAATTACATCCAAAATCTAGGATAAAATGTTTTTATTTTGTAGGTTTTGGGAGTACATTTTAGCAATTTTTTATTGCAGTGTAGGAAGCATTTTTATTTTATTCTTCTGAAATTTGTTATGTGTATTTCCAAAATACGCAATTAGATTTGTCGTATAAGTTTTTGTTATTTCGAACGGTTTTTGTGTTATTATTTTTTAAATCTATAAGAAATATCAAACCCGCGACCTTCCGAATGATATCCAGTTCGATGACACAATTAGAAACAAAAGTTGTTTTTAAATTACACTATATGTACCAGAGGACGTTAAGATTTACAGTTGCAAACCTGGAAGAAATGTCACACTCAAATATAAAATTGTTTTATGTTATATATATGGCTGAAAGCTTATAAAATCACATTTTCAGAGCAGCGTCTCCTTAAGCGATAAGAAAAGCAATACAGCATGACAAGCAATTGTCGTTATTCTTGCAAACGGTCGCAATAAGTATGTAAATCTTGCCGCCGCGGCGTGAAGCGTGAAATTTAATAAAGCTAAGAATGTGAAACGCACTCCATCATCGTCATGGAGTGACACTGTTACGCCATTAGTCACAGGTTTTGGTCCATTTAGTAACGCGACATGATATATGTCCGCTACCAGCAATTTGCGTAACGATTATCATAGTACTGTGATACTCTCTTAGCTGTGGTAGTAGAGCAAATGTTGTGTTCCATACATTCGGTCACAAAAGTCTAACTTAGCCTTAAACTACTTTATTTGTCACTAAACTAGCTAGTATAATGCAAAGTTATAATCACATACTCTTTTACACAAATATGCAGCTTACATGTCTCCTTAATGTTTCTATATGTCTCTTTAGCACCTACTTGTACTGCTTACTAATCTCCATGGCGTACGCAATGATTCATCTCTCACACGCAGCTGCACGCCGACTCTGAACGCAACAGCTCTGATATTTGTTGTAAACCGCTTCAGTCCATGGCTGCAATGTCTGCCGACTCCTCGCCACGGAGTTTGGAACGTAACGCACTACTTTGCACTGCTCTGTGGACTCAAAACAACTCAACTGACAGACCGATTCGTGAACTGCTTCACTGTGCCGAGTAAAATAGGACACTGCAATATTTTTGGATACAAATAGTAGTTTTTGCTGGTAAAATTTCTGGAAACTATTCTGGTAAAATAATATTGGTCATATAACTGATATAATTGGGATAAATTAATAATTAATGTTGCATAAATACCCAAGCATTGGAAGATATGTTTCATTCTGATACTTATCTCAGCCAGAACGTGTATGTACTATTCTGCGAGCGTAGTGTAATGTTTTATCTGTGAATGTAAGTTTTCCGGGAAGTGACGTGTGAGTCTGGATTATGCAAACAAAGCATTCATGCATTGTGCAGTGGATACTGCATAAAGAAGTACCATCTGACATCTGCCTTCAGCGACGGCTGTACCATGATACAATGCTTAAAGGCAGGGTTTTACGTTATATTAAACCATTTTTAACACGTACAGGATACGTCTGAGAGCGTAGAGAGCTCTCGAATTTGTAAAATATGAGTTATATTGAAACTAAAATTTCATATTCTTAGAACGACATCAAGTCACATGTGTACCGAGATTCTTGAAATAAGATAGATAACGTTAAAACCGAGATCAGAGGGGTGTCTAATGCAATTTGTGATTCTTTAGGCCTGTAACCTTCGGACTTTCACTTTAAAAATGTTAGAAGCTTGTGTTACTAATATTTTTTTTCCTCTGAGGGTTAGAGCTTGGAAGCTCTGGCTCCCAGTCACGGAATATCCTCAGGTTCGATCCCACCCAGAAGGGTGTACCTTTTAAGCCTGCTTATCTTTCCTGTGTACAGTTCAGTTTTAATATCTGTTTCATATAACGTTGCCCCGCTGACATGTATCACTCTGCGCGCAACTACCTCCCCCCTGACCCTAATTGGCTAATGCTTTCGCGCCATAGGCCATAGGCGATGCTTTCCCGTCACATTTAAACCTGCAGTAATCGTCATAATAATTGCCAGGAAGATAGATAAAATCATACAAATAAGAATATGAAGGCATGAAGATAGACTAAGCCAAGCTGTTCTCGGCGGTCGAAATAAGACCGCCGAATGGGTTTTGCGGAAACCTGAAAGACCATCATAGTTAAAACCCACACAATTGTAAATCACATGTAAATATTTAACCTGTAAGCCGGGCCCTTCTGCACCGGCACCAGGCCACATTTCTGTCAATAAAATAAACTGGAAACTGAAGGCATGCAAAAATAATGAAGTTCATAATGTAACTGAGCAAGTTGAAACTATATGAATGAGCAATGAAACTGAAACAAGTTTATAGTGAAAGACCTTCGGCCTTTTCCACTGGGATGTTTTAAAACCAGCATACATACCTTGCATAAATGCTTGTCTTTCAGTCTTAAAAGTCGTGTCACGCCATACTTGTGTGTCCTTCATTCACCCAAGTCTCGTCAAGGTAGTATATTTTGCGACTTGTATCCCGGTACAGTCTAATTGTCCTTAAATAACGTCTTCGCCACACAGCAATATCGTCCCTGGAGTGGTAAGTTTTCCTGTTGTCTCAATTTCATGTCGCGGTGTACCTACGGATCTAACACTTACACTGTAAGTTCAGAGCACAGCTGTTCGACTTCTCTCACTGACAAAGACGGATTCTTCTATATGGATGCATTAAACAGAGGCAACACAATTCTTTTTTCGCCGCTTTGTAAAGGGTTTTCCCTTGCGATGCTTCATCGAAAAACTGGCGGTAGACTCTGCCATTATACATATAATAAGTACACGTGCAATAAACGATCAATAAAACAATTTAGCTCTCGCACTCGGCACAACACACCTTCGAATGGCGATATATGACTAATCCAGTTCAAACAAGGTCAGTGATAAAAGTCATATCAACAAATAGGTCATCACTACCGCTAAAGCACGTACTATCGTGTCATGTGAGACGGGCTTCTGAGCAAAGGAACCTCCTCTTTACTTCGTTTAAGAATTAACATGCATTTCAGATAAATCAACTCTGTTGCGCAATATATTTAATTCAGACATTAACGAAAATATAAATTTGACAATTCTCTTCCAACATAAAAAGATATATCACCATGTTACATAACGAACTAATTTTTTCCGCACAACAGACTATACTGCAATACCAGCCAATGAGAGGTGATACGGTCACGTGACCGTTTAGAAATACGGGGCAAGCTTCTGTGAAACACGGATTAGTAGAGGTAGCACAAAAAGTTCTGTGATACAGAGAGGTAGCACAAAAAGTAAGATTACATGCCGGTTCTAAAAATTAAGAAATAATCAATTAGAAATTAGTATGTCGCAGATCCAAATATTTGGCAACCTTGGTAAGGTAGTCATGACTTATGGTTTCGCCGCTGTATCTCTGGCGCTGACGTTTTGTGAGAGTCTTTAGTAAGTTAGCGTTGTGAATTTCTGTAGTAAAGGAAGCGATTCTGATTCGCTGCAACATATACATCGGCACTTTACTTTGATTTAGTGTGACTTTTTATAAATATACCTTATTGTGAAAATTTATCGTTCATCCACACTAGCTATGTACAAGCGAAGATTTGAATATGTAGGTCAGTTTGAACAGTTCAATGCCATAGCCGGGATTGAACCACGGATCTCACGATCTCGATCCGGTTGCTCTTAAACATTGAACTACCATGGTCAACATGCCAACATAACATTACATTCTCCAACTGACTCTTATCTTTCCTGGTAACCAGTAGGGGTTCTTATATACAATGAGATACGCACCGTTTGTGGCTACTTACTATACCGTAAATACTTAATTCCCAGGCTTCATAGTTACCATACCTAGTTCAAATCCCGGTTATGGTATTGAATTTTGCAACCTAACTCTGCCTGGCTCTTGTGGAAGAACGATTAATGTCCATGAATTTACCTAATAGTACAGTATGCGCCAAGATATAGAGTACTGGAAATTATGTTACTCTTATTGTCATTACCTTATGTATCAAAATGTGCTCCATTGCGCCGCATGCAGTGTGCCTATTGAACACGCAGATTTTGCAACATATTCCAGAACGCAGGTTGCTGCAGAGTCCCGAAGAACGAGATAACCTGCTAAGGTAATGCAGACACGTAAGCATCAGGCGGACAAGAAATCTAGATCGTTGTATACCATGGCCAAAAATCGTTCACAATAATCTACCATAACATACCTATCGTGCTTCGTCAGTCGTTGCCCAACCTGTATTAGGCACGGATATCCACCTATGTCCTTAAACGATCGTTGAAGTTACATATTGCTGATGTTTAATTTCAGGGATGTTCGCCGAAGACTTCGCTTTGGAGACTGCTACTCCTGATTGGGGACAAGTCCATGATTTTCATCTGCGGACACAGTTACTGGCCTACCAGACCATTCCATGCGTTGACCCAATACACTACCAGTTTGAAGAAAATGTTTAACAGATGGCATAAGTGTGTTGCTAGGTGCTGGCTGACTTAAGTGTTCACGATATTGTGTCGCCATTAACTTTAAACTCGGCCCGCCTTGATAACAGTTTCCCTACGATCGAAAATAATACTCCACTATAAACACTTTTTCCTCTGTCGCGAGACCCATTGCCACTTCCAGTCACAGAGCACAACGTTGTTTACACAACTAACTATACATTATGGCGATATAACAACACACACACACACACACACACACACACACACACACACACACACACACACACACACACACACACACACACACACCACACACACCACACACCACACAGACACACACCACACAGACACACACAGACACGATCAGGCGTACGCATGCGCACTACGCGAAAATGAGTACTGTATATTTTGACGCATCCTGTAGTAACTATGAATCCTGGAAGTACTTATAGTAAGTAAGTATTATAGTAAGTCGCCACAAACGGTGCCTATCTCATTGTATATGAGAACTCCTACAGGTTTACCGGGGAAAATACGACTATTGGAGAATTTAATGTCATGCTGACATGTTGGGCATTAGCTAAATGATTGAGAGCAACCGGACGGAGACCGGGAGATCCGTGGTCCAAATTCCGACTATGACATTGAATTTTTCAATCTAACTACCTATTTATACTTTATTGTCGTTGCTTAAAGCTCTTCTGGATACAAAATATAATGCGAAAGATAATATAAGAGAATCAAGCGAAGTTTACAATGCTGGTTGACTCGTCTTCCATTTTCTGCCACCACACCAGTTTTCTTGCAAGGAGATCAGGTTGCGTCATCAGCTGTTTGCTTTAGTTTTGGTTTAAGTTGGTTACACGTGAGCATATTAAATCTCTTTGTTCATGTTTACTGTAAATGCTCGCTCCACACAGTATATATCCTTAACACTGGAATTATTTTAATGTTTACATTTTGTGAAGAGAGCGCATACATCCACGGGTTCGCAGTAATGGCAACATTGCCTCACTCGAATGCGCTGAATGTCAGAGCCGGAGATACAGCGGCGATACCATAGGCGGGAAAATAGCTACAACCACAAGAAAATAATAATAATAATAATAATAATAATAATAATAATAATAATAATAATAATAATAATTTCACATAAATCAGGCATCTAAATGAGATTTAAGTGTTTTGTCCAGGAGGATTTTGTCTGTCTGGGGAGGTTTATCAATTATATAAAAGCCATCTAGAATGAAGAGAACTTCTGAGGATATTCTCAGAGAAAAATTACGATATACATTTCATTTATCATGCAAATATCTTGAACATATGGTACATTAGTACAAACCGTTAGGGTTATTTCTATTAAGAATCAGGTAACCTATCGTAAGAATAGAAAACAAATTCTCTTGTCTTGTTTTATTCCTAATTTATGAAGCCAAAGCCTGGGTGTCAGTTTTTTCAAAGATTATGATTGTTTACCTAGCTGCGATATAATGAGTTTAGAATATCAAAAAATTGTATCCGTGTTCTGACCACGGATTTTAGTGTATTTGCATATCCCATCAACGTTTGAATTAGAGCCCACGATAGTTTATATGCAGATTTATACTGACAGAGAGGTCAGGTGAAAGCTGTCGAGCAGCTGATTAAAGAATTACCATTGGAAATGGAAACGAAGTGAAAGATGGCGCCTACACTAATTCTCTTAGGGAACGTAGAAAAGTGGAGGAGGCCGTGGCGGCTCGTCATTACGTATTCTGAGTGCTTCTTGAGTGCATTTAAGATGATAAAATTTATTTAAACAAAACCTTCTGGGAAGAAATGGAATTTGATTACTATTAATCAAATTTCGCGTACTCTATTATGTACCTACTTACAGTAAGGTAGAAGAAATAGCACACAGTCTATGCAAAATACATTTTTTATGAAGTGAACTACTTTCATATATTTCGATGGTTTATAATTTTCTGAAATGGTAATAGTTATTCATCTTCTTTTATCTTGGTCGAGCACACAGGACATAATTTAAAGCCATCACTTAGCGACCAGATCTGAAAATCTACAAGTATCGCTTAATCCACTCTAATCTTTTATTTCCATTGAACTTACAAGGAAATACTTGAAGAATTTATAGAGGAAACCATGTGAATGTAAAGCGTTTTTAGGTGGAATGCAATACTTTCAGCGCTACTATAGAAAAGTAGAAGAGAAAGGTATTATACATGGTCAGTAGACGCATCAGTGATTTTTTTTTTTAATTTACGTTCGCCCCAACGTTAAGTTATATCGGACGGTGAATGAATTGGGTGAAATGATGCTCAAATGAGTCCAGGGTCCATGGAGCTTAGAGTTACCCGACATTCGTCTTGAAAGATAGGGGAAAACCCCGGAAAAACCTTATCTAGGTAACTCACCCTGACCGAGATTCGAACTCGGGACCTCTTGAACGTGAGGCAGACATGCTACCATCTACGCTACCGAGGCGGGCACGCATCAGTGATATCGGCTATGCTCAGTGATACACTCCATAGGAAAACGGTACAGACACAACTCCTACTTAAGGACCATCTAGAATATGGAGCTAAAACTGGTGTTCGACTTTGATGAAAATGGCGCCGGTGATGGCTGGTGATCACTAAGGTGTTTACTCAGGCTGCTATATTTTGATTTATTGTTTTAGCAAGTCTGATGTAAGTTTTATCTAAAAATTAGTAGTCAAGAGTATTTATACCCCTTTATTTTTGCAATTTAGGAAACCGGAATAGTCCCAGTGATGTGTTTTCTGCGCCGTGTACTTTCCGCGCCTTTCTGTTGATATTCTACGTAAAGGAGGAAGGTATCAAACGTAGTGTATTATTAGCCTGTCTGTTTGAAAATATAATTTGTGAGAAGTAAAAGAATACCGTAGGAAATGTTACAGTGATGAATATATTACATGCTACATAACCTTCTTAACCTAAAATATTACAGTGCAGCGCAACTGTTGCATTCTTGGGTGTAAATCTAATTACATTGAAGGTGGAACATTAATATCTACATAAAAATTCCCGAAAGATAAAGATTTAAAAGCAAAATGGATCAGATGCCTACACCGAGAGCACTTTACGCCATTGAAGCAGTCAGCTGTACGCATACAGCATTTTGCTGCCGATTTTGATATAAGACAAGACAAATTCCCTCGTGTCGATGGTTCTTTTATAACAGTTATAAGAAAAATAGTAAACTGCTTGATGGTGCATTTCCAATAATTTTTCAAAATAAACCCTCATATTTATGGAAAGTTACCTCCTAAAAGGAAGTATCCCAGTGGGCATGTAAACCAAGTTTATGCCGGTAACTAGCAACAATTTTAAGAACAGAATGAAATAGACAATATAATTGGATACTGTGATTATATAGCTAAGTTGAAAAGTAGATTTGTAAGTAGCCCTGACAATGATTATGTTTTACTATATAAAATAGGTGACACATGTGTTACTGAACCACCAGAAGTGACTGTATTAAAATCATGCAACTTCCCAAAATATTATGTTGATAAATATTAGCTCGAATCTGAGGTATGCCCTTAATTATTATTAGGAATAAAAATAAAAAAACTTTGTTCTGGTTTATGTGTCCCTGTGTTACTTAAAAGCTTCTAAACTGCGTGCACCAATTTCAATCAAACTTGACATTTTTTTTTTAATTTACGTCCGCCCCAACGTTAAGTTATATCGGACGGTGAATGAATTGGGTGAAATGGTGCTCAAATGAGTCTAGGGTCCATGGAGCTTAGGGTTACCCGACATTCGTCTTGAAGGACAAGGGAAAACCCCGGAAAAACCTTATCCAGGTAACTCACCCTGAGCGAGATTCGAACTCGGGACCTCTTGAACGTGAGGCAGACATGCTACCATCTACGCTATCGAGGCGGGCCAAATTTGACATAAGACGAAAACTAATGTCTGGTTTAGAGTTCTACTTACTCCATTATCCACGTCACGCTTCTTTAACAGACATATACCAATAAACCAATAAGATATCTCAATTGTAAGAGAGAAACGAAATGACAGCAAGATTATGAAAATTGTGATGGATGGGAAATTATCCTGATATTCCTCTACCGACCATGTAATTCCAAGAAAATCCTAAGCCGACGCAGATGCTTCATAAAGTCAAAGCATGTTTTTTTTATACATAAGCTCAAAAAGCACATATTTTAAAAGGTGCATCTTTGTGTATGATTGTATTAAATGTTTGAATGTTCTTTAACTGCTGTGGTTCTCAGCGTCCACTTCTATGTTCAGAATAAAAGACTCTTGATTTTGCTCAGAGGCCTCTGTATCAGGCTTGAGTTCTTTTTGTTCCATTTATATCCCGCCTTTAACTGCAGTGGTGATATCGGAGGCCGTTCTCCTTTGGAACATATCAATGGTGTTAACTCGTAATCGTTGGATTTTAATCATTAGATCACGCACATATTCACGTTCTCATTCATACTTCCAGACTGTGGGGAAGATGGGGAACCATCTTGATTGGAGAAAAATCCCCATCCCCAGCCGGGAATCGAAGCCGGGACCCCTTGCATGGCTGAGGCTCTTTTATGTGCAGTAAATCTACAACGCGGAACTATCAGCTTTACTTCTCTTCCGAAGACAGCCATGCTGAGAAATTTTATCCCCTAAAAGATATCTCTCTTTCCTCCTGGTTTTGAACCCGCGACCTCGGGGATCAGAGGACGACTTTAAGTGTGCTCGTGTGTGTGTGTGTGTGTGTGTGTGTGTGTGTGTGTGTGTGTGCGCGCGCGCGTGCGCGTGCGCGTGTGCATGTGTGTGTGTTTTTCATTAACACTCTCCAACATTAAGTCATATCGGATGATAAATGAAATTATTCTCATGAGTCCAGGATCAATCGAGTTTGGAGTTACCCTACATTCATCTGTCAGGATAAGGGAAAGCTCTGAAGAAAAAGTTATCACAGTGAACGAGATTTGAACTCGGGACTATTTAAACATGAGCAGACACGCTACCACCACGCTACAGAGACGGGGATGTGTGTGAACATATTTAAATCCAGAATTTGGTTAAAAACAAAGCTTGGTATTTTAATATCGCCATATTAAAATACAGCACTATAATATTTTCATATAGTATCCCCATTCTAAACTCTATTCTCTAGGTGTAATTTTTTCGTTACTTTCATTTTCTCAAAAATACTTCTAGGACTTCAATTGAACTATATGTTTAACACGTTTTAATGATAAATCAAACGTATATCTTCCATTTTCTGCGAATGTCCTCGGAAGTCCTCTTCATTTTGGATAGCTTCTGTATAACTGAAACTCTAAGAGATAGACAAAATTGTACTACACATAGAATATAACTCTCATTAAATATTTTCGACATTCGTGGGTATCGACAGCATGATCACGAAATTAACGTCGCGTTTCATAAAATATGGAAATTGAAGCACAAAATAATCGAGAACAGTAGCTTGCTGACTAGGTCTACTCTGTTAGACGCTGCCTCAGTCTGCGTAGTTCATTTTAATGCAAGTAAGTGGGAATGTTAACTGGTGTAGAACCTGGAGTAGATGTTAAAGTGGTAATTCGCTATTCGCTTTATCTCTTGATCACTATCACAAGTTTGGTGCCTCAATAACTGACTACACGGAAATTTGTAGATAATATTTTTACAAGTTTAAAATGCTCCGTGTGATGAACAATTTGAAAATGTTAATATATAACAGTATGAGGACAGTCATTTGGTTGATTTGTAAATGTTAAATGCAAATAAATAACATTTAATTTGGTTTTTCTAATGTATAGCTTGTTTAATTCTTCTCACTGACTATACACATGTATACAAGAGCCTTGTAGATCTATTTATTATTGATTATGAAAGTTTGAAAGAATTGATTCAAAAAATTTATCGGTTTACTTTTCTGAAAATGAGTTTTAAACGTGCTTCCCATGTGACTTAGAGTGTTTGAACGAAGTCACGTTCCATCAGATGGGCGTAGGCCAACAGACAACAGCTTTACCACACCTTCCATTCACTTGGTACAGCAGGAAATACTCCCTGCCATTATTTGCTCAATTTAGATAGTGGTGAACCCCCCGCGACCTTGTCCGTCTTTCTTGAGACAGGCCATCTTTAAAATTCCAAACCAAAACAATGCCAGTTACCACTTGGGAAAACAGTTCAAACCAGTAACAAACTCCGAAACTTTTATTTGATATAAAGGTGGTTTTAAAAACATTTAGCGATACCTCACAAAAATATTTTTGAAGCATTCTTGAACTGCAAAAAAACTTGATAGAGATACACCTGTTTGTGCGTCCCCCAGCCTCGCATTCAGTAGGTCTTGAATTCGAATCTCAGTTTCCGTGAATTGTGGGTAAGGTTTTTCGGAATGTTTCCTTATCCTGAAAGATGAATACATGGTAGCTCTAAGCTCTTTTGATGCTACGTTCATTTGAGTATCATTTTATTCATCGTCCAATCTGACTTAACTTTGGAGGACATAAATTACAAATATAAATAAAGAACCATACACTTCCCGTTACAATGTTATCGAAAATTTGACTCTTTTCATAAATTACTTAAACCAATATTGATCAAAGCATCATATCTTTAAGACATCTTTATGACAAATAAAATGTACATTTTGAATTCTTTGCGAATATCCTGTGAAGCTGCTTTTTATGGACGACTTTCGCGCAACTAGTAAAGCGTAAGAGATAGAGAAAACCTTACTCCACCAAACATGTATAAAATTAATGGATAAAACTTATATAAAATTCTTTACTTATATCATTACTTCTTCGTGTAAGCTTTCCATTACTCATACTTTTCGCAAACAGAATACATTTATTTTATATTTCTTGACCATACAAACGGAATAGAATTTCAAAGAATTCACGCAGTGACCAGATTTTTAAAACATTTAACTATCACTTAATCCTACTGTACTACTTCTGAATTGACGACAAAATAATGTGTAATGACTAGTGAAACTACATCTGGAAATCGGTATTTCGATTAAGGTAAAGCAGGTTGAAAAAAAATGGACTTTGATAAGAATGGTTTATGGAAGAGTGGGTACGGAAAATCAAAAGAAATGCGGCAAAAGGTCTGAAATTTCTCCATTAGCAGGATTACCTCTCTGCAGTTATGGTGGGTCGCTGGTGTAGCATGGCACGGTTTAGACAGGTGAGTGAAGGTGGGAATATAGTATAGTATATAGTATACAGTCTGACCATCAAAACTTCATTACAGTAACGCGACGCATACTTTTTGCACTTGCGAACTCTATATCTCATGTCTTTAAAGTATTTTCCGGAATGGGTCCTTCTTACATTCAAAAATAATCTTTTATTTAACAACATTAATGAGTTTAATACTGTAGGAATTTATTTTCATTGTTCGTAAAAGATGAGAAAATGTCTGCGTACAACACATTTTACAAACTCATCGAGTTCGAAACTTTTTGAATGTAGACGATGTTGAAAGCTCTTCACCTGTACTCTTTAAGTTTTGAACCTCTTTCTATGTACAATTCGTTCACTTCCATTTAACGTCATAGTTAGACCTTTATGTTTCTCTTCTTTACAAATCTGTGACACAGAATATTAATTTTCTACTCTGTGAGCGTATGACGGTGTTTGCATTTTAACTTGATTCGAACCCGTCACTGTAAGAGACTCAACTGCTGTATTTCAGTATTGCCGAACGGTACAGGGAATGGTGAAGTAATACCGTTGATCTGTTTTTACGCAAGCTTCAAATGTTGACCGTCTCCATTTATTCAGATAGTTTGTACCTAGATTATGAGTAAACAGAAACCAATTTCTAGTTTTAAAACTTTAAAGAAAATACAAATCTTATTTATTTCCAAAGCTGAGGTAAAAAAGACGGACAGTGAAGCAACCACATGATGCTACATGCCACACAGGCAAAGGGGAGTTTCTTATTGTTCCAGACTGGAAGACTCGTTGCACTGCTGGAACAGAGGGACATGAACGACCCGTCGACGAAGCTACGTTTCTTTGGCCAAGCACCCGCGCGATCTTCCGGCATCGACATACGCTACAAAACGTATACAGACACCTAAAAACTAAAAGAAAACGAAATTAAAGAGAACAGAATGAAAAGAAATAGTAGTATATAAGAAACTATGCAAGAATTTGCCTACCGACAAGAGAAAAGCTTGGAAAACCAAGGTGGTCTTCGGTAGTAGAAGCTGGCGGTGTATTTTACAGCGTAGCTCCAAACGTTACGAGTGTGTTTGCTTGATCGATTAACAGAGGGAAGCGGCGTGTATAAAGAGGAAATCCTATTACCACATTCTTTGTGCAAATCCGTTTCTGCGCTTCTTCCACCAAAATGCCGTTGTTTATGCATTCTGTTTAAACGTCGAAATCAAATAAGCCTGATTAGTGCTCTCGAGCGTAACTAAAACGTCCAGAAATGTGCCGCTTCTTCTTTAGCTCGACTGAAGTAACAAAGAGTGTACTCGTTTGTATATTTAGTGTAAGGCAGCACCTATCTCGGAAAATGTGTTTGATAAAGCAGCTTCACGAAACATTCCATTTCTTTACGCTTGTGCGACATACATTCAAGATGTATGATTAAAGTGAGAGAAATGTAAAAAGTTGGTCATACCACCATTTCGCTGTAGGTACACTTGGTTCCATATGTGCAGTCCTCACAGCTTCGCGGAACATTTTATGAACGTTCTTAGCGAACGTGTGTACAGTTGGTTTCATATATAATGTCGCTACAGCTTTTTAAATTTTTTCGATGCACTTTCTTTAAGTGCTTCGATTCCTAGCAGGAATTCTATATTGGAGGTGAAGGACCGCTTAATTTTGCCCATAATCCTTTTTATCAGTTGAGTGTCTTTCTCGAGCTGCAAATCTACCATACCAGACCACCGGCTTTAGTTTTAAAAGCCCAGTGACGTTTTTAAGTTTCCCTTGCGCTCATTTTTAAGCCCACTGGCCTTTGTGATTTATTCCATACATTTCACTTTTACTTCTCAAACAGGCCATTAAATTTTAAATGTTTTATGTTTGCCTTATTCATTTTTTCACAAAAAATTAATTTATAGCGGGAAAAATGTAATTTTCTACCAACCAGCTTCATAAAAAGTCTGCAAATAGTGGCATCAATTTCAAACAAATACCTTCATTTATTTGCTCATTATAAGTATTAGGAAATCCCACTACCATAGTTCTATTAAAACTTTTCTCGTTCTCTACCATAAATAAGGTAGAGAGTGAAATATGTCATTGCTAGACTTTCGCTCAATTAACCAGGCTTTACTCGGAAGACAGGAACGGAGAGTTCGTTCTAAGTACACCTGCACTCATAATGATAATGTAAAAACAGTTTTCTAGAAAGTTAAATTATAAGAAGGCAGAATATTATTAAAATGAAGGAGGGGATATGAATCTGTAAATAAGATCGAAACGAAAACAAGAAGCGACTTTGAAATTCTTTAAGCAGTTTTTTTAGTACCTACCTGGAATATTTTAACATACATACATTTTAATACTGGTTCCTTTTTTCTCCCCTTAATCTTTTCCTATTTTGCATTCTGTCATTTCTTTAATGTATGCCATAAATTTTTGCTTTCCTCTTACTTAGCTCTCTCTGGAGATGTCTTTGGTTTACTGGGGATGTACTGCAAGGCATCATTACGTAGCGCTTCCACACCCTCTAGCATGTACATACATGTGCTACGTAATGCATTACACCAAAAAATCCAATATAGAAGTTAATAAAAAATAATTTTAAAAAATCCTCGACTGCGTGTTTGTAAACATAACTCATAAATGAAAATTTCATTAAATAACAAGATCTGGAATAAATTCGAAAGAAGGATTAAAAAACGAAATCTCCCTCCCCCTTACCCGAGAGGAGAAAGTGATGTGAGTGTATACGAAAGATGCTTATACTCATGACATGCTAAATTCTCAGAATTCTTCCCCTTTCTATTTTTAGAGCGGGCATACGTACTTATTTTAAGTGCATATTGACATAAACGCCTAATTGCCTTAACTATCCTGACATGATAGTTGCTTTTCCTCAGCAAATAACTCTCTTGGCTAATGGCTTATTCCGTGTCAAAATTATAATTCTGTTAATATTTTACATTGATTTTAAGATTGTTTTTCTGTAGTCCAAAATTAACCTTTAGTCTACTGCGTCCCATTTCACTTATTTCTTGGGAGACCATTTTTTGTCTACCTTCAAGTCTGCGAGTTTAAACTTGCTGGATCCTTTACAAAAAATGAATGTGTAGTGTTTAACGCCCGCTTTTACTACATACGGCACCGCAGGCGTTGACACTGATGATACATGAGATGAAGATGGAGCACCGGTGGAATGAGATGGCGGGGGAAACCGGAGGTCCCGGAGAAAACCCGCCCCAGCGCCGTGTTGTCCACCACAAATCTCACTTTGCGGTCGCCTGGGATCGAACCCGGGCCGCCTTAGGATCCTTTACATTTTCATATGTTAATAATATTATTATATCTTTCATTTCTCACGTATATCCACATCTCTTTATTACGTTTGGAATTGTCTTATATGTTACAATCACATGAATTTCTCTACTATTGTACAAATACTTACTGCTCTATCTACTTCATGTTAATCAAGATAAACATTACGTTTGGAATTGTCTTATATGTTACAATCACATGAATTTCTCTACTATTGTACAAATACTTATTGCTCTATCTACTTCATGTTAATCAAGATAAACATTATGTTATTGCTAGGCACAAGGGAATACAGTAGACTTTAAGTTATAGTCAGATGTTTTAAACAGCTGGTTGATATGTGATGTCTTTGACATTCCATTTTCTTTGTATGACCAAGAGATAAATAAATGAATAACGACATTCCATTTGAGAAAAGTATAAGCATTGGAAATTTGCGACAAATAACGAGTATCTCGAAAATGGTTTACTTCACCAAAAGATACAGGTCATCTGGTATGAACAGGACCTAAAGGAACATTCCCAGAATATTCAAGAAATGCATTTCATGTGTCACGAACGTATTTAAAACATATGGAATTTTTAATATCATTTTTGAGAAAAATAGATTTTCGAATATTTTCCTGTGTAAAGGATAGTCTGGTGTGGGGGTATGTTCGGGGAATACTGAAGTTAGGTACCAAATATGGTGTTTAACCGTGTTTTATTTTTGAGTTATGCTGTTAAGACACGCACACACACACACACACACACACACACACACACACATACGAACACAAATTTGCGCGCTTCCGTGGAGAATCTCCTAAAAATGTCTTGTTTGGTTTCAAGGGATTTCGCAACACATTTTCGGTGAAATGTTGGTAATCATTTACTTATAGTAGTAACAAAATTATTTATTGACGTGTGCTACTTCCCCCATTGTTTGTGTGTTTTAATTAGACACAAGAGTCCAGCTCTATCAGGAAATAAACTATAGCTCTGTAACACTTTGGGGACAAGTAGATACTGGCAATAACGTGTAGTCTCGACTCTTTTCATTACTTATCTGGCATAAAGGTAAACGTTTCTATAATACAAACGTCGAAAAAGTAAGGAAAGGTTTGTCATTAGACATATTTCGATACCACGAATATCGAAGTATCAACGGTATCGAGATTCTCTCTCCAATTTACTACAATTGTTTCTATGTAATTGTAACAGTCAATAATTCTAGTAGAATGGTACAGAATGTGTTGTTAGGTCGCCGTTCACAATCAGGAACCAGCAACATAAAGTAACTTAAGCCATCTGTCGGCAGAAATCGGGACATTGGAACAGACAGAAACCACAAACCTTGGTAATGCGTCAGACTGATAACCGCAGTCAGGGGATAACAAAGTTAATAATAAACAAGGAATTGGCAACGGGAACACCGCCGAAACAACACGGCTAAACTATACAGGGCGTATCTTTATCCTAATGTGTGCATGGCTTTCTCAACTTGGATGTTTTCTTGTTGGTTCAATGGAACACATTAGATTTTAAGTGATAGTAACATATTTTTAAGAGCTGGCCGGTATGTGTGCATGGCTTTCTCAACTTGGATGTTTTCTTGTTGGTTCAATGGAACACACTAGATTTTAAGTGATAGTAACATATTTTTAAGAGCTGGCCGGTATGTGTGCATGGCTTTCTCAACTTGGATGTTTTCTTGTTGGTTCAATGGAACACACTAGATTTTAAGTGATAGTAACATATTTTTAAGAGCTGGCCGGTATGTGATGACTTTGAAATTCCATTCTCTTTGAATGGTCAAGAAATAAGGAAAAGAAAAGGAACAAGACGAGTATGAGTGTCTGAAAATCCAAAAATAAATAAATAACAAGAAATATCTCAGAGGTGGTTAACTGCAGAAAAATTTGTACCTGACCTAACCTACGAGTTACAATGAGATCTATATTTTTATGCGTAGTAATATTTTGCGTACCTCTTTACCAGTTATACAAAAGTCATTCAGAATGATGAAGACCTCAGAAAAAATTAACGGAAAATTAAATATATACCGTCATTTGTTATTTACCTTTGCTTCCTGGTTGCCGTTCTGCGGCTAAATATTAACCAAGGAGTATCATTTCTCCATTAATCTCTGCCACGCGAGCTTCGTGTGGTGAATGGTTTTTCAATCCTTGTCAGATCTGCAGTTTTATATGATGGATTGCCAGCCATCGACTTCTTCTTTTCCTTCATTATTTTCCGATCACATTTTGCGTTTCATTGTCTTTCCGACATTGCGTTCGTAATTTTAACTTACACTACCAAGTACTTAGAGTAAATAGGGGAATTTGGACACCGAAAAATTAGATACCGAAATTTCATCGGAAACACAAATTTTTGGACTCCTTGATTCCAAAGGAGAGAGAAGGGGGGGTGCGTGCGTGCGTGCGTGCGTGCGTGTGTGTGTGTGTGTGTAAAACTAAAAAACGAAAAGTCTTTTAGAACCAAGCTTGGTACTTCAGTTCAGCCCTTAGTACCTAGGAATGTGACATGAAGATTTTTTTAGAAACACCCCCCCCCCGTCCCGCCTCAATTACGTTTTGCACAGAAAATGTTTCCAAAATTGTCTCTTTTATCAAAAATGAGGTTAAATGCTTTTTCGAAAAAGGAACTATTTCCAGGTATTTGCATTGTTCAATACTATTCTCAAATGCTAAGCATTAATCGGTTTTCCCCCCTGTTCGTCGCGCACATAGCACGTAATTTCAAAGCTAGCGCATAGCGAGAATTTATGCAAAGGTTTGTATCTATATTAACTTGAAGTACGTAGGTATTTAGCAAAATATGTATTTCAAGGATAATTTGTGCCAGAGTAAGTAGAGAAAGTTATGTGAGTGGGGCAAGGCATTTTGCTTGCTCTGCGCTATTCACATTTAATTTACGTACCAGTATATGCCTCTTGCAACGTCTTGTCATATCGTAGAGTTAGCAACAAAGTGCAAATCGTTTCAGTATTGTTGTAAGAACAAGTGAGTTAGTAAACACTTGCGGGTATTCACTGAGAGAGTTGGGAACTGCCAGATCAATGTGCACGGACAAGACAATGATGCACTTTCATCATGGGAGGAGTACGCGACAGGAACTAAGCTTCAACTGTTTCAGTTTTGGAATTAATTATGGGCTCATTAATTATATCTGGTGGGCCCCACAGAGGGGCACTGCGCAATATTTATACAGGAACTCCTGTTAATTCCTGCAGCTTTACTTGGTGATGTCAATCACAGTGTATCATCATAATCTAATGTTTACATTCTCTGCCAATTCGATTAGTTGGTTAGACGTTGGTCTAATGATCCCAAGGTTCAGGTCCAAGTCGATGATGTTTCTGTGTACTTAAAAGTGACAGCCCTACGTCAGTAAATATACCGGCATGTAAACGAACTCCTGCAAAAGGAAATTATGGTACACCGACGACGCTGATATGATTCCAACAATTAACAATTTATTATCATAATGATAATATTAGTAATAGTAAAAATGATAATACTCATACTGCAACAAAAACACAAAGTTCACCTCAAACACGTTAGCCCAATGCAAATAGACATTCGCTTTCTCTTTTACACAGCTTCAACACACATATTTGTTATTTCTTTATGTCTGTTTAGCAGGCACCAGGTTTTGCTGGTAGTATTCTCTGACGTACACATAGGTTTACCTCTTCCACGGACTCGCACATTGACTCTGAACACAACTCCGATATCCCGTGGTAAACTGCGTCACTGCACCGCTCCACGGCCTGCTGGCTCCTCTCCATATATTTTTATGTACCGCTTATCAAGTCTTCTTACAAAAATGAATTGCGTTAAATTTCTATGGCTCAAATGAAATTGGTATCCAAAGAACATATACATTTCCAAGTACGTTGATCATCTTCCAACAAAACATAGTGCTTAAACGTTATAGGATTATAATTTAGAATACCTTATACAGAGGTCCAGAGGTAGTCCTAGTAGGGCGGGGCTATCCCCGTCCGGGTGTCTTATGCCGCAGTACCTAGCCGCTTTGCGGCTTAACCTGCGAAATGAGCTAGTAGTTCCATGTTCTGCTGGGGTGTTTGAAAGTATTGGAAATTTGGAATGGGTCGCCCCTTTTGTCGTGGGCAGCTGCACTTAATCGTTCCTCCGTTTTGGGAGACACGATTTAATTTTTTGCTCCGTTTTGGCTACGGGTTGTATAGTGCTTGGTCCATCGGCGTAAAAATTGGTCCCAGAGACATCTGGGGTTTTCCTTGGGTTACCCAAGGGGTCCCAAGACGTCTCTCGGCAGTCTGAAGGACGGCAAGCGTCTTTGATCTCTCGGGTCATACCTTCCCAGGGAGTTCACTAAAGGGTTGGGGTGAATTTGGATTTTGTCGTACATTGATCGTGCCCTCTCGCGGATGACATCGACAATGTACGGGATCTGGGAGTGCTCATGTAGGATATGAGCCGGGAATCTCCAGCCTGTATCGTAGATGATGCGGAGTGCCTTGTTCTGCAGCGTCTGGAGCCTGACGAAAGTGGTATTAGCCACTGTTCCCCAGATCTCACAGCCGTACAGAATCATAGGCGGAATGATCGCCCGATACAGCTGGAGTTTGAGTCGGATCGGCATGGTTGATCTGAAAATAGGGTATAGGCTCCGGAGTGCGGAGTGCTGCAAACAAAAGAAAAAGAAAAAAAGAAAGAAAAAGAAAAGGATACAGAATCGTTTCATTACTCATTTTGTTGTAGATACAAGAAGCATGTAGTTAAATGTTAAAACTTCAGTCGTCTCATGCTGCCTTTTAAATTTACATGTTACATCCTTTAAAAATCTTTGAACGTACCACGCGTCTCTGCCTAACTCAACTGACCAACTGATTTGAAGTGATTCACTGCACCACTCTCCTCGAATGACATTCCAAGCTCAAAACACGCACACACGCACACACACACACACAGACACACAAAACACACACACACACACACACACACACACACACACACACACACACACACACACACACACACACAAACAACTATATACACCAAACAGAGCCCTGCTTGATTTCGTATCGGCTGTTATGTTGTCCTGCCATCGCGTTAGATCGCTTCAATTGCCGAATTTTCTCTACTTACATTCCAGTTCGGTATCTGCGCAGTAATAATACGACTCGACTTTGGCTTCGTGACAACGGATAATAGCTTATTTATTAATTGACTACATGCATCCATTATTAATATTAGAGAAATTAATATTTTAGGCTGAAGTACTCCATTTAATTTTTCCAAAACTGGCTCTTGACAGTTTTCATGCAAGTGCCTTATTTTAAGGATATTTTATAACAGAAAATCCAAGATAAACATTTTATCATCAATATTAATTCGTGGAATTGCTTTTAGTACACATTTCCTCGTAGGTTCAATAGATTTAAGCGATACTGAAACCTTTATAAGAGTTGTTCACTATGCGAGAACTTGTATTTCTATCCTCTTTGTATATTCAGGACATAAAAAAAGGAAATCAGGTTCTTCTTTGATATGTATAGGTGTTCAAATTTCAATCAATAACAAGGAATATTTCGAAAGTTCTTGAAACCGAAACATTTTAAGGACATTCCCAGGAAATTCAAGATAAGCAGTTCATTCTTGATGAAAATATCTCAAAGATGCAATGACAGTTTCATGAAATTCTGTAGAGTTATTTTTTTAGAGAATAAATATTTCGAAGCATTTTGCAAGTGAAGGGTAGTCTGGGGGACATCTTTTAAAATCTTTGCGTCGAATCGAAGCTACTATCCAATTTTCGATTGGAATGATATATGTACCCTGTGCCTAGCTGGTAGAGAGAATAAAAGTACAGCATGATTTTGGAAATATAAAACAGAACGTACTGGGTAGTTAAAATATGTACATATTGTAGAGAGAAGCTGTAGAGATTTGAAACGTTAATATTTATAAGCTAAGCCGATTAAATTTGTGCTGAAGGTTTTGATGGTCGCTAGGGACACACAGAGATAATCTATTTGGGACATCCAAAGCTCTCGTTTTTATTGCCCCTCTGTATTTCCCTCGTGTCTGCCAGGAACTTGAGAGAAACTGAAGAATAAATGCAAATGTTTCCTGTTTACGTAGATTATTTGGGGAGATTTCCCAAGCGACGCGTGTTAAAACCAAAGTATCGAAACTCGATGCGATTTCTGCAAATGGAAATGAGAACCTGAACTTTTATCTCCTTGGAGAGATAAAATACACAAAGAAATAAAAATATTCCTGGACAGGAAGCTTTCTCTTCTGCGTATAGTATGACAAGATTCGGAAGGTGTTCTAAGGATCCCACCTATAAATGTCTTGCACTTATACCTCTGACAGGACGCCCTACTGGAAGGAGGAGTGACTTAAAAGGAAACTAAGATCGGCTGGATTGAGAAGAATCGACAGCAAAGGGCAGGGTCCATAACAACTATAGTGTCACTTCGTACAACGAGCACCACTCCCTCTGCGGGCTTGCTTAACTCCCTATGCAGCCAGGAGACGGGCATTTCCCTCCAATCCCTAGGACAAGGATTCACAGAGTTCCTTGCCATGCAACGGCCAAATTCCGATTACAAACCTCAAACAGCCAACCAAGATGAAAAGTGAAGTGAAGTGAAATGAGAAGTGAGGTGAAACGAAGGGGCAGAAAATTTGGGGATGTAATTGTTAGCTAGAGACTGGAAAAATACCCATGGATCATACATCACTCTAGTCGTATTCATGCGCGACACAGATACTGTATCTGACTCAGTACTTCGTATAGTAAAGGGAGTACTGTGTTACACTTAAACACCAGAAATAATGATTGATCTATTTGAATGTCGATTGTTTAAGGCTGAAGAATTAAAGTACGAGGGGAGTTCAATAAGTAATGCAACACATGTTTTTTCTCAATGGTTGGAACAATCTGATTTTTCTTGTGGAACATTTCCAAACATTCCCGCTTCGTCTCGTTG
Source organism: Mantis religiosa (assembly GCA_030765055.1). Lineage (NCBI taxonomy): Eukaryota > Metazoa > Arthropoda > Insecta > Mantodea > Mantidae > Mantis > Mantis religiosa. The sequence goes on along the minus strand of CM060952.1, from coordinate 81,083,108 downwards.
ACTTCCGATAGGTGACAGAGCTATACGGAGCTTTTAAAATGGCGTCTGTAACGGAGGTGCGTTCCAAACAACCCGCAGAGATTGAGTTTCTTTTGGTGAAAACCAGGGCATCTCAGATAGTCATAGGCGCTTGCAGAATGTCTACGGTGATCTGGCAGTGGACAAAAGCACGGCGAGTCGGGTAAAGCGTGAATCTAACATCGCCGCAAGGTCAAACAAAACTGATCTCCCGCGTGCTGGGCGGCCGTGCCCAGCGGTGACTCCTACAACGTTGGAGCGTGCGAACAATCTCATTCGAGATGGATCTCAATGAAACGCCTCAGTGCTCAAATTGACGTCTCTGTTGGTAATGCTGTCACAATTGTTCACCAGTTGGGATATTCAAAGATCTGTACCCGCTGGGTCCCTCGATGTCTAACCGAAGACCATAAAGGGCAAAGGAGAACACTGTGTGCGGAATTGCTTGCTCGTCATGAGGCTGATGGTGACAGTTTTTTGTAAAACATTGTTACCGGTGATGAAACATGGGTTCATCACTTCGAACCCGAAACAAAACAGAAATCAATAGAGTGGTGCCACATCCACTCCCCTACCAAGAAAAGTTTAAAGCCAGGCCCTCAACCGGTAAAGTCATGGCTACAGTCTTCTGGGACGCTGAAGGGGTATTGTGCTACTCTTCGAAAATTAAAGACATGACTTCAGCGTATTTCTTTCCACAAAAATCCGAACGAACATCTTCTCCATGACAACGCAAGACTTCACACAAGTCTTCGCACCCGAGAGGAGCTCCCAAAATTTCATTGGACTATTCTTCCGCATCCTCCCTATAGCCCCGATCTAGCACCGTCGATTTCCATATGTTTGGCCCAATGAAGGACGCAATCCGTGGGATGCACTACGCGGATGATGAAGTTATTGATGCTCCGACATCGACCAATGAAATGGTACCGTGCATGCATATAGGCCCTCATTTCAAGGTGGCGTAAAGCCGAGATTACGTTGAAAAATAATGTTATGTAACTAAAAGATTGGGGAATAACATGGTGTATTTGAATGCTGAATAAAACAAGCCCTGTTTCAGAAAAAGAAGGTGCATTACTTATTGAACCGCCCTGGAATTTCTGAATCTTATTACTACCGAGTTGAAAGAACTATTTACTTAATAACAATGTGAAGTGTTCATTTCAATGAGACGCAGAAATGATATGGCCAAGGTTCTCTGACCTGAGCTAAATCTGCCGATAATAATTGATCACAACAGAAGCACGAAGGGAAATAGACAAATTTTAAAAGTACACGCTCTTTAAAGAGTTTTATTCACATATTCAATTGATACTGGAAGATAGCATCTTACAGAAGATTGTCTTGCCATGCACGGCATTGCAGTCAGAAGGGCGGACATATTTCCAAACCGCAACATTGAGATTTAGATTTATAGTAGCTTGTCTTAACTTACTTGAAACACCTTATTTAAATTTTTAAATTTTCAGGAAATATCCTCTGAAGTACTCTTCATTTTGAATAACTTTTGACCGACTAGAAAACCTTAAGAGATAGACAAAATCTTACTGCGTAAAATGTGCAGGTCCGTTTGAAGCAGACAATAAATATCAATATTTTAATGGAGTTAACAATTCCGAAATATTGCTGCTTTTTCAATGTCCGGTCTTTCAAAGACAATGGAACACATAGCGTCCAGATCTTAAAATATTCTCCTATTTCAATGGCACTTAGAAGGAAATAAACTGTCGAATGAGTAGGGAGAGATATGTAAATGTGGCTACTTCAACAGAATGTAATAGTTTTTCACTGTAGTTATTTTGTGAATGACAAAATCTGAGGAACATATTTTATATTCCGCAGAGTCTTAATTAATTTAATTTTGAATACAGGAGCAAATAATGAGACCCAAACTCTGGTTGGTATCACTGAAGTTAGAACGTCGCCCGGAGAACACAAGCAACTTTTGTTACATTCCGATCCACATAAAAAATAATCCCATTTTATGAAAATATAAAGAGACTCCAATTAAAACTTCTAACTTGCCAACCTTGGCTACAGTTCGCAATAATGGGAAGTCTGAAGCAATATGCTCTGTAGCCCGTGATTCCAAATATTTTATCTTTAATTTTTTGAAACAAGAATAATCACAAGGCGGTAGATCAGGACTGTATCCATGGTGATGACCTTGAATATATAGATATTCAGTTGTTAGTTCTGCTGTATATGACAATGTGTCATCATGATGTGAAAGTATTGTTAATTTTAAGCGCTTTAAACCAATATTTTAGCAAACATTTGCGGTAACGATCGGCAGTAAAGGTACGCCTGTCTTCTAATGCTATCAGCAACATAGTTTGTTGTAGAAAAAACTGGCAACCATCTTAAAAGCACTGTGAATTTGTTGGACCTTTGTAGACGCAGGTTCTGTTCGAAAGACCCATTGAGCTATTGACTTTAGTTTTCAGGGTCATAGTAATAAATCCAATATTTACCACTATTGACGATATTCCAAACCAAATTTGAAGTGCTGTCTTGGAATTTTTCATAGATTTTTTTTCTCGTTGTTGTGTTTGATTGGGAGTCTTTTTATGTAGAATCATCGACTACAAAGGTTTTTGTTGATGCAAAAGATTTGAATGTACATCGCACATTTTCAGCATTAACGGAAGCTCTTGGGCACTCTACATGTACTTCATCACTACGAAAACACCGAATCTCTGTTGAACTCGCTCTACGGATTATAAATTGTTGCCTTAAGTACGGATTCTTGTTAAATACATCTCTAAGGCCGATCTTCATATTATTTAGGAGTTGACGATTTATAATGGTACAAATCATAGCCCGCAAAGGTGGGCAAGTAACACAACAAAAACTGTGTATATCTAAAAAAGGTATTGGTCAATTTGATGACACTTTATATTTTCAATGTCGTGATCGTATACAACTTTTGTCAGATAGGTAAGACAAAGCCGCAGTATGAACCACAAATTTATGACAAGGAAGGAACCAGAACAGACATATAGTGCGCGATAACCAACTTACATTGGCTAATTGTAGCCTCGGACTCGTCTCAACGAACTGGGCAGGAACCAGAAGATGTGGGCGAGATGCGACCTAAAACATGTCAAGACAAGGTCACCACTCGCGCGCTTAATAATTAAGGCTGTAGACGGAGATGAACTGGTGGGACGACGTTTTAATTCACGACAGTGCACGTGGGTAGTCTGCACTCTAATCGGGATTCAGATCACTAAAAAACGGCGATAATCATTTATGTAGTGTTGGTAAGTTCTTGAAACAGTTGAGTTCTAGTCGGGCATCAGGTTGTTAGGAAACCAGCGATATTCCTTTGTCTAGTGCTGGTAACTTCTTGATACACTTGCAGTTCAATCGGGCTTCACGTTGTTAGGAAACCAGCGATATTCCTTTGTCTAGTGCTGGTAACTTCTTGATACACTTGCAGTTCAATCGGGCTTCAAGTTGTTAGGAAGCCAGCGATATTCCTTTGTCTAGTGCTGGTAACTTCTTGATACACTTGCAGTTCAATCGGGCTTCAAGTTGTTAGGAAACCAGCGATTCACCTTTGTCTAGTGCTGATAACTTCTTGATACACTTGCAGTTCAATCGGGCTTCAAGTTGTTAGGAAACCAGCGATATTCCTTTGTCTAGTGCTGGTAACTTCTTGATACACTTGCAGTTCAATCGGTCTTCAAGTTGTTAGGAAACCAGCGATTCACCTTTGTCTAGTGCTGATAACTTCTTGATACACTTGCAGTTCAATCGGGCTTCAAGTTGTTAGGAAACCAGCGATTCACCTTTGTCTAGTGCTGGTAACTTCTTGATACACTTGCAGTTCAATCGGGCTTCAAGTTGTTAGGAAACCAGCGATTCACCTTTGTCTAGTGCTGATAACTTCTTGATACACTTGCAGTTCAATCGGGCTTCAAGTTGTTAGGAAACCAGCGATATTCCTTTGTCTAGTGCTGGTAACTTCTTGATACACTTGCAGTTCAATCGGGCTTCAAGTTGTTAGGAAACCAGCGATTCACCTTTGTCTAGTGCTGATAACTTCTTGATACACTTGCAGTTCAATCGGGCTTCAAGTTGTTAGGAAACCAGCGATATTCCTTTGTCTAGTGCTGGTAACTTCTTGATACACTTGCAGTTCAATCGGGCTTCAAGTTGTTAGGAAACCAGCGATTCACCTTTGTCTAGTGCTGGTAACTTCTTGATACACTTGCAGTTCAATCGGGCTTCAAGTTGTTAGGAAACCAGCGATATTCCTTTGTCTAGTGCTGGTAACTTCTTAATACACTTGCAGTTCAATCGGGCTTCACGTTGTTAGGAAACCAGCGATATTCCTTTGTCTAGTGCTGGTAACTTCTTGATACACTTGCAGTTCAATCAGGCTTCAAGTTGTTAGGAAACCAGCGATTCACCTTTGTCTAGTGCTGGTAACTTCTTAAGACCCTTGTACTCCAGTCGCGCTTCAAGTTGTTAGAAAACCAGCGATACTCCTTTGTCTAGTGCTGGTAGCTTCCTGATACACTTGTACTCCAGTCGGGCTCCAAGGTGTTGGGAAACCGGTGATAGTCCTTTGTCTAGTGCTGGTAACTTCCTGCTACACATGTACTCCAGTCGGGTTCCAAGGTGTTGGGAAACCGGTGATAGTCCTTTGTCTAGCGCTGGTAACTTCTTAAGACACTTGTACTCCAGTCGCGTTTCAAGTTTTTAGGAAACCAGCGATACTCCTTTGTCTAGTGCTGGTAGCTTCCTGATACACTTGTACTCCAGTCGGGTTCCAAGGTGTTGGGAAACCGGTGATAGTCCTTTGTCTAGTGCTGGTAACTTCTTGATACACGTATACTCCAGTAGGGCTCCAAGGTGTTGGGAAACCGGTGATAGTCCTTTGTCTAGTGCTGCTAACTTCCTGCTACACATGTACTCCAGTCGGGTTCCAAGGTGTTGGGAAACCGGTGATAGTCCTTTGTCTAGCGCTGGTAACTTCTTAAGACACTTGTACTCCAGTCGCGCTTCAAGTTGTTAGGAAACCAGCGATACTCCTTTGTCTAGTGCTGGTAGCTTCCTGATACACTTGTACTCCAGTCGGGCTCCAAGGTGTTGGGAAACCGGTGATAGTCCTTTGTCTAGCGCTGGTAACTTCTTAAGACACTTGTACTCCAGTCGCGCTTCAAGTTGTTAGGAAACCAGCGATACTCCTTTGTCTAGTGCTGGTAGCTTCCTGATACACTTGTACTCCAGTCGGGTTCCAAGGTGTTGGGAAACCGGTGATAGTCCTTTGTCTAGCGCTGGTAACTTCTTAAGACACTTGTACTCCAGTCGCGCTTCAAGTTGTTAGGAAACCAGCGATACTCCTTTGTCTAGTGCTGGTAGCTTCCTGATACACTTGTACTCCAGTCGGGCTCCAAGGTGTTGGGAAACCGGTGATAGTCGTTTGTCTAGTGCTGGTAACTTCCTGCTACACATGTACTCCAGTCGGGCTCCAAGGTGTTGGGAAACCGGTGATAGTCCTTTGTCTAGTGCTGGTAACTTCTTAAGACACTTGTACTCCAGTCGCGCTTCAAGTTGTTAGGAAACCAGCGATACTCCTTTGTCTAGTGCTGGTAGCTTCCTGATACACTTGTACTCCAGTCGGGCTCCAAGGTGTTGGGAAACCGGTGATAGTCGTTTGTCTAGTGCTGGTAACTTCCTGCTACACATGTACTCCAGTCGGGCTCCAAGGTGTTGGGAAACCGGTGATAGTCGTTTGTCTAGTGCTGGTAACTTCTTAAGACACTTGTACTCCAGTCGGGCTCCAAAGTGTTGGGAAACCGGTGATACACATTTGTGTACTGTTGGTACAGGTGTTGATTCACTTGTACTCTAGTCGTGCTTCAGGTTTTTAGGAAACCGGCGTTACTCATTTGTGTACTGTTGGTACAGGTGTTGATTCACTTGTACTCTTGTCGTGCTTCAGGTTTTTAGGAAACCGGCGTTACTCATTTGTGTACTGTTGGTGCAGGTGTTGATTCACTTGTACTCTTGTCGTGCTTCAGGTTTTTAGGAAACCGGCGTTACTCATTTGTGTACTGTTGGTACAGGTGTTGATACACTTGTACTCTAGTCGGGCTTCAGGTTGTTAGGAAACCGGCGTTACTCATTTGTGTACTGTTGGTACAGGTGTTGATACACTTGTACTCTAGTCGGGCTTCAGGTTGTTAGGAAACCGGCGTTACTCATTTGTGTACTGTTGGTACAGGTGTTGATACACTTGTACTCTTGTCGTGCTTCAGGTTTTTAGGAAACCGGCGTTACTCATTTGTGTACTGTTGGTACAGGTGTTGATACACTTGTACTCTAGTCGGGCTTCAGGTTGTTAGGAAACCGGCGTCACTCATTTGTCTATTCGTAAGCGAAAATCCAATAACTGTCATAAACACTTTGAAGCTTGCTTGGAGTTCCGTATATCCGAAAACTCCACCAAGATATTATCCCGTTGTTGTGAAACATAACTTTTCAAAATGGTAAGCGTTCTTGCTTCTGGCATCTTTACGTTAATAACTTAAATGAATACTAAACTATAGATTAAGAACTATTACAGGTGTGTTATTTCTAGAATTACAAAATTATTTTGGAAACGGAGGTTCCTTATATACTAAAATGGGTATGCATATAAAGACACAACAATCGGTATACTTTTTGGAAATGGAAGATATAGTAAAAAGATACATAAATCAATGTATTGCTCCATATTTTATGGTTAAAACGGTGCTATTTGGAAAGGATCAAATGATTAGGAATGCAAACAGCAGTGTATACGCTGCAGAAGTTAGGAGAGGATTATCATTTTAAAATTTCAACAATGGGAAGGGGGGGGGAACTGGCCAGGTAAATACACTGTTGGAACTAAAATTGTAGTTATACCGCTGGCATAAGTTACAAGCATGTGAACGCTGGTCGGTGTTCTAGTGTAGCGCTGTTGCCAAGCGTAGTGCATGTATGGGCAGAGTTTCTGATCATAAGAGCACGTTTCACATGCCAGCAAAGGTTCAGTATATGTTTCCCATTATTAAACAGTAAATTAAATACTCCTAAACATTAAAGCCTTACCTTGACACACGTCACAGCAGTGAAACATCAAGCAATCCAGTAACTCGCTTACCAACTTTGTGTCTTTTCCGGAGTTTCAAATAAAGGTACGCTCGCTTTCTCTGAGGATAAACCTGCTTCACTACAAATTTGTGACACTGTGTGTACACTACCTGCACTAAAAGCTTCCACAGTTAATTGCTCTATTTTGGAAAAATTTACAGTCACCCTATATTCTGGATTGGAGAGCTCTCGTAAAAACTCATTCACATTAAATATAATTTTTCTCCCCTGAGAATGAATCACTTAATGTTTGTTGATCTAAAAACCACTTGTCCCAGCTTCCCACGCACTCTAATCACAAACACCGGAGAGAAGATATGTGTATAATAATGTAATGTAACAATAGCAACAATATTTCAGCTCGAGTTTGACACACGACTTAACGATACCGTCCACTTTAACGAAATAACATACCACTACTGTGAAAACTCACTGTTTCAAACTGCATGACTTCTATTTTCATAGAAGGTGCACTGTTTATTTATGCTTGAGATAAGTGTTGTGAGAAAGGAATGGTGTTGTTTTTTCAGGGTTATCTGTGTTGAATGGATTCATGTTGGCTATGACCATAACCGCGTGAAGATAAAACGTGCAACGCTCGCGTTCTAAGTATCGTAGAGACAGGATTTTTGTACAGTCATGGTCAGAAAATAAAATCATTCTTATTATAATATTTACATTTATCATTTTCAGATATTTATCCAGCATAATTATTAAAGATAATGTTCTCAGTTCAGGTGCGTGAGATGCGTATAGCACATTTGGCAGCGCTGATAGGAGGCGCAAGCTTAGGATTAGCTGGAGTCTGCAGTACGACCCACCTCCATGTGCCTTTAATTTTACGAAGATCATAATGATACTGCATTTGAGTTTTAAACACTTAGGAACGCACGTCAACTATACGTATGAAAATAATTTTAAAATTAACTATCTATGTTTGAACAAATATGTGGCACAATAAACAGGAGCCTCGAATGAAGTTTTACAAATTAATGGCTGTGCCTGCTTTCCTTTTATAGATCTGAAACATGGACCAGCTGATAAACAGAAGAATTGAGACTACTAACATCAGAAAAAGGATGCACCCTTTTATATAAAATCTCTAGCAATAAGATAAGATTATTATAAATATTTCTCTGGAAGAAAAATGTTATACATAACAAGAATTAATTGTTCAACACATTGAGAGGACATCTCAAGGGAGAATCTCAAGAAAAGCATTTTACTACAGGATGAAAGGAAGAAGACATTCGGGACGACGAAGGAAACGATGATCAGCTGGAAGAGGCACTTATGCCTGATCCTTTAAGTACAGAACAACAGCAACTTAAATGCCGCATACTCAGAACAGAGAGCCTATTTCAGTGGATATCAAACCCGGCGTGAAGTGAAAGTCGCTTTTGTAAATAATATACATCTTTATTAAAATTAAGTAAATAGAAAAGAGTAGTTTTGAGTGACTGTAGAAAGTTAAATGACATACGTTAAAATTACTTGGTCACAATAAAGAGGGTGGTGGGAGTTCACTAGCGATGGAAGAGATGGTGACCACAACATTTGAAGTTTCTTGTCGCGCTGGTTCGAAACATTTCATCGGGTTATGGCGCCTCTCCACCCGAGGGAAGTGGTTAAGTTCGAAATTACATTAACGCCCGGTCCAACTTAGCAGAAGCACGCGGTTTCTCGCTTGGGACCAACTTAATAGCAACGTTTCGCCTATCCTAAGGCATTCTCTCCCTCTCTCGAGATTTTTGTCTTACTTCCAGGCGTTAATAAATTATACTATAAGGTTCAAAGCTGATGTTTGCTGAGATGTTGACAATACGCATTCGCCTTCTTAACTGTAAGGACGTCTTAGAACATACATTACACAATGAGGGAAGGTTGAACCTTTTATAATTAAATAGTTTTTAGTGTTCATTGCTGCTAAGGAACTTTAGGGCTACAGAGGCGCCGGTGGCAATAATGTAATTTACTTTGTTTCAGTTAAGTTTATACATCATAGCGTAAATTTTATGTAAACATTATATCAAAATCCATTTAAATATTTTAATATACCTTGCGGCGTAGTTTTTCTCCTTTTTTCGTATTAGAGATGAACATATTCTGTAATTGAAAAGCTGTGCAACAGTCTATATCTGAATGTTCATGGTTTGAATTCAGAGTTTATAAAAAGAAGATAGCTTATATCGACATGCTTTGTTTGTTTATAATGACGACGAGATTGTTTTACTGTTGATATTTCTTTTAGAAACACAAACTGTGTCGGTGAAAATTAGTGTAGCTTTATTATTCTAGATTGTACTTGCGAGAGAGCATACACTCTGCCAAAGTACACTTTTAAGGGCCCTCGGTGATACGTTTCAGATAGCATTTGGAAACACTTTTAAAATATGTTTATTAAAAAGTGTTTAAATGCACATCCAGAAATAAAATCATTAATCATCTCACCTCGACCAGCAATTGCATTTTTTGAGAGGAACGGATGATATTAAAGAATCACAGGGGACATATGAGCTGTAGGAACGGATAATGTAAGCGGCAGAGACGTGCAGAGTTTCCTAATGTTTACTAGCTTGACCACCCAACTTGGAATGCTTGTGGTTCCCATCGTCTCATTGTATAATGGGTGTGAAAGACCCTCAGTTTGGCTCAGAGGTCTTTTTATCAGGCTTGAGGTTCTTTTACGTGCCTTAAATCATTCCCTCTGTTGCCCTTCCGAAGGGAGCCACGTTAAGGATTTTTATGCCGAGAAAAAAAGAGTTTTCCCTTCGTCCGGTTTTGAACCCGCGACCAGAGGCTAGCATGTTATCCCTAGACTACGAGGACGATAGCCGAAAGTTTCCACTCTCTTTTACCGACCTGGAAGACCTCGGAGAAATCTCTGGTCAGAACAGTCGCTGGCTACAAACCTCTTGAATGCAAACGTCACTCGCTCATCAATAAAGTTTACATCGCGCGCGGCTGGCTTTAATTATTCAGTGTATAGAACGTGGGCGAGTATTAACTAAATAGTAATGCAGTTTTTATTTTGCAAGTTGCCCGTACTGGTTCGAGTGCTTTCCTTTCATACGCCAGCAAATAAAAACATGGACTAATTGGAGGTTTTTGCATTCATGCGTGTACAAATTGCAGCATCAGTTTTGAATGGCTTCGTTTTCTAATGAGATGCCGAGAGGAATCTATACCTGACCTTTCAGTTTTAAATGTGAGACACTACTCTTTTGACATCATTGTGTTATTCAGTTTCAAGCACCCCTATGTCTGAGAATAATTCCATAAATTATCACTTAACCCACTACGTACTTACAGTGAAAGGGTAAAGGGTAGAGGGTCACGACTGCGACCTCCACACAGTGCTCCAGGAGGAACGGATTAAGTGAAGGAACCGCGGGAAGCAGACAGGCCATACGAACCTGAAAGATGATCAGGAAGTAGAGTGAAGGGAATTACCCCGCGCCCTTCTGGACTATATAAGAGCCCATGCAGAGGCCTGGTCGGGCAGTATTGTGTTTAGAGTTTGCGTGTATAAGTATTTGTACGTATATGTTTTTCGAGGTTCGAGTGTCACTGATTCACGGTGGGAAACAGTGAATCAGTTCACGAGTCAGTCCCTCAGTTGAGTTTTGTAAATCGAGAGAGAAGTGCAAAGAAGTGCAGTAGATCCCATGCTCCGTGATGAGAAGTCGACAGGCAGTGCAACCGTGCAGTGAACCAGTTCACGAGAAAATATCAGAGGTAAACCGTTGTGTACTTAAGCTTACTAGCAGCACAAGTTGATATGCACTAAAGAATCCAAGGGAAAAAATAAGATAATCTGTAGTAGTTGTGCGTGTAAAGGAGAAAGCGAATGTAAAGTGAAACACGTAACAAGGAAAAAGATTGTGTTGGTTTTGCAGAGACAGACGGACAAAAAATGTTCGTATTTTGACACTAATTTTCACTGTAATACCAAATTATTGAATGGTAATTTTGTACTTTATTTTCAATAAATACTTTTCAGTTCTTAAAATCAGTACCCAATGCAATAAGCACGAAAATCTATAGTGTAAGATTTTTCAGAAGATGTGAGTCAGTATTTAGAAAACTAGTTTAGCGAAGAAAACCACAAGCACTGAAGATGCTCCTGAAATTCAAATATCGCAGACGTTGCTGTGCTTATTTATATAATTTTGAAATTTACAGTAGAATTTCATATTTTTAGGGTTCTGTAAAATCAGTGTCAAAATTGTGTTTTAGATTTTGGTACATAAGTTAAAGACAGCGGGAATTCCATTCTTAAATGCCATTACAACATATGGTGTCGATTTTGAAACAATTTTTCCTGTTTCATATAAGAAATTTATTTGGTATCGCCGATATTTAAGAGTAGTATGGGTAGATTACATTCGGATACTTGCTTCAGCATTTCCAACCAAGAAACCATTGTCCAAATTCGGGAACGGCGTATGTTTTTCACGCGTTGCTCTCAGGTCGGCTTGGTTGCCATAGAAATTCATAGAACGCCGCCCCTCCTCCCATAAACATACCACATACAGTGTGGTCACGTATGTTTGTCATCAGACAAGGGAGGTAATCTTGCTACGTGTTGAAACTCGAGCATCTCTACTCACAATATCGTCTGAAAACCTTTCCTTCTTCGTAATGAATATTGGACCAACATAATTGTAGTTTTGCTTTTCCTACCACGCACACCCGAAAATTCCACCGGAAAAGTCTGTTTTAAAGGTCCCTGTATCCGAAGAGTAAGGTCCGTCACGAATATTAAAGAAAATCTCCCACTGTAAAACAACGTTTAAATGAAACAATTTTTTAACATTTTAGTGTTTTTATATATACGGTTCCTTCGATTTGTGTGTATAATACCATATGCCTAAGGTATTTTCATGACAAATTTTATATCTTGAATTTTCCTGGAATCAACTCGGAACTCCTCCGCATTTTGAATGTCTTTTTTAATAACTGGTAAACTGTAAGAGATAGACAAAAATCTTACTACATAACAAATGTAGATCTTGTTGAAGCATACAATTTATGTCAAATACATTTTTCTATGGAGTTAGTATTTCCGAGGTATTCTTTATTATTGGTTTGAAGTTTTCCAATCCATATTAGTAGAACCCGGATTTTTAGGTATAATATTCCTTCATTTAAGGTTTCTTATATGCTTAAAATATTTACTTATGTTTTGTTGTTTAAAATACTTTATATATTTCCTCTGTTTATCAGCACATTTACTTATAAATTTCCTTTACTGCTACTTATTTGTAAGGTTTATTCATGAACTTATTTCTCAAAAGTATACAATTCAAAGATATTCTTCATTAGATGTACAAAATAGTTTACTGTTCACTTTCTACGTTATTTTTGGCATTTAAATAGACAGTTACATAAATGCCCAAATTTTCTGGGGTAAACAATTTCCTATTTTCACGCAACTCATTCTTCTATGACGAAAACGTTCTTTCAATAGAACATGACGTCATTGATGCCAGTGCAGCAGCTTCTAGGATAGCATTCCTGGATAGTTTTCTCCCTGTAATACCATGTTTATGATTTTCATGACTTCAAAACCAGGATTTCGTTCGAAGAACATGCACCTCCCTCTGGACCAGATATTCATTTTCTCGAAACAGTGTCAAAGTTATACTTTCCAAGCATAAAACCAAAATGCGTGTTGATATAAGCAAGGGAATCTGCAAGAGTGGGACACGCGAGTGATCTCTTAGTCTTGGTAATGGAAAAAGATTCTGTTTCATCTAATTCATTGACGTATTTAATGTCCTTTAAGTATTCGGCATAGTAAATGGTAGCAGATAGCCTCAGCCCCAATGTATCGGCTCAGGTGGAAGAGGGCTTGCGGGACTCTCTTTGAACAATTACGCGTTGGGGTTTTTAAGAAAACCTTGACCGAAGAGTTTTGGAGGAACAGAATTCTACGCTCGGTCTGACTAATGTAGCCGTACATCTTTTCCTTATTGGGATGAATGTCATTTAAGGGTGCATTTCACTTGTTTTATTCATTTACTCTCGAATATGACCTTCCAAATTAACTTTGAAATTCGGAAAAGAACATTCTTCGTTTCAAAAAGGAAAACAGCTATTTAGGTTATTGTAGGTGTTGAACCCTCATTTAGGATGTTTTATATGAGCAAAGATTACAATATTTAAACCGCAGTAAAATTATAGGCTCTACTTATTAGATTATTTTATGTCCTTGGCATGCAAAGACGTCATATAGTTCCTTAAGTATTTCGCTATCATTTAGTCATTTTATTTTTCTCTTCTCATTGCAGTTAAAAGAAAAACGTGTAATAAAACCACATATACAAAATAAATGTATATCTCGATTAATATGAAGTAATTAAAAGTAAGGTGTTAGTTTCTCCAAGAGAAGGCAGAGAAAGTCGTGTGAGAGAAAGCACATCAGATTTCTATTTATGGGGTTCTTTAAAGGAGAGTGTGACCTTATGATAACGTCACAAGGATTCCCATTGAGAAATACGTATGTACGGGAAAATTGAAGCTAAAAACAACTAATACCTCGGAAATAGTTGTACTCACAGAAATAAGAATGTATTTGACATAAATCGTGTGTTTTAATATGTGCATTCTTTGTGTAGTAAGATTTTTGTGTATATCTTACTGTTTACCAGTTATACAAAAGACATTCAGAAAAAACAGGACTTCTGAGGACAACCCCAGGAAATTCAAGATGTAGTTTTCACTTGGCATGAAAATATCTTAAACATGTGATGTTTTAAATAAAAAAAATTTGAGAAAATCAATTTCGAAAGACGTTCCAGTAAATGGCAGTCGAGATGGAGGGATTTTTTTTTTTTAGAAACTTCGTGTCGCATCAAAATACATTTCCAGTGAAATCTGTATTAATTTTTGGGTGAAATACAATCCGTAGATGCTTTCTCTTGGCGGCATACGAAGCATAAATCGTTAAAGTTTGAATTACCGACGTCACGAGGGGTTGGTCTATTTTGTTCCCGGCTTAGCACCACCACTCGTGTTAGTTTACACCACGTAAACACAAAAATATCGGAACGTCAAGATTGTTACAGAGATTAGCACTTCACTTACACGAAACAAACGAAAATACAAGTTTTGAAAGTTTCTAAATAATAATAATAATGATAATAATAATAATGATAATGATAATGATAATGATAATGGTAATGGTAATGGTAATGATAATGATAATGATAATGGTAATGGTAATGGTAATGATAATGATGATGATGATGATGATGATGATAATGATAATGATAATGATGATGATAATGATAATGATAATGATAATGATAATGATAATAATGATGTTAATGTAGAGAAAGTCGGTCTTCAAATGTCTTTTGAAAAAGCCGAATATATTTCGTGCAATGAACAAGCACCAAAATGCATGGAAACCAAATATGGAACAATTAAAATGACACCTGAAGCTTTCTTGGCGACGAATATTCTCAATTTCTTCTCGGACAACAAGCAAGGTGAAAAGACGATTAGATATCGACGTTTCGGAAGTGTGCATCTCTCCCATCATCAGGATATTTATAAAATATTATAACCACAAATGAAACACTGGAATTATGGAATTTCATTATGGAATTATGGAATTTTACGAGAGTAAAAGTAATGCACAGGTGAAATGGATTGGTGAAGTAAAAGAAAAAGTGATTTAAAATATGAAGGAAACACGCAAGACGATGTCCTAGACAGGGACGTCTTTAAAATGAAACTGCATAAGTGGCAAGTTGGCCAGGAGGACAAACCGAAGAAAAAGACTGTATAGATGAGAGAAAGAAAGCCCACTGCCATAGAATGAGAGAAATTTGGATTTATAGAGGAGCTAAGAAACGTCTCTAAGTACTTTGCGTATTCCTACATGGGCTCATTCGCGCAAAAAAAAAATAATAGTAATAATAATTAATAATAACAGTAATATTAATAGCAGTAGTAATAGTAAGCGTTGCCAGTTTCTTATGACATAGCTACCAGTTGTTAAAAGATTTGACAGCCTGCTTTACTTTGTCAACCCTATACAAGAAAACATCATTTGTACATATGTTAGTCTCGAGTAACATGACGTATACAGAAAAATGAAATGCCTTTTAAGCATTGTTTCTAAAAAAAAGAGTATAGAGACTTGCGAGAGCATACAACAGTGTTTTTATTTAAGGGATTTCAAAATATGTATTTTTGGTGATATCTTGGTGTATAATTTTTAGATGGAATATAATAATGCCTTTAGTTAGTCTAAGATGTTGTAGAGGAAGAATTAAACGACAGTGAATAGTGAAAGTTTTGCGAATGTAAGGCAACAGATTTTGTAAGATCTGTAATAATCTTTGTGTAGCAAGTGTTAGTTTGGGAACTTTTATTGGTGTTTGTTGTTTCGAAACTTGACCACGATGTTGTAGCGCCATGTTGTAATGACGTCAGAGCAGATGTGAAGAATAGAAACTTACGTCAACAGCTGCCGCAAATGGAATTTATTGTGGTCCTCTCCAAAAATAAAGTTTATCTATCTCTGGCTGTGAACTCGACCGCGACAAATTGACACTCTCATATTCTTTCACTTCTCACATAATCCTTGCGCTTGTCGTCGCAATTCCACAACATTTCACGCAGTTATTCAATTGTATGTGATGCCTACATGAGCTGGCAAAACTATCTGTATCTCCTTCAACGATAATAATCGTAGTAGCTCGAGTATAGCCAACCTAAAAATAACCAAACCATACACTTTATGTCCTCCAACGTTAAGTCATATCGGACGAGGAATGGAATGGGTGAAATGATGCTCAAATGAGCCCAGGATCCATATAGCTTAGTTACCCGACATTCGTCGTTTACGATAAGGGGAAACCCCGGAAAAACGTTATCCAGGTAACTCACCCAGACCGAGATTCGAACACGGGACCTCTTGAACGTGAGGCATACATGCTACCATCTACGTTACCAAGGCGGGTAACTATGTACTTATATTATGCTATGTAACATAAGACCTCCCCTTAGAGAGAAGGTAAGTACTGCATTCCAATCAAAGTTCGATACCCAGATGTATACCTATGGTGGTCCCACGAGCATGAAAAGACAGGTTTTATAAAACCAACTGAAAAACGAAAAAATGATTTAATACAGATATTGGTATTTAAGTTCAAAATTTCCCAATGTTGGCACCGAAGATTTTGGAGAAGTGCTCTCCCCTAGTCCTAACTTAAAATTTTTTTTCTCAAAATTGGCTTGTACTTCTGAGTATATCCCCCAAAAGTCTAGATATGGTTTTATTTGTTATATAAATATCTTAATCAAGTGTTTTAATCAAAATAATTGAATGAAGTTTCCGAAATTTTGACACTTTTCTTCTCAAGAAAATCCCTCCCAAGCTAGAGCGAAAAACAACAAAATACGGAAGAGTGCAGTAATAGAAGACGAGAGAGAAATGTGTAAAAAGAGCAACAGCAGTCGACAAACACAACAAAAGAGGAAATAAATAGCTTTTTCCCCATGAGTACAGAACAGAAAGAATCTCATCATTCCAATAACACCAAACTTCACAATATTAAGTGGACATGGAAAACTGAGGGCGTATTACTATAGATTCAAAATATTGGACAGTCCAACCTGCACTTGCAATAGAGATCAGACTTCTATGGGAATACTCCAAATTAGCCTAGCAGCGCAGTGACTTCAGAGTGGAAACTAAAAGCGGAAAAACTGGCCTATAAACCACAGTGATCTAATAAAAGAACACTTGAAACCATTGGTTAGATTTGTTAATAAATATACTTTGAACATTCATAGTTAATATAGGAACATCACTTGTAAATATGTATATTAGTCAATTACAACTTACACATAAACAGTTATATAATCAATCTAATATTACTTGAGTAATGGGTATGGTGCAATACAGCTAATAAATAAAATAAAGCTAGAGTGCCCTTCTCGTGAATAATTTTTGAGAATTTTGATTCAAATAGCTAAGTTTTTAAGATATTTTCTTGACAAATTAAATATGTACCATTCATTTTCTGAGAATAGCCTCAAAGTTCTCATCATTCCGAATGATCCGTACAAGATCAGTAGAGAAACTTGAGTAAGTGTAACATATTAGATTTTTGAAAACTATGACATACTTTTATCTGTGAATACCCTTAAAGCCAATGATCAATTTATGGTGTATTTTTTACACGCATGTCACGGCAAACCACTTTTGGCCTTGGAAACAAAAGACTATATAATTAGAACAGGTAGGCGGTGTCCATTGTCAGAAAAACCTCTTCGCGATCACCTACGAGCTCGAAGGTTTCTATATTAAATTAATTACTTTATCAGCGCCTCTACCGGTGACGGCAGTAAATAGCAGCTCCGTTCGCAGAAATAAATTAAACAGTGTCCAGTATCTGAAGTAAAGCCGACCGTAGATCCAGATTACTCGACATAAAACCATTTTTTTGGTCATTTATCTTCATTGAGCTAATTTATCGCTGTGATATATCGGGGCTGGAGTTAACGCCTGGACACTTTTTTTTTTTTTTTTTTTTTTTTTTTTTTTTTTTTTTTTTTTTTTTTTTTTGCCAAAGTTGCAGAGAATACGGTGCTTTCTTTACAATGAACACCTGTTCCTCTTTGTTGCGCAATGCAAACCGGTTCCTCATGATTACTTTCTCATAGCAAACTTCCTCCTCTTCGGGAACCCACTGCCGTTCTCTCATAATTTACTATTCAAGATTATAAAGTAAATTTAATGTGTAGTACTCACACGAGTTTCTCTACTCTTTTCCAGCTATTTTTACAAGATCTTATTTCTCTGTCCACTTCATGTTAATTAAGGTAGACATTATCTTATTGTAGGTACAAAGAAATGCAACATACTTTAATTGATACTCAAAATTTTTAAACAGCTGGTCGTCTTTGAAATTCCGTCCTTTCCATGACCAAGAGATAAAAAATTAAATAAACACTTTCCATTTGACAAAACAATGTGTATTGCAAAATTCAAGCAAATAACAAGGAATAACTCGGAAACAGTTTATTTTGCAGTAAAATTACCAAATATAAATTTGTGTTTTAATGAGATACATCTTTATGTTGTACGGTTTCGTCTATCTTATACAGTATACCAGTTATACAAAGGTCATCCAGAATATCAAGGATTTCTGAGAACATTCCCAGAAAATTCAAGATATGCGTTTCATTTCTCATGAAAATGTCTTAAACATATAATATTTTAATCAAAATCATTCGTCATTTTAGAGAAAATTAAAATTTTTCAAAAGTGATCCATGTAAAGGCT
This sequence comes from Mantis religiosa, assembly GCA_030765055.1. NCBI lineage: Eukaryota > Metazoa > Arthropoda > Insecta > Mantodea > Mantidae > Mantis > Mantis religiosa. The sequence goes on along the minus strand of CM060952.1, from coordinate 81,064,642 downwards.
AAAAGTAGAGGTAGATTTTTCTCATATTGTTTCATTAGATGTTAGCCGTTTAACTGGACGTGGTTCACCAGTTCAAATGGCTTAGGGGAGCTACATTCCAATAGATTTGGAGGTTCTAGAGCTAGATTTTATTGATAAAATGCAACCAAGGTCGCGAAAATGACGGGCCACGACAGTGCTGAGGGCAGGATCTCTACATTTTACCTGTTGGAAACTCCCCGGCAGGCCAGCACAACCAGCAGCTCACCCGACTGCTCTGCCGACGCCCCCCCCCTGACGGGGCTCGGAGAGCGTCCTATCGGAGGAGGAAGTTTTACTCAGAGTATATATTCCAGCCATGTACCACCAAAATTCGGGGGTTGTAATTAATCTACCCAGCATTCTCTTGGCACCCAGGAAAATCCGAAAAAATCTCCATGGTTCAAGTAGGACGGCCACGGGGATAGAACCCGGGCCTCTTGAATGCGGGCCACAGAGGAAACCGCTTTAGCCATTCCGCTCGGTAATCCAATACCATAGCCGAGACTTGAATCACTATCTCCAGGTCTACGTCTGGTTGCTCTTAGCCACTTAGCTATCATGGCAACATGCCAGCATGACATTAAATTCTCCAACTGACTGATATATTCCCGGTAAACCAGTAGGAGTTCTCATATACAGTAAGATACTTTGTGGCGACTCACTGTGCTCTAAGTACTCAAGTCCCAGGCTTCATAGTTATATAAGCCACGATATTCTCCTAACACTGTGTCGCCGTAAAGTACAACTACCTGCAACACACCACAGGTCACCAAGTTTTGAGAAAATCAACATTTAAAGTTGGAATGTACAATATAGTTCTATGTTTAAGGAAGACCACACCCAGTGATGAATATTGTCGATATTTGTAAATCAAAGGTACCAGGGAAAGTATGGTGTATATCACAAAAAGTACAAGATTCAGATTTTCAGCCAATTTCATAGGTGCACTACCTTAAGGTAAAAATACAGTGAAACACAAAAGGTTCCAGTGCCTTTCAATGACGTTAAGGATTTGATGTGTGGTTTTGGTAATGGGTTTTCTAAGTCGTTTCGTGCACATTTTTATACGCAGCTATTAAACTCGTCTGAGAGCTTTTTATGACCCGTCTCGCGAAGTGCGATATGGGGGCGAGACTGGGGAGAAAAACAGACACAAAGGTGGCCATGCTCTTTGTGACTGTGAACGAATAAAATGGACAAAAACGTCGGAGAGTTACAATGGGCATAAAGTTCTTGTCTCAAGTGTGAGATTGCTATCATATCCCTGCTCATTGCGTTAACGTCCGTAAATCAAACACGCTTACAAGCTGGACTTATCTACCGAATAATGTTTGTTTCTTAGCCAAAAAATGGGCTAAGCACTTACTTCCACTACTGGTTGTAACTACTCTGAAATATCTTCTTTTTCTACGATACCAACGGAAACAAACAAATATTGACCAAGCTCTTCGAAAGCTAGTAGCAATGAATACATTGGAACTGCTTATTGAAAAACATCTGACCCGTTCCATTCTCATATCATTCTTATTTATTACATATTTTCTTTTAGGTACAAAGGAAAAAGAAATGCAGTAGACTTTAAGTAGCAGTGAAATCTTTTAAGAGCTGATCGCCATGTGAGGGTTTTAAAATTTCATTCCCTTCGCATGGCCAGAAAGGGTGGGAAAAATAATAATGACTTCCTATTTCACGGAAGATTTTAAAATAGTAACTCACAACAGTAAATGACTTAGAATTGGTTTACTCCATACAACATGTTTTTTGTGCTTTAAGGATGTGTAGTAAGGTTCACAGTTTATCAGTTAACAAAAGTCACTCAGAATGAAGATGACTTCTGAGGACATTTAACTTATGTTTCATATACGTTCCATATAACATTTTTTGTGATTTAACCCTTTAATGGATGGTGATACCCTAGGGCAACATTAGGCTGCATTCAGCTTAAAAATGTTTCAGGCGTTTTTCTGTTATTATAATATTTTACTGGCCTTTTCCAGTTATGCAAACAAAAATTTTGAGTCCTGTGCATTGTAAATGTTTTGTTGTTGTTGTAATTTACGTCCTCCAACGTTATGCCATATCGGACGATGAATGGAATGGGTGAAATGATGCTCAATTGAGCTTAGGGTCCATAGAGCTTAGAGTTACCTGACATTCGTATTTCAGGATAAGGGAAATCCAGGAAAAAATCTTATCCAGGTAACTCACCCTGACCGAGATTCGAACTCGGGACCTCTTGAACTTGACGCAGACACGCTGCCACCACGCTATCGAGGTGTGCGTAAATATTTTTATTTTTTACTTTTACAATTACATTGTAGCGTTTTTTATAGTACTAAATAGCAACTGCAGTAAAATGATACCCCGTCAACATCCACGCGTGCTATTCACACCGTTTATTTTACGTAGGCCTTCCCCGTCCTTTACAATAGGCACACTTGACTGCAGTTGCCGAGATTCGAGCTCACATTTCTTTGATTGGATGGCCTATCTATTCGTATCGTTGGTTGAGGCACCGCAGAAAGCGGTTTGGAAACCAGTTTAGAAAGTACAGCAAGAACGGCATTTATAGCAAAATAATTCATCCATCAAAGGATTAAAATGTGTAGTAAGATTTACAGTTTATCAGCTACACAAGTCATTTAGAATAAAGAGGACTTCTGAGGACATTTCTATGACATTCAAGATATACCTACGATTCATTTGTCTTTCAAAAATTATAAAATATGACATTTTAATCAAAATTGTTGGTCATTTTTGAAACATTCAATTTTTCAAAGACATTTCCATGTAAGGGATAATTTGCTTAATTTACATCTACCATCATTGTTGTATCGGACAATGAATGAAACCATATTGGAATGAGCCTAGGATTCATAGAGCTTAGAGTTACCAGACATTCATGTTTCAGGATAAAGGAAAACCCCGGAAAAGGCATATGCAGATAATACACCCTGACCGAGATTAGAACTCGAGAGCTCTTGAATGTGAGGCGGACACCTACAGAAGTGGGCTAAGGATTAGTTTGGTGTGGTAGTATTTTATTGATATTCTTCCTGTCGCATACTTGGAAGATACTAACGGTACACAGATATTTTTCAAAATATGTCTTTTATTCACCGAGTCTCAAAGCAGTATTTGCGATGAAATATCTCTAATGTATTTTTGGGTGGTATACAACACTTCCCCTACCTCAGGTATGTAATACATAAAGCAAAAATTGCCCAATTAGTACTAGCAGGTTCCAGCGTACCGTATTGCCCCAGTTTTCCCTGACTCTGGCTTGGTACGTAATGATTGTTCATAGCGCCTAATGATTCATCATTAATTCGCAGCAACGTCAAGTATGCAGATGAAACTCATTAGTGCCTTTTGTATACCATCATTATTTCATATCCAGGGAAAATTCTGCAATGCAGTTGCTAATACATCTGTAAATAATGAAACAGTCAAAATAGCACGCGCAACTTCTCCTGGCTTTTTCCACCCGCTACCATATGTTTAAGATATTTTCATGACAAATGAAATTTATATCTTGAATTTTCTAGCAATGTCCTCAAAAGTCCTCTTCATTCTGGATGACTTTTGTGTAGTTGGTAAACGTAAGAGATAGGCAAAATCTAACTAGACAAAAATATACATCATGTTAAAACTTACAAATTGTCGTATAGATTATTTTTTTCTTGACGTGAACATATCAGAGGTATTTATTATTTGTTTAAATTGTATTTCTTGACCATGCAAAGAGAACGCAATTTCAAAGCCATCACAGTTTGCCCAGTTCTTTAAAAAAATTTACTATCACTTAAAGTCTACTGTATTCCCTTGCATCTAGTAACAAGATAATGTTTTGTGGAAACGTAGAGTCAGACTGAAAAATTCAATGCCATAGCCGGGATTTGAGCCACGGATCTTCTGGTTTCCGTCCAGCCGCTCAACCATTGAGCTACTATGGCCAACGTGCCGATATGACATTAAATTCTCCAACTGACTCGTATTTTCCCGCTAAACCACATAGGAGTTCTCATAAACACATGAGACAACTACCTTAATGGCGACTTACAACATGAAAGTACTTTAAGGCCCGGGCTTTATAGTTAACCACTATTAGGTCAATTATAGTTAACCACTATTAGGTCAATTATATTTAAGCACAATTAGGTCAATTGTTCTTTCACACTGTCCGTGTGTAGGCTAAATTGTGGAAACGTAGAGTCAAACTGAAAAATTCAATGCCATAGCCGGGATTTGAACCACGGATCTTCTGGTTTCCGTCCAGCCACTCTACCATTGAGCTACTATGGTCAACGTGCCGATATGACATTAAATTCTCCAACTGACACTTATTTTCTTGGTAAACCACATGGGAGTTCTCATACAATTACCTTAATGGCGACTACAACATGTAAGTGGTTTAAGGCCCGGGCTTTATAGTTAACCACTATTAGTTCAATTAATGGAAATTAATTGTTCTTTCACACTGGCCGTGTGTAGGCTAACTTGTGGAAACGTAGAGTACCAGAAGGTCCGTGGTTCAAATCCCGAATATGGCATTGAATGTTTCAGTCTGGCTGTACGTTTCCACAATTTAGCCTACACACGGCCAGTGTGACAGAACAATTAATTTCCAAGATAATGTTTATCTTAACATGAAGTAGCGAGAGCAATAAGTATTTGTACAAGAGTAGAGAAAATCATGTGAGTGTAACACATCATATTTTTGTGATGATTTATCTCACTATAATTATCCCAATTAATCCGTTTAACTGCAGTTCTACTGTATTATCAAAGTCACTTATGTGGTTTCTGAAATTGCCCGTTCCTGATAATATTAATATAGGTTGCAGGAATGTATATTTCTTACCATCAACTGACACCTTAAACTTAGTTATTCTTAAGTACCCATTATGTGAAAAGGAAGGTATCCATTATAATTCTAAGCCGGCTATTAGTTTAAAACCCTAGGGTGGAGCACACGCAAGATGATCTTCTCTTGTCATTCTCTTTTGCATAGAACTTATAACGCCTTTACGAAATGAATTTAAATTAGAGACGTTCGTTACATCCCGTGCTTAAATATAAAATCTATTTACTTATATGTTTTACGATTTGTCCATAATAGTTTAGGGATTTCTGCGTATATTCAAAGTGTTACAGAGAACATCACAAAAGGATTGAATTTATTGCATGTAACGTAAGATTACAGATTTAATGATATTTCAGCGCCACCGGTTTTCCCATATTTTGTCTACATGGAGTTTGTAAACATGCCAGCAGATCCATTGACATGGTCCTGACGCTGTTAAATACACAAATGTACCAGCCCATCTTTGTTGTATAGGTGGTAGCGAATCTCGGTTATGGCGATAAGGTGTTTTACAGGGTTTTCCCTTATCCTGACAGATAAATGTCTGGTAACTCTAAGTTCTATGGAAGCTGGACTCTTTGGAGCATCATTTCATTCATTGCCCGATATGACTTAACGTTGGATAATGAAAATAAAGTTATCAGGCTGGGCCGGATTTGAACCTGCGACCTCGGGATCAAGAAAGTAATAACAGGAAGGTTGTGAAAGTGGACGAGTGAAGCTAGGAGAAGGAGAGGTAGGATTTGCTCGGTTAATTAAACAGCAGAACGTCGACCAGACGAGATAAGCCCGTGAGGTTTTCTTCTCGATCGATAACATCTTAGATGTTGGTGTTTCTCAAGATGATCTGTGGTGTTTATTTCCTTTTTTGTGTACCGAAGAACGCGAGGCACAATAAGGTACGTCTTATCTGCTTTTCTTGTTGAAAAAACCTGTAGACGTTTATTTCATGTGCCCTAAGGAAGACGGGGCGGTAACAAATATCAAGGAAAATAAATGTCTTTTTATTCACTCAGATTCTTCACAGTTGGAGGGTACCACAGTTACATTGTAGATACAAGAGCAAAACACTTTGCTAAAGCGATCTTCAAATTTTTAAAAAGTAACGTTGAGATAACATTAACTTTGCAGGACCATGCGGAAAAAAAAACAATATCAACCGGAAAAAGTTTTTGAAAATTCTCGTCAAAGAGGCTATATCTAGAAGAAATGAAATCATGATTTCAAATTTTTAGCTGGAACCTTCTCTGCTTTGTAGATTGAAAAAATAATAAAACTCTGAAGCGAAGGAATATCTTCTCGAAAATGATTGTTACCAGAAACCGTTTTGCTTAATTTACACTTCTTGAGAGGCATCTGAACTAATCAGAAACGTTTTGCCTGTTGCTTATGGCACACCAGTAATAAGAATCATATATAATTCAGAATGAAGAGGTTTATATGGGATTCGAATGTAAACCACTAGAAGCATTTTAAATAATTTTTAAAAACCATTAGAAACATTCAGAGAATTGTTAAAGGGATATTGAAAATTTTCGAGAATCATTAGAAATATTTTGAGATTTTTTGAGAATCATTAAAAGCATATTAAACATTTTGACAATCATTACAAATATTCTGAGAATTTTTGAGAAATATTAGAAGAATTTTGGTAATTTTGAGAATCAATTAGAAGCATATTGAGAATTTTTTTAGAATTTTGAGAATCATTGAAAGCGTATTGAGAATTTTTGTGAATCATTAGAAACATTTTGATATTTTTTAAGTCATTAAAAGCATTTTTCAGTACTCTAGAGAACCATTGTTTCTGAATATCAAGTTTTGCATTAATCTACATTCTCGCCTTCTCTTCTACGGTTCTTATGGTAGGCAGCGGAAGTAAGTGTTGCATTTTACCCGAAAATTCGATACCGATCTTCCACTGTAACTACATTTCTCCATCTATAGCGAGCCTTTCAATGGCAATTTTGTTCTTCTACCAAATATGTTTGAAGCAGAGAAAACACTACGTTCATTGCAGTGGTTTGATACAAATCCTTTATCCATTTATATCTAGTAGATTAATGAAGCAGAAATATGCCACATAGGCGTGGTTTCAAAGATGCGGCAAAAGCAGACAAGTTATCTGTTACTCATCTGCTCTGCAGATTCTTCAACTTCAAACGGTTCAAATTGGATGCAGTAGCGAAATGTTTTGCAGTGCACTTCATAAACATAAGAGATTGTTTGAAGTGTGCGGTTTTAATTAGCGCTCTTACGTTTTGTGTGACGTATTGCAAAGCATGCGCATATGCTCTGCGCAGTGGCACAGTCCGCCAGGAAGTTCTGGCTTTTGGTAATTTTTACATCCTGCACTACCTCCGCTGTATCGAGATTTTACTGGAAATACATGCGTTGACCTCCACTGAACCCCCCCAATAGTTTGTTAAAAACTGATCTAGTTTGCCTAGACCTGGAAGCAGTCAGGTTTGAAAACAAAGGCATATCGTTCGGATCTTGTTTCGCTAAGAGGGAGCCACGTGTATAAATATTATAGTCGTGGGCGAAGACGCCTTTTGTGATGATAACATCTTTATGGAAGAAGGTGTGTGATGACTCTATTCAAAGTACCAGTGATTTGAAAAGGCACTGTTAAAATTTTTGTGAAATGCTGCAATCAAAACAGAGTGACTTTAGATCCCGATAAATTTATATGATGATTTATATGATGTATCACCACTATACAAGCGTCGAGAGCAACACATTATGAAATTCCAAGTGTTACAAAAGCGCCTGCAGGATCGCAAGCTACGGACTTCACAGCGTATCGCCATATTGTGACGTCATTAGCTTATACAGATGTGTGTAGTGTTAGAAGTTGGATGAAACATTTCAAAGACGAACCTCTCCACGGAAATAAAAGGGTTTCCTCACCCAAGAGGACACTTGGAAAATTCTTAAAAATTTGTGACTTTCTGAAAAATGCCTCTTAGTAAGTAACAATTGTAATAGAAATGCCATAGATATGTTATAAGATATTTTCAGCGCCAATAAAATGTACATCTGGAATTTACTAGAAATCAGCTATGAATGACTTGTGTAACTGGTAAACTCTAAGAGAGACAAAATCTTACTAGACAAAAAATGTAGATCTTGTTAAACCATTTACGAATTACTTTAGTGACAGTTTCCTTTTATATTATGGACTTAAAAAGATAACAGAATTTCAAAAAGGGTCCCGAGTTCGAATCTCGATCACGTTGAGTTATCTAAATAAGGGTTTTCCGTTATCCTGAAAGATGAAAGTATGGAAATTCTAAGCTCTATGGACTTTGGACTTATTTGAGCATCATTTCATTCATCGTCCGATATGACATAACGTTGGATGACGTTAATTTAAAAAAGTTCAAGTGGTCCAATCTTAGAATTTCCGTCATTGCGATAAGATTTTTCCGGGGTTTTCCCTCATCCTGAAAGATGAATATTTCGTTCATCGTCCGATGGGATCTACGTTGGAGGACGTTAAACAAATAAAAACATTTCAAAGGTATCACATAGCAAACAGCCGTTAAAATATCTAAATATGACTTTAAATATACTGTATTGCCATTGTCTCGTTGTGTAATACATATTTTTTACAAATTGTATGAAGGAACAAGGTCTTTTGTGAATATTTTGTGGAAGAATGAATGGAGAAAGTCATGTGATTGTAATAAAAGATAAAATGAAACCCGAGGTGGAGTGTTTGTAGCACCATATGTCGCAGTTGTTCCATAATTTCTGGGGCACAAACAGTCGTTGTTCATATTTATTACTGATGTTTTATGGGTTGCCGTGGGAAGAAGCAAGGGCGGCTCTTTATTTCACACGTACCGAGGTTATGCATATGATAATGGAGTCTTCCAGATAAATACCTACTCTCTATGCCGTGCAGGAGTTCCAGTTATACCTTCTGCTGGAATGACCTCACCACCCCATGCATACCAAACGTCTTAAAAACAAATTTCAACTCGGATTCCTTTTCGATCCGTAAAAAATGTGTTCTTCAAAACATGCGAAGTTATCTTCTTGTTTAAAGGATATCAACAAAATGAGGATTTAATCTAGTATTGAGAATTAGATGTATGCACTCACATGACCTTCTTTACTCATTCTGTAAAAGCTATTTGTCTTTATCATTCACAAATGATATGAAAGAATGGACTCCTGTTATTCCTTAAGTGGAACATAGGGCCTTCTGAACCGCGCAGCCTCGAGTCTCTAGGCAACGGGCTGAGGATTAGAGGTTTCTGGATAAGAAAAGATGCTGGTATGAGTAATCGGGCCAACGCCGGAAGTGGAAGTGCGAGAGAAGTGAGGTGATAGGAAAGAAGATGATGGAGCAATCGGTGGAATGCTGGCGGGGGAAACTGGAGGAACCGGAGAAAACACGCCCCAGAGCCATGTTGTCCACCACAATCTGACTCGCCTGGGATCGAACCCGGGCCGCCTTGGTGAGGGGCCAAGCTGTCAGCCATGTCGCAGCAATTTCAAGATAAACCTTTGTAGAAATGATTTTATTACATGAAAATAGTACAATACAAAATGCTTAAGTGAGTCCAATCTTTTAAGAGTCGTAGCTATATTACGGCTTTGAAATTCTATTCCCTTCGTATAGTCAAGACAAAAAAAAAAAAAAATGAATAGCGATTAACCATTTGACAAAAGTGTGGATATGGAAGGCTAGGCGCTCTCTGCGGACCCCACGTTCACGGGTTCAAACCTGGCCTAGACTGATGGGTTTTAAGTGTACTTTGATGCGACCGCTCCATGTCCGATTTACTACGAACATAACTTAATCAGGCGAAATTCCGTGACACCGACAGTGCTCACTTAATTTTGTATTTGAGAAAATAACAGATTTTGAAAAATTCAAACAAATAAGAAAGAATATCTCGGAAACGTTTCACGACACAACAATTGTCTCTTAACAAGATCTACATTTTGAGTTCACTCGCTTTCTCTCTCTCTCTCTCTCCTTTCTCTCGGTTTACATAAATTATACAAAAGTCATTCAGGTTGAAATTCAAGATAACCATCTCCAAGAATGCCTTTAACTTACGGCATTTTAATAGAAATTATGAAAAGGCGGTTTTGAGAAATTAAAATTTTTGGAAACATGTTCCATATAAGTTAGGGGAGATTTGCCTTCTCTCTCTCTCTCTCTCTCTCTCTCTCTCTCTCTCTCTCTCTCTCTCTCTCTCTCTCTCTCTGAAACAGTTTTTATTAATTTCAAACCCCAAAAGATTATTATTGCTTTTTATATTTTTTGGTTTAAGTTTATTTTTCAAATTGTTTAAAAAAAAATCATTATAAATTGTAGTAATTTTGTTCTGTCAATAAGAGCTGCGACAGATTTTATTTAAAAGTGTGAATGCGTATATTATATTTACTTGACAAATATAAAGCATACTTAAAGATGAATAGAAATAATAGTTATTTCTTGAACAACGCTAAGCTTTTTCATCTTGATTCGGGGCCGCAACCTCGAGAAAAGTAAAAATTAATTTTTGGCTGCAAACATTTTTTTTATCTCCCTGGGGAACTTAATTCCACAAGGGCTAATTCTGAAAAGTTCGCAGTAAACTACTTCATTAAAATGACATACATATAAAGAAAACTTCAAATGTCACCACAACGCGGAATTTCATAAAATCACATCTCCTACACTTTTAAGACAATCAGTGTGGGTTATTGAATTATTATTTATTAGTCCACAAATTGCATTTTTGTTAATGGAGTTGTTTAACTGAAATGATTATCAGCGTCCTATATAAAAATAAACTATCATGCAAATCAAATATAGTTTTATAAGTTTTAGTAGTGTGAACCATTTTTGAGATACTCCTCGTTGTTTGTCCCATTTATCAATATTTCTACTTTTTGCTTGGCCGTTCAAACATAACGAAATTTTAAAGCCATTACATAGCGACCAACTCTTTAAAGATTTGATAAATTAACATAAAGTAAGCAGAGTGTGACTATAAAGTGAGTAGAGAAAGTCATATGTTGCATATGCTCGCTTGGAAATAAAGACTGGAAGCCAAATTTTTGCCCCCTGCGCCGTATGTTAGATGTATGCTTTTGTTTTAGTGGAGATGAATGATTTATACGGTGTTCACGGAACTGTAAATTGATAAAGCAACAATGACACCATTGAACCGTGTACGTCACAGGCGCACTATTTTATCGTGTGGAGGAAGGAGGTGAAATGTTGCGGAACAAAACCAGTTCATCGCGATAACGTTTTGTTCATAAAAAAGTGTTTTCTGTAAATAAGAGGTACATTACAACCTCTGTTTAGTTAAAAAAAAAAAACCATACACACCAAATGACTTCCTGTTGTGAGGTACCGTGTCTAAGACCAATGTTTCTCAAAGCGTGTTCCTCAGAATCACTGTGACCCTTGTAGCTTTTCGAGAAAAATAAAATGAAAGTCACAACTATCCAACATTCTCTTGACTCAGTAAGAAGCGGTACGGGCTTAGTCGGCAGTAAATGGCGAACAAACATTAATAAAGTCAAAATGGGGAGCAATCGCAGCGAAGTAACAAGAAATCTAATTATTGAACTGCATACCTAATTGATGCAAATTGCTGCCAGAAATATCTCAACCTGTGAATAGACCTCGCTCCATTGAGCAGGCAATGTTTGATAGGTTTGGCATTTTAAAAATATTGCAAAAAAGAAATAGAGGACCGACCTTACTGACAGAGCTCATTAAGAAAGGAAAATAAGAAAGCAAAGATAAATTAGTGCTGTGAAGTTGGCTGCGGATCTGGGAAGACTGGTGTTAATGTTTCGACCAATATTTATAGAGAAACAGGGTATCATGGTCCAGCACCCCGTAAGAAGTTCTGGGTCATTAAGAGAAATTAAATAAAGCGATGTCACGGTGAGTTATCTGGACAAGTTTTTTCCGGGTTTTTCCCTTATCCTGAAAGAGAATGTCAGATAACTCTAAACTCAATGAACCCTGTGTTCATTTGAACGTCATTTTATTCAAATTCCGATATGTCATGACGTCGGAGAACGCAAGTTAGAAATAGAGAGAAATAATGAGTCTATTTTATGGAAAGTTGTTTTTCCGACAAAAGCAAGTTTAATAATTTCGCTCCGATGAAAAGACGTCCGATGTTGCACAAGAAGAACACGGAGATGGGTTCAAAACATCTAGTGATTACAGTAAAACACGAAGGTGTATGGGCGGTTCAACTGCACTTTGTAGATGGAACATGGACATTTTAAAGCAAAAATGTCCATCTTAGTCCTCAGAAACTAGATATAGAGAAAAACATAGAGCTGGAAATACTCGCTAGAGGCTGTTTTATCACCGCAATCACGAGATGCACATCCCATACTGTACTTGTGTGTATTTTAGAGAAGAACATCATCAGAAAGCACGCCCGCCTTGGTAACGTTGATGATAGCATGTCTGCCTCACGTTCAAGAGGTCCCAAGTTCGAATCTCGGTCAGGGTGAGTTACCTGGATAAGGTGTTTTCAGGGTTTCCCTTATCCTAAGAGACAAATGTCGGGTAACTATAAGCTCCATGACCCTGGACTCATTTGAGCATCATTTCACCCATTCCATTCGTCGTACGATATGACAATTTGAGGGACGTAAATTACAAAAAAAAAAAAAAAAAAAAAAAACACATTATTCAATAAAGAGCATTTCAAATGGAATGGGATTTAACTGAATAAAAACAATAGTTGCCATGGAGACCGGAGATAATTATAATAGCAGAAGGAAAACCTACCAAATACTGAATCATGGTAGGTGTATGATCACGTTTTGTGAGAAATAATGTTTTGTTTATATTACGGCATGTTATTAATTGGTGTATTTTGTGCCATTTGTACGAGCAAATACAACACAAACTTTATTGAATGTGATAAATAATACATTTTAATGTAGTATCCTATGTGTAAAACGTTTATTTTTTTACTTTTTATTCAATATATGTCTTTGAATACCAGCTTTTTTGCAGTTATTGGCAGCATTTAAAAATATACAATTAAAAATTATAAATAATTTCAGTGTAGAGTTACACGCCAATGAGATAATACGCTTTATCAATGAACCAGTTAGGGGTAAAGCTTTTCTCAGTGGAAATGTTACTTTTCAAAATATAGAATTTCTCAAAAATGGCTACTAACCATTTTAATTAAGCTACCATATGTTTAAGATGAAAAATGTAGTGATATCTGTAATTTTTGGGAATGTCTTCAAAGGTTCTCTCCATTCTGGATGACTTTTGTATGAATGGTAAACTGTAAGAGAGAGAGAGAAACAGACGAAATCTTACTACACAAAAACATGTAGTGTTGTTGAAAGTTAGAATTACATACATTCACTTCATATTGTGTACGTTAATCACGAGTGGAATACTAGACCACTCCTCCACTGCCCGCCTCGGTGGCGTAGATGGTAGCGTATCTGCCTCACGTCCAAGAGGTCCCGAGTTCGAATCTCGATCAGGGTGAGTTACCTGGATACGGCTTTTCCCGGGATTTTCCCTTATCATGATAGACGAATGTCGGGTAAATATAAGCTCCATGGACCCCGGACTCATTTTAGCATCACTTCACCCATTCCATTCATCGTCCGATATGACCTAACGTTGGAGGACGTAAATTACAAAACAAACTCCACCACCACTACTGAGGTAGACTGTTAGAAGTGTTAAGGACTTTCGGTTGCGTCACAATTGGTAATAATTTTTCTTTTAAATATTTTGGGTATAGAAATTAAAGCTATGCATATGTATTGTAAGGTAAAGAAATGGGTAGCTGTATGTAGCCTTTCCGAAGACAGAAGTTGCAATTCCAATCGTGTATTTATTTTCTATCAGTATGGTGGAACTGAAAAGAGTTAAAACTGACGTAGTGGAATTCCGTTCCTGTGCTAGGGACAGATTGCTTGTATTTTTAGTACAGTGTTCCCCCACCAGGTCGTGTCCTTGGCGGGACGTAGACGTCAGGTCTGTTACCATCTCCTGTGGACAATGCTCCGTAACAGTTAACACCTCACCTCACGTGCTAAAAACACTTTTTGTATCTTTTAATGTTGCGCAGTTTATCTATCGGTAGTGTACATACTATCTATCTCTACCTAACGCAAGTTAATTATAAAAACGTTTGAGCATTGTTAGAATACGACAAGCGTAATTATTTGTGACTGTCTTTGGATGCGGAACAGTTTGGCAGGCGGTATTACCTGTCTAACGAATGAGTGCAGTTGCTTGGGTCAGAGAAGGCGGGAATATAGTACAGTACAGTCTGATCATCAAAACATCAGCACAGCGTACGTAACACAGACGCATATTTTTGTGTTTGCGAAGTCGATATCCTTTGTCTTTATCTCCTACTTCCAAAAGGGATCTTTTCTTTAACAATTCATGAGTTTACGTACTACAGGAACTGCTCTTATCTGTTCGTAAAACCCGAGAAAAGTTGTGCACACATTTTACAAGCTCAAAGAGTTGGAACCCTTTTGTATGTGGACGATATTGTAAGTTTTTTCTCCCATATGCTTTGAGTTTTGAACCTCTTTCACCACACTAGCTACTGTTCGTTTAGTGCCGTTGCTGTAAAATTATTTAATGGAATAAATAGACCTTTACGTTTCTGTTATTTACAAAACTGTAACACTTTGGATATTAATTTTTTCACTTTGTGAGCATATGACGGTGTTCACATTTTGACCTGATTCGAACTCGTCCACTGTAAGACACTCAACTGCCTTATTGCTGAACGGTATAGGGAATGGTGACGTAATATCACTATTTGTTTTTACGCAAGCTTCCATTATTGGCCGCCTTCTTCAGATAGATTGTATGTGTTGCTAGCGGTGTGTGTATCATATAGCTTGCTCAGACTGAGCAAAACTAGAATCAATTCCTAGGCTCGGCAGTCAGGTTCACAGTTATGCGCACTATAAAAAATAAGTATTCAAACATAAAATATACCGAGCCATCTTGCCATCACTTTGACTTGAGTTTTTCCGTGATCTGTCCACTTAAGGGGATGCAGCACCGAAAACCAAAAAGGAACCTATTTTTAACCAATCTTAGTGAAATTTTGACCACTTAGTTCTGGTGCATAGTGGACACAGAAGTCAAAATTTGGTTTTTATATCTTTAATAGTTTTTGATTAATTAATTTGTGAAATTCAAAATTTGGGCAAAATTCAAACCGATCTACGTGATGAAAATTTTCAAAATTTTAATTTTTCTGTTTCTAAAAATATTCAGTTGGTTATGAAAAAAGATCTATCATATGAATTTCTTATACTGCCTTTAGTTCCAGATGGAAAAAATTAGGTATGGAGCAAACAAAAAAACCAAAAATGATTAAACCTTTGAATTTTTATATCAATGACTTTAACAATATAATGAATATTAAAAATTCATATGATAGAAACCTTTGTTTGCTTTCTAAGATCATGTGTTGAAAAATTTTAGAGGGACTGGATCAAAACTGCATCGTGTGGAACATTTTGAATGACAAAAAATGTTGTAAAAACTATAACTGAGTAAATCAAATTTGAAAATCCAAAACATTTTCCTTCTCAGCTACATGTCTTGAAGCAGACTAAAACCCTCCAGACAGATAAGTTGGAGCCTCCTGCCTTTTCCTTCACTCTTCTGCAGCAGTGTTCTTCAATTTCAGTTTCTTTCTGGATGTTTTAGAAGTTACCTTCGCAGAAATTGCTGAATGAAGTAAGCGTAGTTGGTCCTTCCGTTAGTTAATTTTTAGAGATGCTGGTGAAATATGTGCTCATTATGTCTGACTGTAGCTTGAGTGAGGCAGAACAACCAAAATTGAATTCACTGATGGTTGATGTCACAGCAACCTGAAGTCTCTTCTTTGAAACAAATATTTCTTTTGGGCATTTACGCCATATCATGCTATGTAAACGTTCATTTGCATTTTGTGTCTTACCCAATGTACATCTCCTTAGGATTTCATCTGATGCCAGCCTTTGGTACATAGGCATTAGTTTTCTTACCACATCAGGCCTCAAGTATGTTCCCGTTGTATTGTTATGTTTATGTGTTTCTTCCCAAGTATCTTTTAGCCTATCCATGATCCTATGTGCACAGTCAACAAAAGGTCTGTTGTTTCAAAGAATGTTTTACCTATAACCTATATAACAGTTATATGCACGTTTTGATGTATAAAATACCTTTATAAATGTTAAATGGCAGACTAAAGCTCATCAATTATATTCAAGGAGTATGTAGTTTAACGAGAAACACAAGAAAATCCCGACCGTTAGAAACTCACACAAAAGCAAAATATAAACGTTTCTATTTGCGCAGCCAGTGTTTTGTTTCCATGGTGCCACATATTATAAGAAATAACCTTCATACCAATATACAAAATTCCACCAGAAACTTTTCCCGCTAATTTCAAATGTATTAATTTTGTACATTCAATCGAACTCAAATGACAGAATTTTGTGAATCCCTGGGTCGGCATGCACGTGCACACGTGCATTTAAATTGTCATGTGAAGGTATTTAAGTGTCTGAAACTCATAAATTTAGTTGGATTATGATATTATAAAGTTCAAAGTATTTTATTAGCTCAAAAAAAGATCCCCATATTTTTAGCCAATTTCGGTGCTGCATTCCCTTTACCCAACCTTTTCTGAGATATGTGCTACAATAGATTACAATGGCAATTTTACAGTGTTGTAGGTATTCTGTTGTTCCTCGGAATGTATTGGAAGCCCTAAGAGCTTTTAAAACTAAGATAATGGCGACCAGGTTTAAAACATTTGTTTATCACATTTCCTAGAAACGTGTATAAAACTACTTCTGCAAGCTATTATGTCACATACATATACATAGAAAAATAATGCTTTTGCTCCAAAGCATTGCTTAAGAGTTTATAAGGGAGTGGTATAAAGAAAATCATATAAGTGTAGTACAACAGCATTTTTTCTCTCTAAGACCTATAATAAAAGTGTTTTAAAAGTTTGGATGAATACAGGAATGCTTTAGCTTTAAAGTCAGAAAAGCTATTTTATTGGCAGTATTTTAAGTTGCTTTTAATATTCAGCTGTCCAAAAGAATACAAAGGAGCCTATTTGATGGTGATGCACACTTCTGCGGTTAAGAAACACCTCTATATTTCCGTTTAGAAATGATTCCTTATTAGGTAAGACAGTAAAGCACTTAGAATGTTCCCCTGGCGCCAGTGAGAGAGACTATAAAAATGAAACAAATCCACGTTGTCATGTAAACAAAGTTGTTTTTGTTTTTCAACTAGTTTATAGAACGGCTTGTGTAACAGCGCTCATTTTACAAACTGCACGATATTTGTTGTTTTTAGAACATAAGGTGGAACGGCGAGTCGGGAGGTCCTATAGGTTTTTTGTGGTATTTCCCGGGTCGGTAGGAAAATATTGAGAAGCAAAATTACTTTCCTGAACTTTCCCTCCTTCCATTTCATGCTAGTATCCTTTTCGATTCACCATTGTTCCGTTAGGTCCTCTTAGGGTTGACATTGACTTGGCTACCCAGTTAGGAGGTGCTCGCGGCGACCTGCCCAACCTACCGGAGTGTAGCTCAGAGGCTCTCCTTCTGCAGAAATTAGGAAACGCTGGACTCGACATTGGAGGCTCAGATATTTTTATGTATAAGTAAATTGTCTAACATTTTCTGGAATAGTCTGAAGTCATGTTTATACACTTTTGTATAACTGACAAACCGTAAGAGATAGACAAAATCTTTCTACATAAATATACGTAGATGTTGTTATAAGACAGAGTGTATTTCAAATACATTTTTTGTAGACGTAACCATTTCCGAAACATTCCTTGTTATTGTCTTGAATGTTCAAATATTTAATTTTTTGAAGGGAAAGTCGCTTTGCATGTTATGCTCTGACAATGTAATGAGAATAGAATTTCAAACTCATCACATAAAGACCAGATCTTCAAATATTTTGACTATCCCTACATTCCTATATTCGTTCACGATTTTAAATAAAAGTTTACAAGGTTATAAAATATTCCTAATAATGTGATATGATTTTCTTAAATGCCTGTAATGCTATTAGTTACTAATTCCTTTTTGCTCAAGAATTACACGTCTTCGCTAATATACGACCTTATATAAGTAGACCACGTGACCATTGTTTACTGGAGACTCTCCCATCTCCAAAAGCTTTTTTCTTAGCAAGTCATCTGTGAGACAATTTCCGCTGTGCGCGTGTAATTATTTTAAACTGTCATTATTTGGATTGCGCAGCAAGCGTGATTCATCTGTTACCAGGTAACGTCTAGGCTTTAACATCAAGGTCATGTTTATAAAAATATGATGTTATATGCACATGACTTTACTCCTCTAGAAACCATTCTTGCAAACATTTCTTTCTCTACTTCATGTTAATCAAGATAAACATTTGCTCATTGCTAGATATAACGGGATATAGTAGACTCTAAGTGATAGTCAAAAGTTTTAAACAGCTGGTAGCTATGGTGATGACTAAAATCACGTTGTGTTTGTATGACCAAGAGATAAAAAGGAGGAATCACGACTCCCCATTCCATAAAAGCATTAAGTATTGGAAAAATTAAACAAAATAACTAAACATACTTCGGAAATGTTTCATTCCACGAAAAAAGATCAAATTACAGATTGTTTTAACAAGGTCTATACTGTTTTGTCTATCTCTTAAGGTTTATCAGTTATACAAAAGCCATCCAGAATGTAGAGCGGTTTCGAGGACATTTCTAGAAAGTACAAGATGATGTTTTATTTGTCATGAGAAGATCTTGAACATATGATATTTTAATACAGTTTGTAGCCCATTTAACCCAATTTTAGTTTTTGAGATATGCTGTGCGAAGAAATGGAAATGTTTGGTAAAATATTTTGAATTCAGAGGACTTCAAAACGTGTATTTCAAATGAAATCAAATGTTTTGGCGAAAAGCAATACTTTCTTAACATATTTCGCAAGTAGGCAAAGCATCGTATTCGGACCAAAAGCTCTATTCCGAAAGTTAACTTAAGTTAGTTGGCAATTCCGTTAGTGTAGCGTAGGAAATCATCTCCTAGGTCAATCAGAAAACTACTAGTTTAAAGGAAAAAAATTGTCCACAGTACAAATTCCACCGAACTGCCGCTATATACCAACCGCTGGTCCTGCAACCCGAAAGAGAGGAAATTGGTGCAAAGTAGCTGGGATTCGAAGCTGAGACCGGTGTTCAAATGTTAAAGTAGAGCGCACCTAAAAGGGTTTACCTAGGTGACCCCTCAAGAGCTGATATTTACAAGGTCTGTGGATGCCATTAGTATGGGACACGTGTTTGGATCTGAGCCACACAGGTGGGCAAGAGCTCGAGGCGTGGCTACGTCCGTACACCGGATTACAAATAATGCACGTGGTGGATGCTGAACAAAGCATTCACTTTGCATACTGGCCACGAGGAGCCTCTTACTGTTTCCATGACAACACCAGAAACAGCGGAACAGTTATACCGTCCTCCTCTTGTACAAACACTTATTCCTCTAACTACTTCATGTTAATGAAGATAAACATTATCTTATTGTCGGTATAATGGTATACAATAGACTATAACTGTTAGTCAAATGTTTTAAACAGAAGGTCGTTATCTGTTGCTTTGAAATTATGTTCTCTTTGTATGGCCGATAGAGAAACAAAAATGAAAGAAAAGAGTAAGGTTTACAAAATTCAAACAAATAACAAGAATATCTATTTCAATTGATAACACCACAACAAATGCTATATCACATGTAAATTTTGTTTTCGACTCCCTGAATAAAACAGAAACATAAAAACGGAAAGTCATTCAAACTCCAAATTTATTATTTAAGTTCAGCATATTCCAAGAATGCAACACAAAAATCTCTCTACCCAACTAGCGCCCATATTGAATATTTATCGAAAGTTTTTATTTTCTTAAAAATACCGCTAATCATTTTGATTAAATGGCGATATATTTAAGATCTTTCGATGACAAATGAATGTGCATCTTGAATATTCTAAGTATGTCCTCAGCAGTCCTCTTCAATCTAGCTTACTTTTGTATAACTATAAAAAGACAAAAGTCTTACAAAAATGCAAATGTTCTGCAAGCTCATAATTCATGTTAATCGTTTTATTTACTTATTCGTTTGTTTATTTGTAAAGGTAATATTTTACAAGATATTTCTTATCATTACTGTTAAAACACGTATACTTTTCTCAAATGGGAAGTCATTATTCGTTTTTATATTCTGCGATCAGCCTTTAAAAAATTTGACTAACAATTAAAGTCTACTGTATTGCCTTGTAACTAACTATAAGATAATATTTATCTTGATTAATATGAAATAGAGGAATAAGTGTTTGTACAAGAGCGGAGAAAGTCATGTGAATACAACACCAGATTTGCTTGTGAAGCGGTGGCATCGCAGGAATATTTACACGCTACAGTGAGCCATGTGTCAGTGCCAACTCTGTTTGGAACGAAAGGCCGAATTCTACAGTTGACATTTTAACAGCACTCGGGAATTTATGATGTCAACTTTCTTCGCTAAGACCTTTCCCAAACATGACCGACTCAGAGATCACCAATTTGTACAAGTACTTCACTTCAATGAAAAATTTAATGTAGACATTACTCTGGAAATACACGTTTTAAGATCATCTGAATAAAAAGATGAGAAAGTGAAATCTTAACACACATTTTTTATTTTATTTTTCATGTTCTAAAAATTGCTATAGCCATTTGGATTAAAAAAGTGCATAAAAATTCTGATATAGCAATCACATGATGTCTAAATACATTGTTCTATCTACTTCATGTTAATAAGATAAACATGTTCTTATTGCTAGGTATAAAGTAACAACACTAGACTTTAAGTAATAGTAGAATGTTTTAAACAGCTGGTCGTTATGTGATTGCTTTGACATAACATTCTCTTTGCATGACCAAGCGCGAAAGAAATGCATGACTTTCCGGTTTAGAAAAATAGGAAGTACTTGGAGATTCAAACAAATAACAAGAAATATCTTGGAAGCGTTTAATGGCTCACAAAATATTGTTATTTAATGAGATATATTTGTTGTATATGAAGATTCTTTGTATCTCTGATGCTTTATCATTTACACAAAGGTTATTCAGAATGAAGACGACTTCAGAGGATAGTTCCAGAAAATTTAATATGTATATTTCTTTTGTTACGAGAATATCTTAAACACATGGTATTTTATTAAAATATCCCGTAGAAAATTTAATGTAAAATGGAAGAACTTTGGTGGAAAATGATACATCATTGGAAGATCATGAACTTCATATATTGACAGATTTTTTTTATTGTTCAGTTATGTTACTTACAGGCGCGCGAGGTTAAAGACTCTAAAATGCGTTTTTTTAAATGCAAAAGTTGTAATTCCTGAAGACCTAGGCTTGGTTTTAAGTTTTCTGCAGTGTTCCTATCCGATTATTCAGACTAGAAAGTGCAATTTCAGCATTCCAAATCCGGCGCTAACTTTTCAGATAATGCCATTTTCCATATTTTATACCATTCTAGTAATGGAGGACATTACGGCTGATCTATTGGCTCGATATGCAGCTGATATTTATAGCTTTCTTATAACTGCCGTTTCTTTCCTTACAGACAACTCCTTTTATTCCAAATTTCCGACAGATAGCGCGCATTACAGTGAGCCGCTTACAAAAAGAAGTGAAACTAAATCGCCGTGTCTACATTTGCTTTTTAGGTCCTGTGTTGTGTCAAAAATCGCCCAGCTAAAGAATTGTAACTTGCTTAAGCTGTTACATATAGCACGAGAAGTAAATGTATTCCACCCAAGGATTTTCACCAAAAATACATGTTTTGAAACTCTCTGAACTAAAAAGAAACCTCATTTTTAGGAGACGTTGTGTATTTGACAGTATTTGTGTGTTTCGAATTTCGAGTTTCGAGTGTGGCTCCGTGGTGAGGAGTCGGCTGGCAGTGGAACAGGCAGTGAAGTAGTTCACGAGTGAATATCTGGGTTGTGTTCAGAGTAGGCGTGCAGTTTCCTGTAAGGGGTGTACCTGTGTGTATGTTAGAGTGATTACTAGCAGTACAAGTTGATACGCGCTAAAGAAACATTAAAAATACCTGTTGAAGCTGTGTGTTTGTGTAAAAGAGAAATTGATTGGATTATTTTAGTAACAAATAAAATAGTGTGAATTCAACATGTGTTTTACGCAGTATTATTGAGGCATTAACCATTTCCGAGATATCCTTTATTTTATGTTCGAGTTTTGAAATACTTGTATGTTCCTAAAGTAGTGCGTAATTATTATTTTTTTGTTACATATAGTTCACCGTTTTACAAATCTGACAATCGCTTTATGATGATCTTACGGCGCCGCGATCTTTTTTACCTGTGTCCCTAAATAGGAAGCTGCCCTGTGAAGAAGGGATGAGGCGAGAGGAGGACATGAGTCCTGACATAGCAGAGGCTTGGGTATTATTATTTGCAGATCAAATGTAGCATCTAGTTTAATCTGCAGCTGGAGCAGGATTTGCGGGATTTGAAATTGAGGACGAGCGGAGGAGTCCTCGTAGGTCAACCTTGAAAAGGCCATTCGGATGAAGGGTTAACTGAAATGCGAATGGAGAGAGAAAAAATTTCCCAGCATTTGCTATCGACCCGGGAAAATGCCAAGAAATCCCGATCAGGAAGGTCGGTTACGGGAAATAACCAAGCACCTAACAACTCCTTTTCAAGTAGTAGATCGATTTTCTTTTTTTTTTCTTTTTTTTCTAGTATTCATTCAAAGATTGAATTTCAAAGTCATCATATAGCAGCCTCTTATTAAATGTCTGAACATCCCTTTAACCTGCAGTGTACGACGTACGTAATTAAGTTTGGTTGAAATCCCTAACTTATTTTGCTCTAGATACTAAGTACATTAGAGCGCTCTAGTCTGGAAAAGCAATAAACGGCAATGAAACTGTACGATCTCTGACTCAGTCAAGGAAACACCGGAAACTTTAAATAAAACCGCAAAACAAAAGCCTAGCAACTGTTAAAACAAACTTGCATAGTACATTTAGAAGAAAAATTCCTTATGTATGTCTGAGGGAGATAATACTATCAATATCTTTAAATTTGCTACGAGCAGAGTATTTGTATTAGAATGATAAATTTACCTAGTAAAAATTACTTAAATATTCGTGTTAGAAGTTCCAAACATTGGAAATAACACCATTATTTTTGTTATTAGTGTTGTACATAATGCGATACATAAATTTCAACAAATAAGTGAATTTATAAATTTCACACATTCTAAGGTTAAGGTAAACACTTAATTTGTGTTTCGCGAGTGAAAATTAATATTTAGGTATTATAAATTCCCAAGTTGTTTGACTTTAGATTAAAAATAGCTATATATAGTTAATAATTTCAGAATAAAATGTTTTTAAATTTAGATATTTAGGATTTTATTTTATTACAACACTCGATGTAGTTTTCATGTAACTGTTTCGAAAATTCGTATGTAGATAACCAAAACACAAGCAAATGTTTCATTTGAACAAATTTTAAGTTTTTAATTCAAACTAAATAGGAATTTCAAATGAAAGAATTTAAAAAAAATATATCTTCCTAATAAAAATTGCATGAAGCATTTGCACGTTATAATCAAATAATATCAAATTTTTGAACTTGGCATAGGATAGTAAAAATAAAGATAGAGCACACGAGTTCTGATAATATTACTAGTACACAATGGTTTATCGTTTCACATTTCACTTATGTTAGCAATGAATGAACGAATCTATGGTATCGGCTGCTTTGTTCACCAAACGATTTGCACACAGAAGTTTGTCGATGGTTCCCACGTACAATGTGTCTGAAGAATGAATACAGACGACCAACTGTGTAAGCTTGTATAAAAATACAAATACAACGGTATTACGTCACCATTCTGCATTTGAGTCTGTTATAGTGGATGGGTTCGATACAAGTCAAAATGCAAACAGGCTGGCCCTTTAGCTCAGTCGGTAGAGCATCTGCCTTCCGTGCTAGGTGTCCCGAGATCGATTCCCGGCTTTGGAGGTGTGGATTTTTCTCCGACCGAGATAATTCATCATCTTCCCCAGAGTCTGGAAGTATGGATGAGAATGCGAATGTGTGCGTGAGCTAATGATTAAAAATCCAACGAATATGAGTTAACACCTTCGATATGTTCTAAAGGAGAACTGCCCCGATATGACCATTGGAGTTAAAGGCGGGGTATAAATGGAACAAATAAAGGAAATGCAAACACCGTCATACGCTTACAAAGTAGAAAAATTAATATTCAGTGTGTTTTGTAAAGAAAAGAAACGAAATGTCAATTATTCCGTTAAATACCACAGCAACAGCAGCGAACGATCTGCACATAATTTAGTGAAAAACGTTCAAAATTCATAGGATACGAGAGAAAAACTTTCAACATCCAAAAAGGTTCGAACTCGATGAATTTGGAAAATGTGCTTGTGTACAAAACTTTTCGCGAGTTTTACGAACAAAGAAGTGAAATCGTTACAATACGTAAACTAATGAATGTTGTTAACAAATCCCTAAAGGTAAGAAGGACCATTCTGAAGAATACTGAAAAACATGAGATATCTGTTTCCCAACTAAAAACGAATTAAGTCCTG
Organism: Mantis religiosa; assembly: GCA_030765055.1. Classification (NCBI taxonomy): domain Eukaryota; kingdom Metazoa; phylum Arthropoda; class Insecta; order Mantodea; family Mantidae; genus Mantis; species Mantis religiosa. The sequence goes on along the minus strand of CM060952.1, from coordinate 81,040,066 downwards.
TTACGTACGCGGTGCTGATATTTTGATATGTACTGTACTTATTCCCGCTAAACCATGCCATACCCCACCAACGATCTTCAATAAGAACTGTACTGATTCGCCAAACAGGTAATATCTCAATCGAATGCCAAAGATCTTGTTTTATAATAAAATTTAGCATCAAAGTTTAATACATGAGAAAAGAGTAAAGGGTAGACAACAGAGGGTGACCTGCACACATATCTACTGTGCTTAACACCCCACAGGAAGAAGAATTAATGAAACGCGACGTTGCTCCGTACACTGAAATTTGAATCCATCAAATCTAAAACAGCATTGTCAAAAATCAAGAGTATAAGGGTTTTGTGCAGAAGCAAATGGTGATTTCAATGCGCGGTTGCTATGGGAAACCAGTTTGTAACATCGGAATTTTTATTATGGCATTGTAGTTGGAGTTGATGTATGACCAATTAACTCACCACAACATCGGCATAAATTTGAGGACTAAACTCGAAGAATGGAACAACGCGGCGACCGACAAAAGGTTAGGTAGCCATTGTTTCCCTGTGTACAAGTTAATTCATGTTCCCATTGTTATGTGGCGTGCGCTACAAATGTGAACAGGCCAACAATTCTTCACTGTCCACCGTTTGTACTGTTCCTGTTAATATTCAACTGTTATTTTTAGCGAATAATTGTTAGTTCTAAATTAATTGAATGACCAACTTCATATGTGTATATGAGCAGTCGTTTTAAGGTCACGTTTATTTAACTTCCGATTCAAACCAAAACTAAGCAATATCTCGGTAAAGGTTAACGCTACAAAAATTTATTTCACATAGATTGAGTGCTTTAAGGAAATGTAATAATAATAATTTGTATATCTCTTAGGATTTACCAGTTATGCGAAAGTACTTCACAAAGTTGAGCACTTCAGCGATTATTCCTAAAAAAAAAGCAAAATATGCATTTTATCTGTGAAGCAAATATATGTATATTATATTAATCGAAATTGTTTATGAGAAAATATAATAATAATTGCGATGTGGTGTGATCATATAAGATCAAATTGAGATTCAACATAATCTCAAAGAAATCGCTTAGCGTTAAGCTCATAAAAGATTCGACTATCGCTTGAACTTTAGAGCACATAATGTTTTGTTAATTTCTGAGATACCTATTTCTGGTTATTTGATTTAATTTAAAAATTCTTACTACGTTTTTGAAATGCGAAGTCTCTCACTTTTTATCTATTGGTCATGCAAATAGAGCCGAATTTCAAAGACATCGCATAACGACCAACTGTTTAAAACATTTGACTATCATTTAAAGTGTACTGTATTACCTTGTACCTAGCAATAAGATAATGCTTATCCTAATTAACATGAAGTGTTTGTACAAGTGGAATAAGTTATTGTACAAGAGTAGAGAAAGTTATGTGAGTGGAATTTTCTCAAAAAGGACTTGACTGATTCACAAAATACATGTTTAATAAATTTTCATTACAATTGAAATGTATATCTTCAGTATGCTGGAAAAGACCTCAGAAGTGTTCCTCATTCTCAATTACTTTTATATAGGTAACTTCGAAACGATAAAAGATGAACACTAATAAAACTGCTTAGAATAGACAATTGATAGATAACAATGTATTTATGGAATGAACAATTTCTGAGTTCTTGTTATTTTTTTGAAATTTCAAGTGTGTATTTTTTTTCTCAAAGTTGTTATTCGTTTTTGTTCTCTTTTTCATAGAAACATCGGAATTTCCAAACCGTCACATTGCAGCTACTTTTAAAAGATTACTATCGCTTAGGGCCTATTACATTTCCGTTGTAACTATAAGGAAATATATAATACACAATTTGTATCCGAATTAAAATGAGATAAATAGAAAAAATAACCTTTTGTAAGTATAATTGTTAGAAAATGATTGGTGAAAGTCTTCTGAATATAGCGTACAAGCTTTATTTACATTCCGTGGTCTTAAATTATGGTTTTCACCTCTTACAGGTAAATGGTAGAGAAAATAACCAATAAGATACAGAAGACGTTAGTTATGCCCTTCTACCATAGAGGGAGGTAGGTGCGATGTGCAGGCAGTGGTCTCCCAGCAACAATTACTACTTGTTAGTGAGGCTGGACACAAAAATACCAAACATTCCGCAGATCGCTATCCTGTCCATTGTGTATCTGGACATTATCAAAACCGAGAGGCTACTTACAATTTGTACCTGAATCACGAGTGGTTTACTTACAGATTACATCAGAACTTGACCTACTAAATTACATATACTGGGAATAATTAATTTATCTCATCTTATGTGTGTGTGTGTGTGTGTGTGTGTGGTGTGTGTGTGTGTGTGTGTGTGTGTGTGTGTGTGTGTGTGTGTGTGTGTGTGTGTGTGTGTGTGTGTGTGTGTGTGTAAATAAAAGTGCAAAATAAGCGCGTGTAAATATTGTACATAACAAAAAAAGGACACTGAAATACAATAAATAAAACTGTTCTCGGTGGGCTAAGAAAGGTCACCGTATGGGTTTTATATATACCCACGTAGACAATAAGCATTTAATTCCCAAAATATAACCTCAATGAAAATTTTAGCATGTAAGCCGGGCCCCTTTGTACCGGCACCAGGCCAAGAAACAGAACATAAAAACCTGAACCTATCTCATCTTAATTTGCATTTTTGTTTCACACCTTTTCGAAATGGCAAGTTTTTAGTAATTTGTATCCTCTTGTACGTCCGAAGAGAACAGAATTTCAAAGCCATCACATAACGATTCCCCCTTAAAACATTTTACCATCACCTTGTGCATTCCCATAAGCCCGTTGAACCTACAAGGAAATTGGCAATAAGACAATTTCTGCAGATTTTTGTCTCGCGTAAAATAAAATAACAATAAGCCTTTGTAAGAATACTTTATGTAGCGGGGGTAGAGAAACTCATGTCGATACACATTTCCTTTTCTTCCTATACATAAGATTAGGCTATCTAAGAAATAATTTCGGGTTTTAAGTGTACTTGTAATTTTGTCAATACTATGTATAGGATGTTGTGGTTGTTTCGCATAGTTAACATGTTGACAGTCCGTAGTTGGCAATACAAGATTTTAAAATATAGGCAACAAAGTTTCAGGTTAGGTTTCTTATAAAGCTGCTGCTGAAGTTCAAAATGTGCTTAGTGAGCTTGTAATGCAATGTTGGTTCTATAATTTCAGTAAATGAAACAAAAACTTCAAGATTTACAATTTTTTGTTAGGCCCAAGCTGTCGAATATTCAGAATACACGCTGAGTTGTGGAAGAAAATGTAGGCAAGTATTCGAGGTAGTTATAAGAAAAACTTTAAACACTAACATACACATAAAGCCTTTTGATCGGCCCTTATATATCTGCCGGGCGCGGGAGATCATTCCAGTACTCGAATGTTCTAGAACATTCTGTAACGGTATCTGCGCAGCAAAGATACGACTCGATTCGTGACGTAAACTAGTGGCTGTCCTGGAAGGAGCGTTTTCCCTTGATTGCCTCAGCTAGGAATTGTGCCATCTCGCGCGATCACTTTAACAATATCGTTTAGAAGCTGGAAATGTGTACCACATGCATGAGCACCTCATCTTAACATAAGGTAGAGTGTATCTTTGTCGTTATCCTATCGCTAATCTCTGGACAGATAGATATTTCAGGAGAACTGTAACATGACAACTAAGTAAATTATGAGTTATGACAAACGTGACACCTCGAAACAGTGGCTCAGTACCACTTATGAACATTATCACTAAAGAAATCGGTTCTGCCCAAAATAACTTGTCTATCTAAATTTTGAATATATGCTTATATTACAAATTGATGTGCAGTAATCTCTATTCTCAAGAACGTAAATTCATTAAGCTTGCACTGGGAAATGCCTACCTCACACACTTCAAAGAACAAAGGACAACATTCAGAAATTGAAAGGAGTCAAACTTCTACCACACCGAGCATGTAGTTCTGATATTGTGCAACGTATGAGGCACAATCTCGATTAGGATTATTTATCTGGATTAATTTTTTCCTGGAATTTCCTCTAATCCTGAAAGATGAATATCTAAGCTTCATGAAACCTGAGCTCAATGCAGTTTCATTTCCATCATCGTCCGCTATGACTTAACGTTGGAGGACGTAAATTAAAAAAAAAATTAAGAACTGATCTTGTGTAGTCAGATTACATTCACTTTAAATTCAAGGTACATTTTTGATGTGGAAGAAATCTTAAAAGCATAGAAGCATTGAAATCTTCACATCAAAAAACAGAAACAGTTACCGTTGCGAGATAGCAAATTTCGCTGAAGTGTGGCTCAGAACTATAGAATTATGGCATAATTGAAATAAAGTTTTGCGCAAAAACCGACTTTACTTATGAAGCATCATCTACCGACCAATAAAAACATTTTAAATGTATCATAAGCATGCACTGGTTCATGAGTTATTTCGTGTGTACGCACATACCTACTAACAATGTCGCAGTGCAGGGACAGTTCAGCTTCCACACGCTATTAATTTTGAGTCCCTTATGATGTTCTGGAAGGGAAAATATTGGCAGCACTGTCATCTCAATATCTGTCAGCGCGGAGATAAACCTTTATACGAGTTTCTTTGATATATCCCTCGAGCCCTTGAGGTCCAAAACCTTTCAAAATAGCATTTCCATGTTAGAGAGTTCAACGGAGCCTTCTAAAAACATTCTGTGGGTGTGAGAAGTTCAACATCTTCCAAGATTATTACACGAAGATGTACAAGAAAATCCATCCACATTAAACTATCCTCTAGATGACACATTTTGCAAATTTTTGAAAATACCTGCTATTAAAATACCAAATGATAAAGATATTTTAATTACAAACGAAAAGCCCATTTTCAACTTCGATAATTGAGAAATACTTTAGCCGTAAGCCGTAAGGAAAATCATAGTTTGCAAAAAATGTATATATTTTTAAAATGTTAAATGCATTTTCTATGACATTCTTTGATACAGATTCTTATTTTTCAATTCTTATCCCTTTTCCAAATGCGAAATTGCAACATTATTGCTGTATTCCCCCCCTGTATTTAACTAAAATTGTAGTACAGCCCTTTTTTTATCTTCGTCGTTTGTACTGTGACAAAGGACGACAAAGGTTCTTGTATAAACTTCTTTATTTGTCACTAAAACACTAACGTACAGTCAGCCTTTCGTTTACCAAATACAACATTACACTTCGACACGTCTCCACAGTGTTCCTTTGTCTCTGTAGCACGCACCCTTTGTGTTACTGACCTACACACAGGTCCACCTCTAACACGGACCTACACAACAGAACTCCGATATTCACAATATTTGCTGCCGGTTACACAGCTCGGCGATCGCTCACCCGGAGCCGCACTCACTGACCTGTGAATTGCTTCGTGCACCATTCCACAGATTGCTTACTCCTTATTATGGAGCTTGGAATGTACCACACTCAGTTCGAAACATCACACTGCTTTCACTGCTTCTCACTATACTACTCTACATACCACACACCAGTTTTGACTGCCTCTAGGCCTTGCTTCAGTTTTTATATACTTATCAGGCGCGGTAGATCTTTCTGGAATTGGAACTTGCGCGATCGCCGTGGCAATACCTAATACAACCAGTGGTGTTGTGTTTTTATTTTATCATTTCTTTAAAGACAATGTGGGGGCGGGAGAAGTACATAGATGTGTGTAATAAGTTAGGGCGAGAAGGATTTGCCCCTGCAAGGGCAGGAGTTAGAAATTTGAAAGGTATTAGATATAAAAAGGATACAGGGAAATGCCCAGTGTGTGAAGAAGAGGATACAGATTGGCATAGTATACTTTGTTGCAAACAAAGATATGGAGAGAACAAATTTGGGAACAAAAGTGGGACAGTTTTAGGGATGGGGGGAGATATTAATATTAAAGAAAATGTTATTGGTAAAAGGAGAAAGGAATGTAAGACATATAGGTGAATATCTTGGGAAAGAGAGAAATGGTTAAGATTGATGAAGAATAAATAACAATTAAGGGCTGGAAAACTAGAACGAGCGATACAAGGGAGAGGAGGGTCATCAATACACGGAAAACCATGGGTTATATGTATTGAGACCGAGACTCGAGGCAAGCAGGTAGAAAGGGTATGTTAAATGTGAATAAGTCATTTTGTTATTGTGTGAAAGAAATGTTATAAATGTCAATGTATCAATGAAATTGTATGTAGAAGAAAGATGAGAAATAAATACAAAATACTGTTCATCTTGATTAACATGAAGTAGATCCAAGCTTTTGTTGGTATATTTTGTACTGGAGTGAGTAGTAAGGGTCATGTGAGGATAGTATAATACATTTTCGCACTTTTCGGAAATGTGGCACTGGTTTTTACCCTCCTATACGCGATGTCGAAATAGGTCACGCCGAATGTACCCTGAACCATAACAAAAACTTGACGCAGAGAAAATATTATCAGCGATACGTTGTTTTTACTACCCACGTGTCTTCAACATAAACTGCTCAAGAATATACTCGCCCTGCGATTTATGTGTTTGAGTGTTCGATTGCAGTAAAATTTACAGCCTCTAGAACCTTCTGCAACAAACACTGCAACCAAATATTTTATCATCACAAATCTGTAATCCTGACGTTCAACAAAAGAGAAATGCTTTACCTAGCATCATTTGTTTTTGTATGTCTTTTAAAAACTATTCTTACAAGAAACGAAAAGTTAAATATTTTCCCATATTTTTAAATATATTTCTTTTACGGAATTGTATGAGAAGTCCTCTTAATTCTGAATGAATTTTTCATTCCTAGAAAGCCGTAAAATATAGACAAAATCTTACTACACAGAAATGTAGATCTCGTTAAAACACACAATTCATTAAATTTTATTGGAAGGGTTTGTTGACAAAAGGAGGGAATTTTGCCGGCACGGGAGAAAATGAGTTTAAGTGAAATGGGTGTATAGGTCATCTGCATAATAGCGAGAGAGCAGTCTGCGAATGAATGACTCATTGCTGGCCTGGAGTTCGTTCTTGTTGACATTGGCTAATTTCAATTAATTTCCAGAGCGGACCGAACAGTCACTTGTTATTCAACTTTGGCTACCCATGTGTAACACCAGATTGCATTTTGATATCACATTTCGTGATCTCAGTTATGGAAGTTTGGCTATCGACTATGGGAAGGTTCACCTCATTCACAAAACATTTTATAATAGTACAGGTGTTATGAGCTGCTATCTCTATGGAGTTTAAATTTGTATGGTACTAGGAAATATTTATGATATTAAAGTTAAAAGGAAGATTTTGTTTTGCGAGTAGATGTGATACCGAAACGAGGCCGCAGGCCGAGAAAAAATACCTCGGACAAAATAAAATCCGTATAACCCGAGCATCATACACAGTCCTGAATATCTATATATATATTATAGATTATATATACATATATAGTATTGTTTTACCTTTCACGGCCATGACATTCACCGAGTTTCAGGTTCATTTGCCTTGCGTGGTCTCAGTGTTGACAACATGACTTTTAGAAAACCACAACATTCTACATAAAGAAGGCATTGAACATAATAGATGAAAATGTCCGTAGCAAAAATGTATTTAATTAATAGATTACAATTAAGTATTATAATCAAATAGCACGCTATTTTATACAAGTATCATTTAAGCAGATTCACTTCTTGAATGAGGCGTATTGTCAGATTCCGCAAGAAACCAAAGTTGGCATTACCAACGTGTTCTTTCGAGCACTGAGCGAAAGAATGTTCTACCTTTAATAGTCCTGAACTACTAAAACGCCCACTTTTAACTATCAACTTTCTAGATAAGTATTTTATAGTTTTTAGTCCGTTTTAAAAACAAAATATATTTACCTTTTTAAATTTAAATCATCAAATACAAAATCCTTCCTTGACGATTTTTAATCCAGTCTAAGCTATTTTTGAATTTTCAAAGGATTTCATAGGGCATTCCCAGAAAATTAAATATGTACATTTAATATTTCGTGAAATTATTTTAAATATATGATATTTTAATAAAGTTTTGACGTTTTGGAGAAAATCTAAATACTGGAAAACTTTTACGTGTAAAGTGTAGTTTAGGTTGGGAGAATTTTCCTGAAGGAGAGCTTATAGTCCTTGATCGAGTTCTTTGCCTATTTAAAGTTAAGTGCCTGTACCTCGTGTGTGTAACAGACAATTTATAATAATATAGCTTTAAAGAAAACAAACAGTTCTCTGTTCAGATAGTTTAGAAACTTAATAGACAAACTGGTATTTAAATATATATTGAGCAACTGTTCAGAGCAGAAATTGTCTGAACGAGGGAAAGTTATATGAGTTTGAATTTTAGGAAGTTATTAAGACATATGCCATTGTTACACCATCGAGACAAATGTACTCTTTCTCCCTCTTCCAGGACTAGACCGTCACCCTTCTACGCATGTCAGTAAACCCCCCATCCATTTTTCATTTCAGGAAAGTCATTCGTTATAATTAAACAAACCTCGATCATAAGATGGTGTTAAGAGAAAAGCCACTCGTTAGCGTTGGCACCACTGACAGGTTCCCACGCACCCTTTAGACACGCACTTTTTTTTTACTTTATATTCCTGTTGGTAACATTGGTTGGGCGTTTTCTCGAAACGAGATATGAATTCATCATCCACAAAGGAGAAACGAAAGATGTCTTGACAGTCGTCGGATATTCAAAGGAAACACGTTTTTATTTCATGCAGCATTCCAGGTGAACTATGGGCTTGTTTAAGGTGCCGAGGTTCTCGGAATGTTGCATTCACATGACTTTCTCTACTCTAGTACATATACTTACGCCTCTATCTAGTGCATGTTAATGAGATAAACATTTGCAACAATTAGCTTATTGCTGATGTGCTAGTAAAATATTATGAGAAACCACTTCAGAATTCACCTACTGACCAGGGAAAACCACGAAAAACGCGAATTCCAGCATTATACGCTATCGCGGTTTTAAAACTAGTCAGTTATACCTACTAGAAATGTTGTACAGATTACTCTAATTAAAAAAAATTGTACATCAAGATTTGAGAACATTAGCAGAGAATGTTTAAGGTAGAAGAAAAGTTGTACTCAACCATAAAGTTCGATGTGATTCTGAGGGTCTATAAACCTAAAAGAATATTCAAACATTTTTATAAACAGCTGGAAAAAGTAGTTTATATGCAAACATGTGGAAATACAGATTCTAGAGCATCGAATAAAAAACCATTTTCAGAAAAAAAGGCTTTGGCGTGTCTATTAATAGCAGAAATGAAAAACGGAGACAGTTAAGTTAGATGGGACGATGAACGAAATGATGCTCAAATGCGTTCAGGGTCCATAGAGCCTGGAATGACCAGATATTTATCTTTCAGGATAAGGGAAAACCCGGACTCACTCCGACCGAGTTTCGAACTCGGGACTTTTTGAACAAGAGGCAGACAAGCTACTACCTACTACGGAGTCGGGGAAAAGGCAGTTGAATAATAAAGTTCAGCATCTTCCAAGGATGTGACACGAAAATCTTCAAGGAAATCTTCCATTGCCGAACTATCCCTTACAAAGACACGTTTTCGAAATTTTGAATTTTCCCAAAAATGGTTCAATTTCGATGAAATTGCATGTTTAAGATATAAATGGTAAAGCGCAAAAATGGACAACATTTTATTGCACAAAAAATATACATTTCGTTAAAACAAAGTTTGTGTCACGTTTATTTATGTGAACCAAGATATTCTTTGTTTTTGGTTTGCATTTTCGATTTTCTTTCTCTTTTGTCTTGCAGTAGAGTGGAATTTGAAAGTCATCACATAATGATCAGTGTTAAAACATTTGACTGTCAAGATTGTAGCTTGACATAAAGTGTGTTAATACATTTGAATGTATTTCCAAATTTTGGTAGTAGGTCACAAAATATATCCATTTTTCGAATGTTTCTCTCAGTATGAATTAGACAAAAGAGTGAGTGTTTATAAGAATATTTGTTGAAGAATCTGTAGGGAAAGTTATGGGATTTTCCCCTATCAAATAGGTTAATATAAAAGAATGAACAACCAAAGTATAACGCTTTAACTGTAAGACTATTTCGGGCGTAACGATATCCCAGCACTGCACGAAGTTAGAATGCTGATGCTTCTCCCAAGTTTACTCGACAGGTATCATACAGAATATCGATGTTATCTGCACCTAGCGGCCGATACTTGCTTGGAATAACTGAATAATTTCCAGCAACCGAATTGAAATGTTTCTGATGTCGCCCCAAGCAAACACAAAACAAAAGAGACTCACTAATGTTGGCCCATTTCTATGTAAAGTAAGGCCTTTAACGCTTTTTAGCAAGTTCTTATCATTTTTATGGCCTTTGCGTAGCCAAATTGAACACAAAAAGGTGTGGCAAAGTAAATTTTTGTTATTACGCCCCGAATGTACAAATTACGGCGCTGTCTGTGTGTGTGCAAATGTTTATGCAGATGCGGTAATATGCGTTTATCGTCACATCTGCTGTAGCTACGAGAAATTAAATCTACCTCGTCATCGCAAAATCGTCCGGAAAATGTCAGGGCAGAAAAAGCATTACTCCAGAAAGCGATCTTCTAAAAACCCTATGTGTGCACTCACATGAACTTTTCTACTCGCTCTTCTGCACTTATTGCTCAATCTACTTTATCTACATTTGTGAAAATGTGTTAGTAACGTATTTTCTTTTACGTTCAGTGGGGAGAAGATGGGATTAAATGATAAGTATATGTTCTAATAGCTGACACTATGTAATGCTTGTTAAATTATCCAGGAAAAGAGCTAATAATAACTTTCTATTAGAGTAAAGTATAGCTCTTTGAAAATTCAAACAAGGAAATCCTTGGAAACGCTTTACTCCACAAAAATTACATTTGATATAAATTTTGTGTTTTAACCAGATTACATTTCTTGTGTATTTACTTTCTTATCTGTTACGGCTTTTCACCAATGCACAACTCATTCAGACTTTGTTATTAATTTACGTCTTCCAACGTTGTCATATCGGACGATGCATGAAACGATGATCAAATGAGTACAAGACCCATAGTGCTTAGAGTTACCTGACATCCATATTTCAGAATAAGCTCAGCCAAACCGAAATTCATACTCGGGACCTCTTGAACGTAAGGCAGATGCGCTACCACCACGCTGCAGAGTTGGACTCTCGCCAAGGCGCCCCGAATTCGAACCCAGGTGATCGCCTGTGAGATTTGTTGTGGACAACACGGTGCTGGGGCGGGTTTTCTCCAGAATCTCCAGCTTCCCCCGCTATTTCATTCCACCGGTGCTCCAATATTTCATATATTATCAGAGTCACCGCCTGCGGTGCCGCATGTAGTAAAAGCTAAACACTACACATTCATCATTACACACTGCAGAGGCGGGCATCATTTAGAATGAAGAGTACTTAAGAGGCTGGTTTCCGAAAATTCAAGAAATAAGCATTTTATATGGCAAAACTATCTTAAAATATAGTACAAATTTTTTAAACTTTGTCCACTTTTGAGAATATTAAATGATGATGATAATGATAATAATAATGATAATAGTAATGATAATAATAATGATGATGATAATAATAATAATAATAATAATAATAATAATATAATAATACTATTATTATTTATTATTATTTATTATTATTTATTATTATTATTATTATTATTATTATTATTATTATTATTATTATTATTATTATTATTATTATTATTATTATTATTATTATTATTATTATTATTATTATTATTATTATTATTATTATTATTATTATTATTATTATTATTATTATTATTATTATTATTATTATTATTATTATTATTATTATTATTATTATTATTATTATTATTATTATTATTATTATTATTATTATTATTATTATTATTATTATTATTATTATTATTATTATTATTATTATTATTATTATTATTATTATTATTATTATTATTATTATTATTATTATTATTATTATTATTATTATTATTATTGGTTGCTTTAGGAGAGAACTTTGGAATAAGTTTTCAGGTTGCTGAACTTAAATACCATATTTGCTTTTTAATCGACTTCTCGTTGTTCAAGAGTTCTTTACATGTAACTCCGCGTGTAATCAAATCTTTTGCTTAATTTGAAGAACCCCTTTTAGCTAAAAACGTAGCTCCCTAATTGGTCGACGCATGTTGGAGTTTCGGTCGGAAGATGAAAATGCAGGCGCCTCACCACATACAAAACAATTGTCCTCGTTGAAAAAAATTGTAATTGAAGCAATAATTACTCTCCAGCCGAAAATGTGATTTAGTGGCAACCCATTTGTACGTCATTCGCAGTCTGATTGCATAACAAGAGGGCAAGGAACTGCATAATACCCCTTGATTATACAAGGCAATGCAATCACAGTGGCGTACGGAGCATAAGTCCGCAGTCTCTACTTAGTGCAAATGCTTACTCCTCTATCTACTTCATGTTAAATTTATCTTATCTATTGCTAGGCACAAAGGGATTACAGTAGACTTTAAGCGATAGTCAAATGTTTTAAACAAATGGTCGATAAATGTGATATGTTTGAAATTACATTCGCTTTGGATGACCAACAGGAGGACTCCGAATTTGATAAAAGTATAACTATTGTAAAAATTAAACAAATAAGAATAAATATCTTGGAAATGGTTTACTCCACGAAAAATGTATTTGACCTAAACTGTATATTTTTACGGATCTGTATTTTGTGGGTAGTAATAATTTGTGTATCTCTTACGTCTAATGAGTTGCAAAAGTTATTCAGAATGCAGAGGACTTTATAGGATTTTACCTGAAAATTGAATATATTAAGTATTATTTCTTATGAAAATATCTTAAAGCTTTTGATTTTAAGGAATTATTTTAAATTAATGTCCTCCAACGTTAAATCATATCGGACGATGAATGAAATGGAGTTGAATTGAGTCCAGGCTCCATTGAGCTTAGAGATACCAGACATTGATCTTTCAGGATAACTGATAACCCGGAAAAAAACTTACCCAGAGATTCGAAGTCGGAAGCTCTTGAACGTCAGGCAGACACGGTACCACCACGCTACGGAGGCGAGCTGCAGGAAAATTGTTGGAACAGTTTTTGAAAAAATTAGCGTTTTATTAAAGATTGTTTGGAGTTGGCGGATTTTCTTTAAAGCTTTTGGACGAGAAATCTCATTTCTAACGCGTGAATACGAATATAATCTTTTTGTTTTAATGTTTAAGACTCAGCGCCATTAGTTTATAGAACTGTCAGGTTATACAACATTGAATAAAGTAAAAATGAAGAAATTAGAGATAGATTAAGTCTATATACAATAAGGGAAAGGAATAGACGAATACTGGTATAAATGGAAAGAAAATCATAATAGAATGGATGACAGGAGAGCACCAAAAATAATTCTATCATATAAACCAAGAGGATGACGTGAACCTGGATCATCAAGCATGAGGCCGGAACAGACCGTTTGGCATAAATCATGAAATGATGATGAAGAAGAAGAAGAGATAGTTTTTGGATGATATTAAAGTTAGACATACGTACACATTCATACTTAAAGAACTGAATTTCTATTGGCACTTAGAACCCTGAAATAGGGAGACATTAAATTCGATGACATGTAATTACCAAGCAACTCGGGCAACTTTTTAAAAGTCTGAAGGGTAAGAACGATTGGCCATATAGGTTATGCCGCTCGATACGTACGGAGACAGCGTGAGATTAAATACAAAGGCTGTCAACCATGTGAATTGTCAGGGTACAAATATAGCTGCAGTTGTATCGAACCCCAAATTAACATTTAACTCTGGCGGATCATGATTATTGACTAATCATCCGCATGTTTCCGAACAACAAACTTTATTATTTATCCAACAGTCCCACTCTGTGTCCGGATTTCGTCTCTAGTAAAATCTACTAAGACCTCAGCTTCACTCTTTGTCTTCGGAGGAGCAAACAAATACGGGGCACAGTAGCAGCCGGAGTGGGAGGTAGAAACAGAAAATCAAACGAATGTTAGTTTTAGAAGCTTTAAATTATTTTGTTGTTTCTAAAAATATTTTCTGTTAACATCAATACGTTTTTTTAACCTACCCCAGGTTTTATAATGTTGCACTGCTTCATCTCACGACAAAAAAAGTTATTCCACAATTTTTTTTATCTTTAATATTTAAGTAAAAGAAATCGCAAGGGGCTAGGTCAGGTCTGTACAATGGTGACGACCTTTAGAATATCCAGATACTTGGCATTGTCATGAGGTAAAATTATTTTTATTTTTAGAAATTTTTACGATCTTTATCAGATTTGTGGCAAACGGATATTTGTGTACCAGGCGACAGTAACGGTGCGTCTAACTTCTGAAGTTATAGTAACAGTATGGTCAATTTAAGGAAACAACAGAAAGTAACAAATACACTAGGAACATTCTTGTTAGCAGCTCTAAATTGGTCCGACTTTTGTAGCCTTAGGTTCTGTTCGAAAGATCCATTCAGCCGAATCACTTTCCTTTTCAATCCACGATATTCTAAACCAAATTTTAACTGCCGCCTAGGGATTTTGGCATTTCTCTGCACTGCTCAGTTGACTCCCACTAACGATTGACCCACTAACTCTTGAACCGTTTCATTGCGCCGACTCCTCACCATGGAGCCGCATTCGTCAAGTGACACCCTAAGCTCGAAATACAACGAAAATCCCCCTCCAGGCCTCACACTGGCGTCATATACTCCTTATGAGCACTGGAAATCGTTCCAGCAGTCGAATGTTCTCGAATTATATACTAGAACGGTCTAAAACGATATCTGCTCAGTAATAACACTACTCTTTTTTAGCTTCCTGAAGTCAGCCATCACCCCATGAAAGACCCTGTGTTACTGTCCCCTCCTACCGGAATATCAATGGCGGGTGAGTTTCAGCACTCGACTTCTCCTCTCCACAATTAATTCGCGTGAGAGTACCTGCACAGACGGTAAACCTCCCTCTCTCCTTAACCCGGAGTTACCAAGCTGTCCCCAGTAGGGGCGCCGGGCGCACTCCGGGGCTCTTTCCAATAGGGCTAGTCCTAGAGTCTATCAAGCCAGTCTCCCCCCCCCCCCCACATTATAGAGTGGAAGTGGATACGCCATTTACGCGCGTCAACCCATTAGGGAAGACTACCGAATGACCTCGGTTGCCCATCTCGGTAGCATGTCTACCTCACGTTCAAGAGATCCCGAGTTCGAATCTCGGTCAGGGTGAGTTGCTTGGATAAGGTTTTTCCGGGGTTTTGCCTTACCCTGAAAGACAAATATCGGGTTACTCAAAGCTCCATGGACTCCGGACGCATTGAGCATCATTTCATTCATCGTCCGATATGACTAAATGTTGGAGGACGTAACTTACAAAAAAAAAAAAAAAAAAAAAAAAAAAAAAATCCTCGGTCGGGGTGCCCCGTGATCTAGCACATTGACTACTAGCTCCGAAGGTTAACCTGTACCCTCCCCTACGGATCCCCTCCTCTCCACAGTAAACTTTGCAATCCTAATTTCACATTATGATATTTTAATATATATCGTTAGCGCCCTTTCGGTTTTTAACGATGCATTCAATTGCCGGAATCTTAATCCGTGCTGCCGGTGCTCCGAAATTTCGTCCCCTAGGAGATATTTCACGTGCCAGCGGTCTGGGCCGCGTTTGAACCCGCAAACTTGAGATGAAAGTGCAAGGCTTAAAACCGAACTGGGTGGCTCAGCATGTAGCGCCTGAGGCCTACATTTGGGTAGCCCTGGGTTCGATTACTGTGGCTGTTCAGTTCAATACTTCCATCCTCTGAATTTCGTCTACCTCCATTTTATTTTACTCCTCATTTCACGTCACATTTCATCCTGTTGCTAAGTGTTGGTGGAAGTTGTATGGTAGAGAGTTTTCTCTGTAAATCATCGGGAAGCTCTCAGTGACAAAGAGGATGTCTTAGCCTGCAGTTGTACCGAAAGTTTCAGTTTGTAGGCCCTGCCCTCTGCTGTCATCTCCCATCAAATCCGTCCACCCTTGGTATCCTCTCACCTCTCCCCTCCTTCCGTGATCAGAAGATCTTGTAACAGTTATTTTGATTACAGCCTCGAAAGAAAAAAGAATTAATATTGTTAATGTGTTTTGTGATTTTATTTGAAGATCAAAATTATTTAAAGAACCTTCAGAGAATATTAATGTTTGTTTATATCAAGTTTAAAGAGTGAATTTGTTAAAATAAATAAGACTTTTACTGGTTTCTTCGAATGACGTGGTTATAAAGAAAGGCATGGTTGCTATGGCGAAGGAAAGTGAATAAGCATCATGTAGAGACGCAAAGAGTTTAAGCTTGATCTTCGGAGTGTAAAGACGTAACTGTTTGCTTGATTATTTATAGAAAAAGGAGGCTTTAAGAGTGATTGTATTTGATAAGATATTAGCTCAATTATGTTTTATGTTTGTCAATTTTAAACAACTAAATTCAATATATTTAAAAAGAAATTAAGTAATTTATTTCATTTTGTAAACCATCTCTGGAAGGAAGAAATTATCGGTCCGAGACTACGCCTTGGGAGAAAAGTTATCATGTTACTGTTGGGAATTTATATTTTAACTTAAAACCAAATTCAACCAATTCAACCAAATTAACTTAAGTCACCCTGTCACCTTATCATAGAAGCAAGTGTTCGAAAGTTTCCGGTTATATATAATTTGTCCTATATTGGATTACTAAAAAATTAGTAGTGGTTCAGAAGTATACTGTGAAGTGTGAGGTTTCTTGTATATATGTGTTTCTACCTTCTTCAGTAAGGAGAGACACTGTTAATGCAACCTACTGTACATACAAGCACCAACATAGAAAAGAGAAGTTCACGGAACATCCAAGACAGAAAATACAATATCCTGCAGCAGCATGCACTTTCAATGGATATCGAGTTATCAGCTGTGGAGAGAAGATGCAATAAAGAAAATCTTGTGTTGGCCCAATGACATTACTCAGTGCCCCTAGCAGAAATTCCAAATCTATTTCTCCTGGCAAGATTTACTTTTCTTCATGGACCCATAGTACAGCAAATATCATTTGAAATTCCACTGAGTGCAGAAAATGTAATATCGGCACTGAGCAAGTGCTTTGTGAAATAGAATTAGTGGTCTCAAAATGTCAACTGAATCAACAGCATATCTTTGTCTACCATATTGTGTCAGTTGAACGTCATTTGCATTACTGGTAAACGGTGCAAAAATTGTAGTTCTTGATACGGTGTATAATAAATGTCTAATAAAAATTTTGTGGAGTTAACCATATCTGGGATATTTAGAACTATATGAAAATAAACGAAATTAGGTAGGGAAGATCACGAGAATGTAAAAAGAAAGCTGTTGTAATGGGAAGTTCTCCACAAATTGTTTCTCTTTTGGTTTATTTAATTTGCTAATGGAATAGATATTCTTGACGTAAGCATATTCCATGTTTGTTTGATGACTAACAAGTTCGGCTCGTTATAAAGTTGGTAAGCCTGCAGGTGAATCGATTCCCGGAATAAATTACTTCATGTTTTCCATGTTTTTATTATTCTGTGTCCACGGCCATCTGAACACAACAAACTACTCTCTTTATTACTGTCCTAGGTATCTCGTTGGCTTTTGTTTAAATGACCTCTTCAGTTGTTTTGTGTTGCAGTCTAGCCTGCGGGATATATACTCTCTTGTAATAGAACGTAAAAAACTTACATCGCTAAGAAGCAACAAATTGAATTGATGAAAGAAAAATAAGAAGAAAAGATGCACAGGAAGCATCAGAAAACAGCAAACATCCTTCGCCGCAGGACTAGGAAAGAAACAACCATCTCTTTCTCATACAAAAACCTTTTGAAAAAAAAAATACAATTAATTAATTTTTAGGATGAGAGGGAAAGAAATCTTGTGTGCACTTGCATGAATTTCTCTACTCACTCACTACCGGCTGCGCCAGTGGTAAAACTTGGGATTTTTCTCTCAGGGTACCCTTGGATGAGTGCGTTCATTTACTGGTATTTAGGTATGTAACTTTGATTCTTTTTATACTTGGATTTGCATTATAAATATTAAATTCACAAATACATTTTCAGCCATCATTACAGACATTGGTAAAAATGGAAAATAAGCTAAAGAAGCACTTCCAACGTCCAACCTGGGAATCGAACTCGGGTTCTGAATTTGGAAGCTGCCATGCTAAGTACTGGACTATAGAGACAGCCTCTGTAATAAGTATATGAAAATCAAGATATAGGTATCTGACATTCATCCTTCAAGATAATAGAAAACCCCGGACAAAACCTTATCACTCTGAGATTCGAGCTCACGACATCCTGAACGTGAGGCAGACACCCTACATCTATGTGGACGTAAATATTTTTGCTGTAGTTCCTAATTATTGCCACTAAAGCTTTTAATTTTCTATAAAACATAACTGTTACTCTGTGATTAGATGAATACAAGAATTTTCCTTTCATAACTGGGCTACGTGTATTTCCCGATATAATGACCTCTCAGCATAACTAAATTCTTGGTACGCCTTGAGCCAGTGATCTTTATGTCGACATGATTTCACTAGAAATCTAAATGGCTTACCTACACTAGCTTAACTAATTGGACCCGCCTCTTTAGCGTGATGGTAGCGTATCTGCCTGCCATCTAAGAAGACACGAGTTCGAATCTCGGTCAAGGTGAGTTATTTGGATAAGGTGTTTTCCAGGGCTTTCCTTTATCCGGAAAGATGAATGTCTTGTGTTTCTAAGCTCTATGTACCCTGCATTCATTTGAGCATAATTTCATTCATCGTCCGATATGACAACCTTGAAGGATGTAAAATTAGCAAGACAAACTAATTGCTTTTCGTTAACACAGAACTTGCTATTTCTCTGAATACTCTGATAAAATTGTACGTCTCGCTCCGAATCTTAGAAATGTGATACTTATTTTTAAACACCAATCCAAGCAATTGGTAAAACAGCTTCATTGATAACTCAGTTAATGTTACATGTTACAGAATGTTTTCATTCATTCATTTACAGTAAGGTCTAACAAGAACTTGTACAGCAACTGTCAGGGACACGTACGAGGCAATAACGTGAAGCCTCGACGCCTTTCATACCTTATTTTGCATAAAGTTAAACAGAATAACCTAAAAATCAAAAAGTATCGAAGTTTATCTCTCGTACATTGTTACCTCGAGTATTGAGGCATCGAGAGTACCTCTAATTTATAGCAATTATCGATCTAACCCTTTCAGTTTCTTTATAATCTTACTCAATATGAATTTGTTCACACTTCTTTGTTTCCAGATGTCGTGACATAGAAGCGCTCGAGGGCAATTGATTCGGTTTCGCCCTCATGGCCTCCTCCAATGAAATGATTACTGGTGGCAGATTGATGGTGTAGCGTTTCTTGATAACTAGCACGTGGCAACATAAACAAATGACTGCCATATCTCAATGCCTTTGTTTCCACAAATATACAGAGCCGTGTGTCTTCGGGCGTAAACCGGATCCTTGCAATTACCGCTCTCAAAATTGTACCTACTCCATTTCTCATTCCAATGCGACAAATTGCTCTTGTCTATGTCACCTCTGAGCATTCATTTATTACGTTTCTCTGCCCACGTAATATTATGTTCCAATCAATATATTATGAGTTATTAACTCACACGACTTTCTATACTAACCTTTATACAGGTATCTTTTTCGGAATTATCCGGGTGTTTAGGCGAATATCGGGAAAGAAAATCACATCCGTGAATTTCGTGGTTGTCTTTTTGATCTCGCTTCTCATTTCGCCTCATTTTTCATCCTAATTAACCCAAATCTCTTGCACTGTAATAAACTTTTGCCTCTCGGTTTTGTTTTAGACACTTTTTTGCCTGTTTTTAATTTTTTAGTACCTAACAACAAGTCTTTAGTGACAACATCGCGCAGTGAACCTTGGTGATGTTTACTGCAGCACCTTTAACGAGAATTGAGATTTAAGGAATAGCCGGGACAAACGCTGGGGAGATAAGAGAATTCGGCAAGAAGAGAATTGAAGAAAAACTTTTGTAGAAGATGGTCCTGGAATTGGAAGCTCCTAACAGACTGGACATCAAAGCAATAAAGAACTTAAGATGAGGTTTCCTCGTGTGGAATTGCGATCTTTGACCACCTTTCTCTGAACGAACGAAAGAGGTCTCCCAAAGGGATTTTCTGCGTTAATTGCTACAGAACCACGTCTACAGCTTCTCTGTAAGAAATACGGTTTGTTGTTTTCAGAAGGTGGTGAATTATAAATGGTAAATTCTTTGAAACCAGTTATTCTTTTATAAAAGTAGAATATTTGAGATTATAGAATTAATAATCCGTCATGGTATTAATAAAAAAATCCCATGTATTGCACTATCATGACATTATCTAATCACTCTTCTATAAAATATTCTTAACCTTCAGTTGGGCACGTCAACTATCGTGACGCCGTTAGTCCCGATGTATCTGCCTGATACATATGACGTTAATTGTGTTTTAGTATCTGTTTTCAACTGTTTTAAAACGAGTGCACCTTATTATGAATCGGAAGCGTTTCTTGGACATACTCATCCTGAAAGTATTGACACCAAGGTCATCTGTTGTCCAGAAGTCGTGAATATTTTGCCGTCCTCCGCGAAACATACCAGCAAGACATAATAACGTAATAAAGGCTTTCATTTCTTTTATGTCTGTCTCTACAATCTCTCTCATCCTCACATTCATATTTCACTATGAGATCATCTATGCGTCTGTTGGTGTGTTGCACAATTATGCAAAATATCATCAGCAGTCAAATTCAGTTTTCATAGTTTTGGCATTCCTCACAACTCCAGGCAGTTTATTATTATTATTATTATTATTATTATTATTATTATTATTATTATTATTATTATTATTATTATTATTATTATTATTATTATTATTATTATTATTATTATTATTATTATTATTATTATTATTATTATTATTATTATTATTATTATTATTATTATTATTATTATTATTATTATTATTATTATTATTATTATTATTATTATTATTATTATTATTATTATTATTATTATTATTATTATTATTATTGTTATTGTTATTGTTATTGTTATTGTTATTGTTATTGTTATTGTTATTGTTATTGTTATTGTTATTGTTATTGTTATTGTTATTGTTATTGTTATTGTTATTGTTATTATTATTATTATTATTATTATCATTATTATCATTATTATTATTATCATTATCATTATCATTATCATTATCATTATCATTATCATTATCATTATCATCATCATCATCATCATCATCATCATTATCATCATCATCATTATCATCATCATCATCATTATCATCATTATCATCATTATCATCATTACCATCATCATTATTACCATCATCAGGGCGCCGGGGTAGCGCGGTGGTTTCGTTCGCGGCTCCCGTTCTAAGGGTCCCGAGTTCGATTCCCGGCTCTGGGGTTGGCGATTTTAAGTCGGCCCTATCCACGCCTTCACCTCTGTCTAGCACACGTGAAGTATCCCCTATGCCCAACGTGGTTCGGAGTCCACGGTAAAAACTGTAGGTCCTCTCACCTCACCGCCATCTTCACTATCACCCTATCATCGGAGGTAATGGACACCGCCCTCTGGGTGCCTCCACCTGAGAAATGGGTCCGGTCATCACTTGGTGGGGTGAGGTTACCCCGAAGGCCAAGGTTGCCATGTGGGGAGTGTTAGTAACTAACTAACTTATTACCATCATCATTATTACCATCATCATTATTACCACCATTATCTTCATAGTTATCATCTTGTGTCTTTTGTACTCAACAAAACAGTAATTTTCATCATTTTCTAGCACTTCATTACTTTCCGCTTCATCAACATCGTGATCTGTATCGGTGTCAACAGATCGTGTTTCAGTTATGTCTTCATATGCGGAATCAGTTTCTACAAAATTATGCTCAATCGGCAGCGCATCATCGTCGAAAATAAGACGATAGTACCTCCTCCAAATCCTCAGGATTTTCTAAATCATATACTTGACTCATGTTCAAACCTACGATTCACAGTAATAAAGAAAGGCACTCTCATTTACCTTGCAACAACATAACCACTTACATCAGCATTCTCCAGCAATGACGTGGTTGGATCCGATAGCAGCGACAATGTGTAACGTGAGTTGGCGCGATGTATCTGACAGATACAACAGCACACACGTGATGACGTTTGCCTCGTTTGAAACTTTGGCATTAGGGAGAAATGGTTGAAACTTACAGGAAACAATAACAAAGGTATGGTGAGAGAGTCCTGGCTCAGCAAGTCCTTACCTCTATTTATTGCCATAATAATGAAACAAATTTAGGCCATGTATCTCACAGATACATGCGGGACTAACGAATTGTTAAAATTGTTATTATTTTCACTTTAGCGTGGTACAATGCTTTTGTTTTAGATAAAGTTTTCACTTAGATACCATGGCAAAAGTAGCCTTTAATCAATAGTCAAATCTTTTAAGATTGATAGCTCTGTGATCGTTTTGACATTCCAAGCTTTTTGCATGGCTAGGATATGTAAAATACCAGCTGCGAAAAGTGTAAGTACTTGAAAATTCACAGCAATAACGAGGAATATCTCGTAAATGGTTAGCGCCAAACAAAATTTATATAATCTACATTTTTTATGTTGTAACATTTTGTCTATCCCTTACCTTCACCAGTTATATAAAAGTCTTTCAAGATGAAGGGACTTTTAGGATATTCTTAATCATTCGAATTATACATTTACTTTACATTTTTTTTTTTTAGAAAATCTAAATTTTCAAATATCATTTCATGTAAACATTATTTACTGTCTACCCACAACAAGAAGGCAAGCGGGCCATGAAGAGGCAGATGTGTTTTAACTGTTCAATATGCTCTGTTAGTGGGTCTGTTTACTACAAAATGAGAGTATCAGAGTGCATATGAGTCACCCCTGCTGACAGATATAATATTCGTTTCAGTAACTGCAGTGATAGGTATATATTATCGTGTCGGCCTCACATTCAAGAGATCGAGAGTACGAATCTCGTTAGGACGAGTTATTTGAATAAGGTTCATTCCGGGTTTTCCCTTATCCTGAAATAAGAATGGCTGATAGCTCTAAGCTCTTTCGAACCTGAGCTCATTTGAACATCATTTCACCTATCGCATTCATCGTCCGATATGATGAGGACGTAAATTCACACACACACACACACACACACACACACACACACACACACACACACACACACACACACACACACACACACACACACTCACACTCACACTCACACTCACACTCACACTCACACTCACACTCACACTCACACTCACACTCACACTCTCTCTCACACACACACACACACACACACACACACACACACTCACACTCACACACATGGAGTGTTTTCGAAAGATGGCTTTTTTGCATCAGGATGCTTCAAAACATTTATATCCGTTTAAAGCCTGCTTCCTAACGTTTGGTGAGTTGCAGTACTTTTGTACTTATTAAGAAAACACGTGAGTAACTAAAAATCAATTATTGCAGTTGAAGTGCACTATACTGCTCATAATCAAATGATTATGCCTAATTTCATCTCTCATCCTTTGCAGTAAGAAGCTTTTTCTCCCCAAGTGACGATAATGTGACGGGGAATGTCGATAGTCACTTAAGCATAAAGGAAATCTCATAAAGTGGGGCATTAGCTCCTGTGATGGCTGCCCGGCAAATGGATTAAGGGTATTAACACCTGCCATAAAACCCTGCTGCGGTCCTAAACAAAGGCGCAATTTTCTGACTTGAAGGGAGAACTTTGTAAAATGGCTGGCATTAAACTCTTGAAGAAAGTACAGCATTCATTTGAAAGGTACTGCTTCGAACCGTGGTAACATGTATAGGATTGTCTTAGACCAATATGCAGTACATGTGTGGGAATGTTATCAGTAGTACGTGAGGTACACCAATAGGTCACGTTTGAAAAAGAGAAGCTTTGGTGTTTCGAGGCAGGAGAGGCGTGAAGCCCTGGCTGTGAAGAAATAAATTTTCATGAATTGGAGGCAAACTCATCAGGTGGTGCAAGGTAATTGCAGTAAGGGAAGGCTTTGTGGCTGTTTGAAGAATTTTGTATCAAAATCTTGTGTACACGTATCAACTTCTAAATTTTACAAATATTTTCGTAGTATTAATAATTCGGTCAAAATTTCAGGTCAGTCTGTACGGGGTTAGGAATGTGAATGGGGCTAGAAGAAATTAATTTATACTTTTTCGTCCGTTTTAAATAGTGATATATTACAATTTTAATTTAAATAATTAATGTCAAAATAACACTTTGTCTCTCTCTTTTGCTTCCAGTTTAAGCAGAGGTTGAACATACACTTCATTGTATACAACGTTTAGGAGTATACCTGTGCCGTAGAATCAACAGCACCTGTCAGTATAGACTATCTGTGTTGCTTATACTTATTCACATTTCCTGCAGTTTGTGTTAGGTCATTGGCCTTGTGAAAGGCAAATGTTCATTACACTGTCCTGAATTGCCGATTGGGTGTATTCCTAACAGTGAACATATAACAAAAGTACAAACAGCTTAAGTGATAGTCAAACTCTTTACGAGAATTCGCTATGTGACGGCTTTGAAATTATGTTCTCTTCGCATGGTCAAAGAGACCAAAAAGAAAAGCACACAGATTGTTAGTTTCCGCCATGGCTGTTCAGCCGTAAAAGTGGCCGGTGGTAGGGAAATTGCCATGCTCTTGTTTATTGCCAGTAGGAGGGACCGGAGAGACGTGCTCCCCATGGTGCGGCCCCTAGCTGACGTCACCAAAACCGAAGCGAGTCAGTTGTCAGAGATTAACGCGCTTTTAAGGACAGCCACTAGCTGACGTCAAATGGCATTACTACGTATACCGTTCGAGAACGTTCTAGAAGGTAATTCGAGAACATTTCACTTCTGGAGCGATCTCCCGCGCTCGGCAGGACTATATAAGAACCGTTCCGATACCTGGTGCAGTAATATTTAATGTTTAGAGATGTTAGTGTGTTTCGAATTGAGTCGACGAGTGCGGCTCCGTGGTGTGGAGTTGGCGCATTGAAGCAATTCAGTCGGTCAATGAGTCTTTTAAGAAAGCTGTTGTACGTTCCAAGCTTGCAGGAAATGGAACGGTGCAGAAAAGCAATTCACAAGTGAATATCGGGGTTGTTTTTTGTTTTGTAATTTACGTCCTTAAACTTAAGTCATATCGGACAATGAATAAAATGGGTGAAAAGTTGGTCAAATGGGCCCAGGGTACATGGAGCTTAGAGTTAGCCGACATTCATCCTTTAGGATAAGGGGAAACCCCGGAAATATCCTTATCCAGGTAACTCACCCTGACCGAGATTCGAACTCGGGACCTCTTGAACGTGAGGCAGACATGCTACCATCTACCCTAGCGAGGCGAGCGGTGCTCCTTTGTCAACTGCAGCGTGCAGCTCCGTGAGAGAAATTAACCTGTATGTACGTCAGAGAGATTAAGAGCATCACAAGTTAGTGGACGCTTAAGAGAGTTAAATGGACGTTATAGAGACGTGTCGAAGTGTTGTATCTGTGTGAAAGAAAGGCTAACTGTACCTTAGCATTGATCTAACGATTTAGTGACAAATATATACTTTAAAGTGAACTTCGTTTCGTCTTTTGTGTTTTCGTTGCAGTATTTTAAAATCCAAATCATTAACTAGGTGTACTTGGAGATGGTTAAGTACACTTAAGCGGGGAAAAGATAGCCATGATAGAAAGTTAAGAAAAATAAAAAAATAAAATCATGAACAGAAATATACCCCATCGTAGTAGCTGTATCATTACTGTGTGTGTGTGTGTGTGTGTGTGTGTGTGTGTGTGTGTGTGTGTGTGTGTGTGTGCGCGCGCGCGCGCGCGCAATGTTTAATATGTATTTTACGGTCAGCATCAATTGTTTACGTTCAGAACATATTTATTTTGTCTCTGGTTCTAGAGGTCGAGGGATCTTTTTTTTTTTTTTTTTTTTTTTTTTTTTTTTTTTTAAATCATTGTGTGAAAGTTCTTAGTTCTTAGCGTGACTTCTTTCAGAAGGCGATTTCGCTGTAGATATACGGCATGTGAAGAACCTAGGGTCCTAAAAGAAGGCATAGGGAGCAAAATTAAACGGCTTTTTCACGTCCAATATGCAGACGCTTAGAACCAGAACAGTTAAATAACATCCATCAATAAGTGAACTACAATATTCTGAAACGCCCCCGTCAACCCATAAGTACTAGGTATAGTTCTCCTTCGACTGGGTTCCGAAAGCCCTGAGACCGTCTCTGATCTACAGGAAGAGCTTCCTTTTCCTCTGCCATGCAACGCCGACACCTAGAACCCTGAAGCAACCAACTAGGATGAAAAGTTGAAGTGGAAATGAGATGGGATGCCATCGTTGTGAGCTGAACCCGCGACCTGAGATCAGTAGGCCAAGGCCTTGAAATGAGAAGGGAGCTGAAGTGTTGGAATTAATAAATAATTAAATAAATAAAATGCGAATATGGTATTCCGGTACCTAGGTACATATATTCATACTTTAACGTTCATTTTATAATGACCAGCACTTACATTTTTAAATGTATTCATAATTTTTCAAATAACTACTAACACAATAGCTATAACATTAAAAAAGGATCTCTATGTTAAGTAAGATTTAAAAAATATTAGAGTAAATGTGTAACTAAGGATATAGATTACGATTTCTTACACAAACCAGGAACCTAGCAACTACTAACCAGTTATTATTAATTTATATTTCTATAATTCATAATTTTGTATTTTACTTATTAGCCCTATCTGAAATTTCAACGTTAATATCTTTAATCCCATTTATTAGAACTATATTAAAGGGAATCTTACTCTACCACGCAAGTTCATAGGATGAAGATACACGAGCTGTTCTTCCTGATGATGCAGTGCACTTGATCAAGAAAGATTTCTTGTATTTTCGCACACCGACCCGTTGTTATTTCCCCCGAGGAAGCCGTCACATTTATTTGTACAGAACGTAGCCCGTCTATTTTCAGGTTCCTCTTGGGAATGGTAAAGATTTTCCTCTTCTTTCCCTTTCGAGACTATAACACGTTGGAAGTCCGCTGAGATTTAGCGTTCTCCATAAACATAAAGTTTCTCATCCTTCGTCAAGTATCCTTCACAGAGAGCCTGGTTTATTAACAAACAGTACTATTAATGACAATGTTTGATGGTTGGATCAGAAGCCTCGACCCATAGAAGACCGTATCGAGGTACGCCCGGATGGACGGATGAGGTGATATCAAACAAAGGTTTATCGGACCTAAGGAGAAACGAAAGCAGAGGGCAGGGTCCTCAACTGTAGATTAAAACTCCCCGGTGGCTTCTCGCACAATGAACTTCCCCCCCCCCCGAGGACTTACACACCCTGGGGGTCCCGTGACCCAGGAGGGGTACGACTTGGCAGAGAGCACATTTCCTGCCATTCAACGTCATTAAATTTTTCAAATGGTAAGAGATGTAATTGTGTGCTTACCATTGCCACATCCTTACCCCTACTCTTTTCATGTTTTCTCTCTCTGTCTCTCTCTCTCTCTCTCTCTCTCTCTCTCTCTCTCTCTCTCTCTCTCTCTCTCTCTCTCTCTCTCTCTCTCTCTCTCTCTCAAACACAAACCTAGAATATACACAAACCTCCTTGTCGCTAGACGTGAGGGAATCCAAACTTTTATAATAAAAATATTCGCATATTGCGTATATGTCGATTATATTCTATAATTACCTATATTTTTCTAATCCAATGGAACTACCATACCTCTCTCAGTGTCACGTACGTAAAGAGACAATTTTGTCATTGTTACTGTCTTTATCGTCTGAGTTTTGATGATGGACTCTAAAATCTCGTCACGTGCCATTTCTTTTCAAACGTCGTCGTCTTATTTTTCTTCATGTCTCATACAGTTTTCCCAATCTTATGTTACTTTATGAATTTCTTCGTGAATGAGTAGTTCAACATCAGTCAGTTTAAAGGAATTATTTCTGTTTGCAACTATTCGTTTTATTTGAGTCCATACTAACTTAATTGGATTGTATTGGCAGTGGTAAGGAGGAAACCGGATTACCTCGCGTCCCATTTCATTTGGAATTTGATACAGCTGACATACTTTATTTTTTTACGAAAGAACACCTGATTAATACCGATTTGAATGAAGAAATCGTAAACATATCAAGTGACGGTTCACGTTTTGTAGATACGGTATTCTACAGGTTA
Source organism: Mantis religiosa (assembly GCA_030765055.1). NCBI lineage: Eukaryota > Metazoa > Arthropoda > Insecta > Mantodea > Mantidae > Mantis > Mantis religiosa. Next base: position 81,011,713 of record CM060952.1, on the reverse strand, counting down.
AGAGGAAGTATATTATTTGCTCTCTCTCTCTCATTTAACAACTGACTTGTTCAAGGTAATCCTTTTAGCACATCTCAATAGTTTAACATTTCAGTTCTGAGTAATTACAAATATACTTACATACATATCAACCAAACAAAATGACCATTACAGTGCTTACATCACGATGCCTGGTTGCAATGAATTGGTATTATATTTATTTGTATTATGAAAGCTATTTGAGCTAAAAATGAGATTTTTCGGTCGTGTAAGAAACATTACTCCCTACCTTCCTCGTGGATCACTTTTTGCACAGTTAGAAATTTTGTTTTAGCGCAAATAGTATTTAGTAGAGTTGGATCCACTTAGCACTCGTCACATACTACTTAAGGAGAATGCAGTATGACAACATTGCAGGACTCCGATTGGTTCTGGTCTAATAGCGTTCATGTAAAAACTTCCCATTTGAAAGTCGCAGTAATACAGTATGAGAGAGAGAGAGAGAGAGAGCGAGAGCGAGAGCGAGAGCGAGAGCGAGAGCGAGAGCGAGAGCGAGAGCGAGAGAGAGCGAGAGAGAGAGAGAAGTGCAGCAGATAAAAATGTTTTTTTCCGGCACTACACACACATAATTTGTGTTTTTCTAGAACCGGTAATCTGTTTAATAGATTTTATGTCCATATTCTCTTACGAAATTATTTAAAACTTCGTGACCCTTGGTTATCAAATCTGACAGTATTAAGTGACGTCACTGAGAGATTTATTGTCATAAACAAATGACATAAATGGATGATTCATGTTATGGAAGTGTCAGTGAACATATATGCCAGTTTACATTAAGTGAAATAAAGGATAACGTGCTGGGCTTTAATTTGGAAATGCCGACGAATGAATCAGCATATTATGTCATAAAGCAAATTAACACCAACATTTGGGACTTAAATAAACTTCAACAATTGATTTGCATTGGAACCAGGCGTTGGTAGAAATGTTCATAGCATTTGGGTCTAAATAAACTTGCAGTTGATTTTGATGGCAACAAGGCATTTATAGATGCGTTCATGGCATTTGGGACCTCAACAAACTTAAGCAGTTGATTTATATGGAAACAAAGACAGTTGTAGTTACGTGTCTAGCATTTGGGACTTGAATAAAGTTCAGTAGTTGATTTCTTTGCTAACCAGGCGTTGGTAGATACGTTATTGTTTCAAAAACATTCGGCTCCGTTAGCTTCCGATTGCGATTAAATTTAAGTTAATGTATTCACAGGACTTTATCCATTCGTTAACTGCGAAACTATTTCTTTTATCACATATATTGACATAACCATTTGTACGTTTTTTTAATATAATTTCTTAAATTTAAAATGGGAATAGCAGAATGTAATGGTAATGTGATGGACCTTTTAAGTGCTGGTTGGTATGTGATGACATGAAATTCCGTTTTCCTTGCATGGCCAGGCATGATGTTTTTCTCTAACATGAACTTCTCTACTCTTGCACAAACTATTTTTACGAGCCTTATTCTTCGATTCTATCTTATGTTAAGTGAGATAAGTATATGATAATTTTGAAATTCTATAATTTGACTTTTCTAGTGTTTGAAGCTCTGTATAACTTTAAAATTAATATTCTATAAATCTTTACAAACGGTACACACCAGATTTAATGTCTTCTGTTTTGGGAAGCTAGTGAGACATTTCAGAGGAACCGACGGAAACTATATGACATGCGTAATTTTGTAAACAGTAAATACTTTGGAAGAATTCATATAAAAAATCTTAAATTTTAAAATAATAATTTTTGCCTGGATTTTAGCGTACATTATACTTAGAAATATATGTATTTATAACGTAAAGAATAGCATTTGGGCTTATGAGCCTATCTTTTAAAGAATGGCACTTTTGCTAGATTTGGTTGTAAAGAAGTAGGTACGTGGGCTGGCCGGTACGAGATAAAGAGATGAACATGAAACGGTGTAACGACCTCAGCGCGCTAACATTTCGCACAGCCAGTAAAACGACGCCGTAGGGAATTGAAGAGAGCGCGCATTCATCTCAAAGGAACCAAGGAGGTCAAGATAATCTCTACTGCTCAAACTTTTACTAATTTCGTAAATTACGGGGCAAGCGCACACTCAAAATTCCATTTAATTAACGCGACTAATTGATCCTCTGAGCATTGTATTTGTTTATCCTGTGGCTCTCTTTTGTCATCTGTGAATAAGGCTAATAACTTGCATTATACACTGATCGCTTTTGAAAACTTATATTAATTTATTACGTCTTCAAACTCCCTTAAATAAAAAATAAAAGCATATAAAGTATGTGTAGCTATGTTTCTGTTTGTGAAAACACAAAAACGAAAAGTTGGTTGGTTATATTCAAAGTTAAATGTTAAGTTCAGCGTTTTTCAAAGATACGACATGAAGTTTTAAAATACTTTAAGTCCAAATTATCCTTTAGATGAAAAAATATTTTGAAATTTTTAATTCATTTAAAATGTCTTAAGATTTTGATTGAAATACCGTATGTATAAGATATTTTTGTGACAGTTGAAATGTATATCGAAATGTCCTCGTAAGTCCTCTATATTCTGAAATTATTTTGTATAACTGTTAAACTCTTAAGGATAGACAAAATCTTGCTACAAAAAAATATAACAATGTAATATAATGTAATGTAATGCAATGCAATGCAATGCAACGCAATACAATACAATGTAATATAATGCTATAACACAATATATGTTAAATACCTTTTTTGCGGAGTTAACCATTTCCAAACTATTTCTTGTTATTTCTCTCAATTTTCCAATCCTTATACTTTTCTCAAATGGGGAATTGTTATTCGTTTTCTTATCTCTTGGCCGTACAAATAAAACATAATTTCAAAGCCATCACATAACGACAATTTCTTTAAAAGATTTGACTACCATTTAAAGTCGATTTTATTCCCGTGAACCTAGCAATAAGATAATGTTTATCTTGACTAATATAAGTATATACAGGAATAAGTGTATACAACAGTAGAGAAAAATCACACAAGAAGAAGGAGAAGGAGAAGGAGGAGGAGGAGGAGGAGAGTAATAATTAACCGAAGTTTCATAACAAAGTAGGTATATTATTTTTTCATAGAATATTTGCACTCGATTAAAGCCTCATCAAACTTATGAGACTAGTGCATTACCTACTTTGATTTAACATACATCTATTTTTCTTAAAATCTTTTTCTGTGTTTTATACGCTTATGGTTTTCGGCGCCTCATTTCCAAACTAGCCTGAAATGGCTAGAAGAATTGGGCGTTTAAAGAACGACGGGTAGAGAATAGGTTGCTTCACGAAGTCTCGGTCTTCCATATGTAATGGACGAAACTAGGCCTCGGGTATCAAAATTCTACGCTGCTTTACGATCTCATACAAACGCTTTAGTTAGAACTTTTGGAGATTATGACCACACTAGACGCCGATTTAGGCTGTTCCGGGTACCCCGCATGGCTTGCGGGCACCCGAGATAACAACGGAGCTAATCCTAACAGCAGCTGTAGCTCAGCTCCACACAATCTTTCCAAGTTGTTTGACATCAAAATATCAACCCAAATTACTAAATTTTGAAACAAAAACAACAGGGTGCATTCATCCTTACACCCGTATGAACCTAAGTGTTGCCTCACAATCAAAATTTCAATCGCATAGCCATACCACCAGACAAATTACTTTTAAAAATAAACCCTACTTGCGGTAAAACCCTTAACGAGGGGGCTCGCAGCAAAAACCTTCAGGTTTTATACAACCTGCCAGCAGTACGGACGCACGGGTAGAGAATGAATGTAACAAGTCCATGGATTTAGTAGCGGCCCAGTGGTCTAATTCGTTTCTTTACTCCTGGACCATCGCTTTAGATGCTGTATCTTTCTGAAGTGGAAGAGTGAGTGGAGTCAGCCATGTGAATGTATCACAAAAGGTTTTTTTTAATGGTGGCCACGTGGAGGTGGGGTTTTCAACACCATCGAGTGGCGTCCCCCGTCTTCCCTAGATTTATTGCGTCTAGATATATCTCTCTCTCTCTCTCTCTCTCTCTCTCTCTCTCTCTCTCTCTCTCTCTCTCTCTCTCTCTCTCTCTCAAGATTATACGCTATACGATGTAGGCACAAATCATCGTTAAAGTCAAGTGGCCCACATAAATCGTAATTTAACCAGCTATACGTACGTGTCACCTGGACAGAGAGAAAACGCTTCGGCTAAACGTTCAGCGTCCTCTGGAATCACTTTTCGCGTCCCATTGTTAATTATTTAGAAATCTCTCTAGCGTGATCCTAGTAGCTTGAGTTTTTTACAGAACGGCTCAATTTTGTGTGTTGTGTAAATAGCATAACTGATTGATGAAGTCGATTAGATTCCAAACATCGTAATTCAAGTTTACCATCTTCGAAGGATGCGACACGATTTTCAAGAAAATCCTTCCACCCAGGCTATCCTCTACATGGTTTATTTTTCGAAAATATTCTCTTTCTTAAAAACGTCTCTAATGATTTTAATTAAAATACCGTACGTTTTAACACATTTTCATGTCAAATGAAACGCGTATCTTGAATTTTCTGGAAGTAGCTTCAGAGGTCTGGATATTGTGGATAAGTTTGTTTATAAATACACCGTAAGAGATAAAGTTTCCGGTAAAAAGAAGTTCCGATACTTGTGAGAAATGTGAAATCATTAACTTTTTATCTCTTTTGCATATAAAGAGAAAGAAATGTCAAAAGTACCACATAGTGATCAGTACTTTAAAACATTTGACTTATTTAAAATCAACTGTATTCCCATATCTCGATTAAGATGGAGTATATAGAGAAATACACATTTGTACAAGAGGAGAGAAAGTAATGCAAGTGCAACAATTCGTATTTGTCTAAAGTAAAAACCACTAGGAATTTGTGGGTGGACGATAGCTAATGAGGAAAATGTCTTGTGACCCTCGGCTGGTACGATAACGTATTATTTGCGCGTCACGTCGTATTAAAAAAGAGACGCCGAAAAAAGGCAGTATGATTGATGTGTGTTTTGAAGACATCTGCCGTTTTCCTTCTCATCAATCACTCTACTATCTATATACCTTGGAGCGATGTCACTCTCGCTGGCTATGTAATTTAAAAAGCACCCAACATACTCCTAATTGAAAAGAAATCATCCTTACTATATGTTTGTGCTAAGCAAAATGGCTTTAGTCCAACTATTTACATTTTAAACATAATAACGTGGCGGGATGTATATAATGGTAGCGCATTCATAAGGTCGTGGTTTGGATTTCCGAAGTTGACCTTCTTGGTCCACGGGTTCTTTCCAACGGTTTCATGGGTCGGTAGGCGAATGCTAGGAAGTACATGGAAGACGATGTGATAGGACAAGGAGTCGTAAGTGGCCGAAACCCCAAGTCACCGTGCAGGAATCGAAACGGCGTGTTCCTGAATGAGAGTCACCAACGCTAACCAACTGCACCTCCTTACTCTGTCGAATGTTGGGGTAGCTTCTCATCCAACATAATTTTCATTCCACCATTTATCTGTTTTCTTCTCGATTCCCAGGTGTTCTAGATTTCATGCCGGGCAAATTACGTCAATGCACGGTCGTTCATCTCTCTCTCTCTCTCTCTCTCTCTCTCTCTCTCTCTCTCTCTCTCTCTCTCTCTCTCTCTCTCTCTCTCTCTCTCTCTCTCGAATATGGACCTTTTAGACTCTGTGGCGCAAGGCCTGTAGCTGTTTGTGGTTTCTTCAGTTAATCCCTTCCTCCTGGATAGATATTTATAGGTCGCAGTTACACGACTTTGATAAGACAGCAAAAAGGCACTTACATGTAATTATATTTCATGTTTAACTGATATAAATATATATAGCTCGCCTCTGTGGCGTGGGGTTACTGTATTTGGCTCACGTTCGAATCCCGATCAGGGTGAGTTATCTGGATAAGGTTTCTTCGGCTTTTTCCTTATCATGAAATATGAATGTCCAGTAGCTCTAAGATCTATAGACCGTGGACTCATTTGAGTATCAATTCACCCATTTCATTCAGCGTCCGATATCACTTAACGTCGGAAGATATAAATTTAAAAAATAGTCACGATTTTAAACATCTCTCACGATTGCAAAGTTTCACGTATTCTAAATAACCGGGCGTGAAAAAGCAAAAATTATTCAGAATGAGGAGGACTTCAGGCTATTTGCAGATCATTTGTTATTAAAATATGTTAAACATATATACGTTATTTTAATCAAATCCTTTAAGAGCTATTTTTGAGAATATCGAAATACTAAAAAGATTTCATGTACAGGGTAGGTAGTTTGTAAGAGTAGAGAGTCATGCGAGTGAAACACATCAGATTTCTTGATATAAAATTTGTGAATCAGTTTTATACATTTGCGAGGGATACAAAGTCGACAGAGACAAAGACTTATCAATGCTAGGAAAAACTGATACTGATTTTGTCTTCCTTTTGTTATCTTTCTCCTAGGCAGGTGTCTTCCAGTCCATTCTTTTTCACGTTTTCGACAGCTTACTGCTGATGGACCTATTTCTTTCTTGTTTTTATCAAGGTTTCCACTCTCTTCCGTCGGTTTTATCTCTTTCCCCATGATTTATAACACCTCCCAATATCATCTCATCTTCCTTTCTCCGTCCTTGTCTTCAGACGACTATTTGCTGTGGATCGCTTTCGGTTTTATGATCCCTTTCTGTGGCTCACGTAATTGGCAGTAAATCTTTCACGATCATTAAAATATGAATAAAATGCACTTTTACTTTCTCTACCACGTACCCAGTAGTTGGAGAAAGAGAAAGTCGCCATTCTTTTGTTTCTCGTGCAAAGGGTGTGGAATTTCAATATGGCGATCCACGCTTCAGCCTCCTGTAACAAACGCTATCTAAATGTACATAGAGGACTCCCTCTCTCTCTCTCTCTCTCTCTCTCTCTCTCTCTCTCTCTCTCTCTCTCTCTCTCTCTCTCTCTCTCTCTCTCTCTCTCTCTCTCTCTCTCATTGTGTATGTGTGTGTTCCTTAGAGGCTTATACACCGTCACACCGGTCTCTACCAATTTTGGCACATATAACCTTCAACACAGGAGCAAAATTACTGTGTAAGGAAGATTTAGAAATTCCAATCTATTTCACACAATTATTTACTTTTATGTAAGGTCTACAAAATCTCGCAAAACCAACTATATCTCTGTCATTGTAACAGCTCCCACATGACCAACATTGGAATAATTACTTCATTAATATGAAATAGTTCCACTTCTTACGTGACGTGCAGTGTAACGAAATACGGCCGACGTTTCCTCTTCTTGCGAACGGTTCGTCCGCTGAGTGTCGAACACAATACACCTCCAGTCTTTTGCAGTAACACAGCATTCATTGCAAGTCGTTCACATACTCGATCGAAAAAAGGCATTGATACCGTTTAACTTTATAATTCAATACATTAGAATATAAATAATAGTCCAAGTGGACCTTAATCATGTATTGTAGAGGCATGTAACATATGCAGTATACAATACTAGAGGAACAAATGCATTAATTGCAGTTAGAATACGTCTCTGCAGTTTCTGTCATTTGTTCCTGTCATTTGCAAACACAATAGATCCAATTGCAGGTCGAGGTGCTAGGTGTAGATCGTTTGTAGGAAGATTACACTGGCTTCCTGAACGTTCGAGGTGTCTAAACTTCCAGAAAGTTATAGATCTTTGTCGCGTTTACGCTGGGTGAGCGCGGGACTTATCTTGTTTATCTTCCGACTGGCCAGATCTTACCTCCCGTTAAATATTACGGTATATAAGTGACAAGTCACATTATTATCATGAACGATAACACCGTGCTACATTTTTATATCGACGTTAAAACGTTAAACGATCTGATCTTATTTTAAAATGTCGGCTACACAGACAAGAGAAAAACAGCATAAAAATGTCGTTCGGACATTTTCAGAGAATGTAGGTGAATAGTTTTCGATTATGTGCTGAAGATATACCTCCACAACTTTGAAGTAACGCCTCATTTCTTACCCATTCATTAAAGTCACCTTGTCAGAAAGTTGTCACTGAGATGTATGATTAGGTAATTACTGGAGCATTCAGAGGGCATTATCAATGGAGCATGAAGCCGTTTGATACGGCGATGTTGATCAAGCCATACAAGCGGACATCCTTTGATACGAGACACATCGGATTAGTGACTGAGTGGGTATCTAGGACTACCTGTGTCAAAGGATCTGACTGAGTGGTAGCACACCGCCCTGATTGTTGGACTCATAACGCAATTATTGGTTCACTTTCATTGTTCAGTCAGTTCGCTCTCAATCCCTTAACATAATTTCCATATTGATTCTAAGTTCTTCAGTTACTGAAATACAAAAGTAAATTCTAATTTACATATTCTATATCAATATAATTTAAAAATGTGTCTGATGCATTAAATTCAAATGTAGTTTCTCTATTCTTGTACAAACTTATTACAAACGCCTACTTCTTTTATATTAATCAAAATAAGTTATTACTGATTTTATTGCAGGTAAGATAGAACTAGATGAACATAGCAGATTTTGGAAGCTGGTTGTTATGTGATTGCTTTGAAATTTTCTTTCTGCATGGTCAAGCTACTATTCTTAGTATTTGAAAATTCAAAGCAATAACAAGAAATGTCTTGAAAGTGATTATCTCCATAAAAGATTACGTATTTGACATAAATTGTGCGAGATATACAAATTTTTATTATTAAGATTTTGACTATCTAGAATCAAGATTCCCAAAATTTCAAGATATGCATTTAGTTTTTCATAAAAATTTTAAGCATGATCTATTTTAATCAAAATCATTAAGACTTTTCTTTGCAAAGTTAAGGTTTCAAACATTTTTCCAACATAGTTGGAATGCTTCATTTTCTTAAATTGACTTATTTATTCATTCTTGGCCATTCAAAATATGTATTAAGAGAAAAATATCGGTATCCAATTTTTAGGTGGAATGAATACTTCTGTTACATTTTTGTAAGTTACGTCCAACGTTAAGACATCGGACGATGTATGAAATGATGCTCAAATGAACCCAGGGTCCATAGAGCTTAGAGTTACTCGATATTCATCTTTCAGGAAAACCTCGGAAATCACCTTATCCAGATAACATACCCTGACCAATATTCGAACTCGGGACCTCTTGATCGTGAGGTAGACACGCTACCACCACGTTACAGAGGCGAACTCTCTGTTATCAAGTTGGTGCGCAAATCCGTTCCAGTTTTCTTAAAGTTTTAACCAGCTGACCTCATTAAACATAAAACACATTGTAAAGCAACAATATTTCCTTCACGTAACACACATATTAATCTGCAATATATTCTCCTTACTATTTACAACAGTCTGCCAACATTGGGGTGATTCATCAATTCTTCGCTTGTGCGAATCACAGGACTGAGTTTAAAAAGCCACAAGCCATGTTCGTAGCCCATCTTAATCCTGAAAGGATTTTCCCCGAAGGTTGTTCGACAGAGAGGAAAAAGTGAAAATCTGAAGGCCCCGGGTCGTTTCTCATCGATTGCGTATGCAAGACTAAGTTGTTGGCATAAATGTCGGCAATGATTATTACACCTCGGGAAGCAATTCGTTGTACAGTACATCCTCGCTGTTTCACCATATGCATATCATCTTATGTGGATGCGGGTTGATGTTTGTGTTGTTGTTCACTAGCCAATTGATGGTGAGCGAGAAAAGATACACATATGACAACCCATTGAATTTTTTAGTTTTGGGTTAGACCATTTTTGGTCCTTATCTATTGAAAGCAAATATCACACGATGGTGGAATGGTTACACTTCATCACATTTGCCAGTTCTCGGGTACACTAACGCGGATTATCGTGGATTTGTGCGTTTAAATGATCTTCATCAAATCCTATAAGTCGTCCTGAACGAGGAGAGTAACTTATGTTAAAACGATCCTCCTTAAAACGATAAAACGTTTTCTTGCCGTGTTATTACCTATGGTATTGTTTCCACACTCTGCGCAAATGCTTCTGATTACCTCCACTGCTTTCACCCCACTGCTGAATTCAAAGAGAAGAATATGTCGGAAATGTTCCACATTGTTCACTTGGCCGTCCAGTGTTCTAGCGTCCACAGCTACAATCACAATCATCAAATGACAAACTGCGATATGAAAACCCACTGTACAATCATGGAACTTCACACAAAAGGTCACATTGGATAAATAAACCCATTGTAATAGGATTATCAACTCACGAAACAAAACGCTACGAACTTACGCACCACTACTTACGTGCTGGAAGCAAAGATCTATTTATTTATTCACGTGTATTTTTGGAAAACTTTGAGATCGTGGTAATGGGTAGAGTCCAAATCTTCCATTACCTATCTCTGTACGTACGTGCAAGAAAGAGTAAAGGTGACCTTTTTTTATTTTATTCAGGCAGCACCCAAAACGTGAATTTACAGGTGGTAGACAAAAAAGAAATACATCACAGAGATTAGATAGCTGTAAGTACAGATACGTTTTGATCTTGTCAGAGACGGAAGGTTCTCGTTAAAGCGTCAGAAATCAATCGTTAAGTTCGAGATGGGAGAAGCGTCGGTAATGACGTCGCAGTATCGTCAGTACTCAAGTCACGTGCGTCAGGAACAACGTTTGGAATTCTTGTCTTAGGTGCTGCTTGTAATTGCAGGGAGCTGATTGCGTGATTCACCTTACAGTTGAATATCAAACTTTTGCACAGAAATTCCATTTCAATATTTCAAACTTGTAAATCTGGTTTAACGTGTACATTACACGATAAGTACTTACACTCCACAAAGAATTAATTTATTTCATTCTCCGCATTATTTATTAAATTATCTGAAAACCTCCGGATTGTCCGTTATTTGACAGTTTATCTCTACATCATTTATACCTTCTTAGGTTGTACTTGTGCAATAGTCTTGTGTTTCTTTGTTGCTTGCTGAAATACCCGACGTTGTCCGTGGATTGACGGTTTATCTCTGCAACGTTTAGACTTAGGTTCTACTTGTCCATAGTCCAGTGCTACTTTTTTACTAGCTGGAATACCGGTCGTCCGTAGTTTGACGATTTACCTCTGCAACATTTAGACTTAGGTTGTACTTGTACAATAGCCTTGGGTTTCTTTGTTATTAGCTGAAATAGCCTACATCGTCCGTGGTTTAACGCTTTATCTCTACAACATTTAGACTTAGGTTGCAGACTTAGGCTTGTTCAATAGCCTTGTATTAATGGAAATAGATTTTTCTTTCGCACTGGCCGTGTGTAAGCTAAATCCCCACAATTTAGCCTACACACGGCCAGTGTGAAAGAACAATTAATTTCTATTAATTGTACTTAATAGTGGTTAACTATAAAACCCGGGCCTTAAGTACTTACATGTTGTAAGTGGCCATTGTGTTTGAGAACTCCTAAGTGGTTAACCGGGAAAAATACGAGTCAGTTGGAGAATTTAATGTCATATCGGCACGTTGGCCATAGTAGCTCAATGGTTAGAGCGGCTGGACGGAGACCAGAAGATCCGTGGTTCAAATCCCGACTATGGCATTGCATTTTTCAGTCTGACCCAGCGTTGTATTACTTTGTAACTAGCTGAAATACCCGACGTTGTCCGTAGTTTGACGGTTTATCTCTACAACATTTAGACTTAGGATCTATTTGTACAGTAGTCTTGTGTTTCTTTATTACTAGCTGAAACACCCGACGTTTTCCGTAGTTTGAAAGTTTGTCTCTACAACATTTAGACTTAGGTTGTACTTGTACAATAGCCTTGTGTTACTTTGTTACTAGCTGAAATACCCGACGTTGTCCGTAGTTTGACGGTTTATCTCTACAACATTTAGATTTAGGTTGTACTTGTAAAGCAGTCTTGTGTTTCTTTGTCACTAGCTGAAATACCCGACGTTGTCCGTAGTTTGACGGTTTATCTCTACAACATTTAGACTTGGGTTGTACTTGTACAATAGCCTTGTGTTACTTTGTTACTAGCTGAAATACCCGACGTTGTCCGTAGTTTGACGGTTTATCTCTACAACATTTAGATTTAGGTTGTACTTGTACAATAGCCTTGTGTTTCTCTGTTACTAGCTGAAATACCCGACGTTGTCCGTAGTTTGACGGTTTATCTCTATAACATTTAGACTTAGGTTACACTTGTACAGTAGCCTTGTGTTACTTTGTTACTAGCTGAAATAGCCGACGTTGTCCGTAGTTTGACGGTTTATCTCTACAACATTTAGACTTAGGTTGTACTTGTACAATAGCCTTGTGTTTCTTTGTTACTAGCTGAAATAGCCGACGTTGTCCGCAGTTTGACGGTTTATCTCTACAACATTTAGACTTAGGTTACACTTGTACAGTAGCCTTGTTTTACTTTGTTACTAGCTGAAATACCCGATACAGTAGCTTTGTTTCGTTACAGAGAGTTTGAGGCGAGATGTCGGTCGATCCATGGGCCAAACAAAAAGTCCAGTTTTAGTCCAGTCAATAACGCAGATGTTTTGCATGCCATGCTTGGCACTCATCACAGATTGGATCACACAATAGCTACGCACAAGAAATGATAATTATTGTTTGGCTGGTGATTAATGATGATTCAAGTGTTGTTAACCTCTGCTTCAACGTTTAACACGTGACACAAAACATCGATATTGGAGCAGCTATTCGCAGCTGTCTTTTATCTCAACAAAACATTTATCTCTCTCTCCTTCCATGATGAAGCAGTTATATCATAAGCTAGTATCGTATTCCATCCAAATCCTACATCTGTTGAAAAATTAGATGTACACGTTATATTTTCTGAGAATGTTCTCTGAATTCCTGTTCATTCTGAGTGATTTTTGCATAACTGGTTAACCGTAAGAGACAAGAAAAAATGTTAATAAAAGAATAATTCAGATCTCGTTAAAATACACAAATTTTGACACTTTTTAGGATAAAAATTTTGGAAATGCTTTGTGGTATTGTTTCCAAACTATACTTTTATTTCTCCTATAGAAAGTGATTAACGATCTACTCTAAGAAGATTTGTCCATCGCTTAAATCTGCTGTATAATTCGTATAGTTCTGTAAAGCTTGGTATCTGTCAGTAAGAAGGCTGTAGAATAAAAGGTGTTCTCAAGAAGACGAAGTGGCCTTCGCGAAATTCAGCTTCTATACCACGTTACGACGAAATTTGCAGCATGGTTTTAATTGTGGCGCTGAATTATCATCTCACCAATCTGTGCCCACCTCGGTAGCGTGCCTGCCTCACGTTCAAGAGGTCCCGAGTTCGAATCTCGGTCAGGATGAGTTACCTGGATAAGGTTTCCCGGGATTCTCCCTTATCCTGAAAGGCGAATGTCGGGTAACTCTAAGTTCTATGGACCCTGGGCTCCTTTTAGAATTATTTAACCAATTCCATTCATCGTATGATATGAGGACGTTGGAGGACGTAAATAACAACAAAAAGAAAAAAAAAAAAGAATCAACATCCTGTTGGTGCAGCCACTTGAAGCCATTTGAAGTTTTTTATCGAGAATATCTTTAAATGTTTATAATCAGTTCTTATTGCCCCGGCAACTAGCTTGGAATTTCTTCAGAGGCGTTCGGTCTCGTATGGACGTCGTAACTCCCATGTTCCACAATGGGATATTGGAATAAAAAATTAGATAATATAATTTAAAATGTTTTATTAACTGCATTGGTTTCCAAAATTAATAACCTTATACAGTTGTTTTAAAATAAACCCAATATTAGAACTACACTTTTGCAGTAGCTTTGTCAAATGATTTAACGTCCTTCTTCACTTTTCTATCTAGGCATCTAGCTTCTACCAGGTCCAAGCGTCTACTAATCTCATCCCCTCTAGCGATTATTGATTTTTTTTCTCCGTTGCCCTTAACAACCAACTATTTCATTGCATTTAAAATTTGCATTGCATACTATATGCATAGCTATATTTTGTTTCCTAATTTTGCACACAGTTTAAATATTCTAACTTATTTATCACACAAATGTTTAACTCCTTTTACAATTTGATCATAATGTTCAGTAAACAAATAACATATAAATCTTACAAAATTAATAATTATTTTTCCTGCAGCCTAAATTTATTACAAATAATAATCAGTTTCAAAATAACTTCTCAGAGTGAGAGCTGAGAAAGTCATGTGCGTGTACACAAAATATTTTTGCGTATTATGAATGAAAATTGTCTGTTGTTAATTTAATGGAGATTAATTGTTGTTTCACAATAGCCGTGTGCAGGACATACTATGAAAGGGTAGAGCCAGACTGAAAAATCCATAGTTTCATGGATTTTTCCTTTCAAAAACTCATTCATAGTGCGTCTGCACACGGCTAGTGTGAAATAACAATTTCCATTAATTATACCTAATAGTGGTCTGAACTATAAAGCCCGGGCCTTAAAGCACTTACAGCATAGTTAGTCGCCATTAAGGTAGTTGTCTCGTGTGTTTATGAGAACTGCTAGTGGTTTACCGGGAAAAACATAAGTCAGTTGGAGAATTTAATGTCATAGCGGCACGTTGGCCATAGTAGCTCAAGGTTTAGAGCGGCTGGACGGCAACCAGAAGATCCGTGGTTCAAATCCCGGCTATGGCATTGGTTTTTTTTTTCAGTCTGGCTCTATGCTGTTGTTAATTTGATTGCTGGAGTATGTTTCAAAACCGATTTGAATACTTTCTATAGAAACACATTTCCGATTGTATTATGTTTGTGATCTGTTGTGTTCTTTTGTTATTAATGCGGACGTGTCGAGTCGGTTTGACAGTTGACAGTGTGATCAGAATCTCAACTGCTCCTGTATACATATGCTTCCCTGCTACACGTTTGGACTGGTAACTTCAAAGCTGGTCGTGACCTGGATGTCAATGAAGGGCTGTAATCAGGTCTTGACTACTCGCACAGTTCTCTTCCTTCTGCAACACAATTTGGCAGCATTTTAATCTACTTGTTGCTCGTATTTGGAAAGTAGAAAAACTAAATTAGCTTTTGAATTCTGTATCTGAAAATTTTAACTTTAACCAAACATTATTCCAAAAAAACGTATTCTATCGATATTTTATCGTTAAAATTTTTTGAGGTCTCTCGAGCACAAAGATTTCCTATACCTCAGTAAAGTGAATTACATAGTCTGATATATTGCACTCACACGTCGTTCTTTACAGTTGTACAACAACAGTTACAAATGTTGATTGCTCTATCTACTTCATGTTACTCGAGATAAACATTTACAGAAATTTCTGCATTACCTTCATTTCTTTGTAGTTAACATGGAAATACAGAATTAAGCGAAAGTCAAATGTTTTGAAGCTAGTCGTTATGTGACAGCTTCGAAATTCAATTCTATGCCATTTTGCCCAAGGGATAAAAAGATGAATAATGGCTTGCCATTTGAGAAAATTATAAGTATTACAAAATTGAAACGAATAATAAGGAATATCTCGGAAATGGCTAATTTCAGAACACGCATTTAATATAAATTGAGTGTTTTAAGGAGATGTAGATTTCTTTTATCGCTTCGCTATTCTTTTCTTTTGGATCTACAATGAAATATGAAATGAAACTATTTCCGTAAACTTTAAATCCCATCAAGGTATATTGTAGAAGAGAAGAGATGGCATTGTGGGTGCAACCCATCAGATTTTTATTCTATCTTTTACATGTGGAACATTTTGTGAATTTCTCTCCGCAGGGAATTCAGTTTCAATCAGGCAGAACGAGGAAAAACAAACAAACAAACAAACAAGCAAGTTCTGGATTTTTGCCCCTAGGCAACGCTTGGGGCATAGCCACCCTCCCCTATGGGCATTGCGATACAAAGTGTTTATATATCATATTCACTTTTACCTTTGATTCGTTTGTTTGCTACTGGAAGTCACCTCGTCTATCGTACGCCCGAGACCATGAAGATTTTACGTATGAAAAGCATTTTGACAAAATTAATGTGTAGCTTTGCATTCACATGATTTCTTCTACTCGTTCTTCTAACCCATTTTTAAAATGTTTATTCGTCTGTCTCAACGTTCTTCGAGATAAATATTTGTACAAATAACGGATTTGTTCTCGAAAAGAACACATATATACACACAAATACACCGATATGCTCAAGCAAATTTTTCTAAACTTCTTTTCTTCTTTTTTATTTACCAAGATACTTCAACATAATGTAGCTTTGTGTCATGTCTTGTAGGGGCGTCTATACATTTTTAACGTTAATCACATAGCTCGAATATTATTATGTTTCAAAAGCTTTGCGAAGCAAGTTCGTGTACCGAGAGACACAAAAACATCGGAATTGGTATTTTGCCTGTCCTCTAGTTGTCGTCTGCCGCTATCATAGAAGGCACTGATGAAACCATGCAACATTTTTAACAGTAATTTTAAAGGTTTTACGTACACATGTTACTAAAGGAGATGTTGCCGCTGTTGGTCATACATGTCCGGTATCTCGTTAAGGAACTGTGCATCACTCGCTGTACCTACTTCACGTTGAGAAATGTTTTCAGATATTTTGTTTTAATTGTTCCAGGATGTGTGGATTTGTCTTGTACACTTTATGCTTTAAGTTACCCCAGACATAAAAATTGCAGGGGGTCAGGTCGGGGGATCGAGGAGCCACAAATAATTTTGTCCAATTTTTGTTAAATTGTTCTCATCGAAAGATTGGTTGTATGAGCTGTTGCAGAGCCTTGTTTAAAAAAGGCAAAATCACGCTATCTGTTAATTTTCTAAAAATAGGAGAGAAAAACGCGCCGTGAACTGTTGGCTCGAAAAAAGCAATGCATATAACTGTTTCTGCGCTGGTGTTGCATGGTTTCTTCGGCGCCGACAGCAACGAGCCCCGAGCCAGGCAAACTACAGCGCAGCCGGTTAGGATGTTTTTGAGTCTCTTGGTAGCACATCGACTATTGAGTAATAGGACCATCCACTTGTATATTTTCTTTGTCTTGATTTACTTCTGATTTCTTATAGTTTTGTGTTCGTTGATGGTTCTATTGAAGTTACTTGAAATATTATTTTGCCCAGTGTCACAGTGCGAGAGTCACTGAAGTGCATTAACAAGAGTTCATTACAAACCGTGATATTTGTGCAATAGTTATTCAACAGTGCTTTAGTATATTATTTTCTCAGAATGTTTATTATAAACTAATACAGAAATGCAGGACTATTGTACAAGTACAACCTTAATCTAAATGTTGTAGTGATTTACCATTAAACTGCGGACAAGGCCAAGTATTTAAGATAATACAGTAATATTCGTTGTTGTGAGCAGTACTTTTCCCGCCAAAAGCAAGTGAACGTAGCCGTACTTATCTCGTTTAGCGATGTACCATTTACAGCTAACGTACACCAGCCATGAATGTTTTACGTGACTCGTGTTTTATGTGAGACATCGTGTTAAGTAGATTCCTTCTTGGCAATTTCATTCACGCTTTGTTTGGTAAGTAACAAAACTAAACAAGATGGTATGTGGAATATCAAACTTGGTACCTGAGGCAATGCATCTCAATTTCCATTTAAGCGATCTATTTGTTATTGCATTGTGGTAATAGAATTCCAATCAGATATCTGCATCTGTTCTAGATTTAATTAAATTAACTTCGTTGATTAACTATGCCCTACAAATCAAGCAGTGTTCTACATCCTACTAAGAATGTTTTTGCCTTTAACATAACATGATAAGGAACCATAAATTCAAATGAAGTTGTGCCACCAAGGACAGATAAGTCAGTTACATTGTGGCATTTATTTTATAAATAACTGGTTATGAAATTATTTATAAAAATAAGGTTATACAATTTTAAAACCGTATATGTGATTCTCGGAAGCTATAAAGTTATTCATTAATTTTTGCTCTTAATTGGAAGTTAATTCATAAAAGTTTTTGACTCGCGGAATAATAAAAAATACTGAGAAACCTTTTGATAAAATTGGCATTTAAAATTAGAATGTGCATTACATTACTGTGTTCGGGGGAGGGACAAATGTTGCTGATATTAATAATCAATGCATACTGAATTTAATTTTTCTTTATTTTTTCAGAATATTACTCCATTTCGCAGGGGCAGTATTTTAAGCTTACAATCTTCCAGATATGATATTGAAATATCTAAGGCATTCCTAACACAAACTACGCTTTAGACAAAAACGTTTCTTGTTTTCTCGAAAGATGGCTGAAACCACTTTTATTAAGATATTTGTGTAATCAGTAAAATGTACAGGGTTTTCCTTGTAAAACCTAACGAGCGCACGGCATTTCGCCTATGCGCGATCTAGTGTGCAACAACCAGCTTTGCCCGCACATAAACTCCGCGAGTAAAGCATATATAATACTCTTACCTTTTAGAAGATTTTGGAAATGTCTTCCGTCCTCGGCTAAACAAGCATTCATTATATTGGGAGAATACACTTTGATTCACACGGTTAAGTTGGGCCACTTTAATGTTTTCGATTTCATTTCTAATATTTTGTTTTAGTTTTTCCAATGTTTAAGTATTTGTTTCGTAAAATTTGTCTTTCAGGTTACACCAAAAGTAAAAATTACACACTGTTAAATTGCGGGAGAGAGATGGCCTTACACCAGCATAATTACTCTATCCTCAAACACTTCCCTGGATTTCTCTTCTGTATGGGCAGAAGCAGAATATTGTTGAAACCACCCATATCAGTTCTCTTCTTCTCTCAAGTTAATGACCAAATGAAGTCAAAATGTCATTTCGGTACCTTTCTGCATTTACAGTCTGTTCGTAGAATATTGGGTCTACTATGCGTCTAAAGTGTAGACGCCCGCTTTTACTACATACGGCACCGCGGGCGGTGACATTGATGGTACATGAGATGAAGATGGAGCACCGGTGAATGAGATGGCAGGCTAAAGTGGAGGACCGGGAGAAAACTCGTGTTGTCCACCACAATTCTCACTTTGCGGTCGCCTGAGATCGAACCCGGGCCGCCTTGGATCGAACCCGGGCCGCCTTGATTAGCCGTCTTTACGATCATAATGAGGGATTTCTTGAACGCGATGTGTATTTTCAGAAGCCCATTACCGACTGTTATGAGTGTTGACATGGCCACTGAGGTGGAACCAGTCCTCATCGGAAACGAACAAAAGCTGTGTTTCAATTAAACCGTCATTCAATAATGAAAGAAATCGTTCACAATAATGCATTCGTGATACTGGGTCCCGTTGTTTTGAGGCATGGACACATGTATACTTATACGTTTTAGTTTTAATAACTTAGTTGCTCTATTGCAGAAGTCTTTGAAATTGCCACCTTTTGTGCTAATTTTGGTGTGAATTTTGAATGTTCAAAACATGCGGTTATATCGTCTTACGCTTTCGGCTTTTGTTTGCCCAGAACCAGTGGTTTCGAATGTTTTCACAATCTCCTGAATTGTAAATGTGAAAGGCTTGGGGATTCCCATTTATAATTTTTACACATGACAATGCTTTGTTGTAGAGTCAAGCACCTGTTTATGTTGGTAGAATATTGCAGAGTGGAGTGCACACCGCCAGGCCTCGCACACAGCGGCAGCCAGTAGTGGACCTGCCTCGGTAGCGTAGATGGCAGCGTGTCTAACTCACGTTCAAGAAGCCCCGAGTTCGAATCGCGGTCAGGGTGAGTTATCTGGATAAGGTTTTTTCCGGGGTTTTCCCTTATCCTTACAGACGAATGTCGGGTAACTAAGCTCCATGGACCTGGACTCATTTGAGCACCATTTCATCCAATTCATTGACCGTCCGATATGAATTAACGTTGGAGGACGTAAATTACAAAACAAAAAGAGGCAGTAGTGGGGGAATCCAGCAAGGCCACGAGAGAGGCGGAACGCTGTGTGCTACTTTGGCTTTCAGATGAAGAACCCTGCATATTGATGAAATGAAAGGCTTCTTGTAATTTGATATAGGAAATTACAAAAGAAATAAAAAGATGGTAAAAGAAAGTCATTTGGCTCCTTTTCCTTGGTATATTATTGTGAAAATCAACATGGTATCATTAATTCCGTTTAATCGAAATAAATAATTACTGAAATTATTTTTATTTCATGTTTGTCTTTTAATAGAAATACAGAAGACTTTGAGTGATAGTGAGTTGTTTTAAATGTCCCGTCGCAATTTGATGGCTCTTAACATTACATTTTATTTGAATGACCATGATTTTTTTCCCTCAATTTTCGTCATTCAATGTTAAACAATGTCAGACGATTCCTTTCGTCTAGGACAGCTCTGTGAAATACATTGTATTCATTTACGTTTTGTCATTGGACGTACCTGTATCATACCCATATTTATTATAAAAGCTATCAACCGGTGGTAAATAATACTCAAACAAAGAATATCTCCGAAATGTTTCACCGTTCAGAAACCATGTTTTATATAAATTGGGTCCTTAGAAGATCTACTTTTTTGTAATCTCTTACAGTTTATCGCTAAAGTCCTTGGGAATGAAGAGGCAGTTCTCCGAAATTACATATACACATTTCATTTGTAATGAAAATATCTTAGATACAGTAATTTAAAATTATTGGAGCATTTTTTTTAGAAAATAAAAAATATCAAAGCATTTTCCAGAAGAGTTTGGGCTATAACTTACTTTTAGTTTTTTTTTAAATTACGCACAGAAACACACACGGAGACTCGTTTATAAGTACTAATATTTTTAATCTCAAATCACCAATTTCGGTGAAATTCGGTGAAATGTTGGTGTCGAATTTTGGTGGTCCGTTCTGCAGTGTTTAAAATAATACCTGCAGAAATTCATCAGGTAATTCTGCTTCTTCAACACACGATGTTTGTTTACCCAGTGCTCTCTTTAAGAAGTTGTCGCAGCGCTGAGCCGTCATTAAGTAGAGGAAATGGGAGAAACAGAGAAACTAATGACTTGTTATTCGTCCAGATATTTTCCTTCTTCGTAATATTATATCAACGAAGAAGCTGAAATTGTCATTATTTGCCTGTCTTGAACACACGAAATAACGTAAATTCATATAATGGAAGACTTTCTACGTTCTAAGCGATCGTTACGTGATTTGTGAGGATTGTGACAAAGATGACAAAACGACGAAAGTGCTTTTGAACTCTTTCATTTGTCACTCGAATCGTTTGTACAATGCTAGCTTACAATCAGTTTCTCTTTTAATAAATACACAGCTTGTTAATGTTTCTTTATGTCTCTCTTTAGCAGGCACCAACTTGGTAAACTACTTCTTACACCTTTTCACTGCCTGCCGATTCCTCACCATGGTACTTGGAGCACACCAGACTTCTCTGTCGACTCACGCAACTCAAATGATCGACTGACTCGTGAACTGCCTCACTGCGCTGACTCCTCACCACGGAGTGATGCACTCGTCGGCTTAATTCGAAGCTCGAAACGCATACAAACTGCGACTGCTAGACTTCGACACGGTTCTTTGTATAGTGTTCCGGAAGCAGAGATCGTTTCAGTAATCCAATGTACTCGAATTACATTCTAGAATGGTCTCTGCGCAATATTACGGTTTGCTCCGGTCCGGGAAGGTCACGCCTTGTCGGGTAACTCTAAGCTCTATGGACCCCGGGCTCATTTGAGCATCATTTCACCCATTCCATTCATCGTCCGATATGACTTAACGTTGGAGGACGTAAACTACAAAAAAGGGTCATGCCTCTTCTGTACTTCCCACTGATAACAGCCGTAGTGACTCAACTCAACCTCTCCACTAGGTTTCGCAATCGTCAGTGTGACAAAATATATGGGAATGGTTTATGAGTTCGAAAGCTTTATGCAAAAAGAAACTCGGGTGTCAGCTACATTAACACTATTCCTACATTTGACACATTTGGATCATTTGAGAGGAATTACTGTGGAGATCGAGTTGTTCGTGATGTGGGCAACACCCATCAAGTAGTACAACACAGATTGCTGTAAGAAGAAGCTCAAGGGGCAGGAGAATTTTTTTCCTTCAGCGGATACAAGGGATAGATGTGGCAGGCTTTGAGTCAAGAACGTTCTAACATCACATGTTACAGCACTGAACTATGTTTATGAATTTCCTAGCATCGTTATCTTTAATTTTGATAACACTCATAAGTGACTCTATGTAAATCCTCATGAAGACGATAGGAAAGAGTTTGAATCTAAACATTTGGAGTTCTTAGTGTTTATTTCATTCATTCATTCATTCATGCCTACGGAGATGTATCTATAGTTTCTCAGCAAACGTTGCATCATTTAATTACTTATCTCCGGATTTCATCCAACGAATGTGGTTTTACACGTAAAATGAGCTGATCACTTTATTCAGATAGTCTGTAATTTCTTTCTCTCTTTACTTTTCTATTATAGAAAATAGGTACACTCCTGGAAGTGGATGGCTGGGATCACACGTATGCTAAGGAGCAGAGTAATGATAAGCAGAGATGTCATGAATTGCATGGAAGGAAAAAGCCATAAAGCAGTTGGAGTGAATGGCATAGTAAACCACAGAGGCCGCTTTGTCCACCACAGATCCCACATAGTCAAACATGAGTCGCCTTGGTGAGAGGTGAAGACAATCGTACCATTGCGCCGCTCCGGTGTGTAATTAATTAAATAATAAATGTATCGGTCGAGGGGGATTGATTTCATGGCCTGCTTGATGTCCTGATTTCAATTTAGGCCCTTCGTCCCATAGTATTCTGCCCTCTCGAGACAGTCACAAAGTTTATATGGCAAACCACAAGACATAATCACATTTCGTTATGCAATTACACAGGTACAAACCTGCTCATAACCACTTAAATTTGTGAAAAACACCAAACATTTCTTCAAGCGAACATTTTTACAGCAAATAATGTATATTTACAGTCCCTCACTAATTGCAGCGTAATTTTTCCACTTTCACTTTTTTTCGAGCTCTCCTCACGAGAGAAAAGGAGGAGAGAAAATGTTATTTACGTTTTACAATGTTTGAGTCTGTTCTCGTTATTAAAAATATTTCACATAGCGATAATTAAACTCAAACATGTTTTAGCATTACCACGTCTGTGGCGTAAATGTTTACACTGCTTTCTCTTTTGTTTCAGGTGAGTATTGTTTTGGCACTAAAGAGAGCGTCGGAGTCAAGAGTAAGTAGTAGTCTATGTTTATATAGTTAATAATTAATTGACGACAGTTTCATTAGCGAAAAGCAAAACAAATAATGGTTTTATAATGACACATATTTTGTCTGACTCAATTTTCTAGAAGCCTTAAAAGCTGGTTGCTATATGAATGTTTTGTAATTCCGTTCTGTTGACAAGGCCAGAATAAAATGGTAGGAGGCAAGATTAATGATCTCTTATTTGTAAAAAGGTTCAAGTATTTGAAAATGTAATAAACAACATCGAATATGTAGGAAATTGTTAGTTCTACCAAAAGAAAGTGGTGTACTTGAACGACATACATATTATGTATTTGGTACTGTATTTTCTTACTTTTATTTCTTTTTCTAATTTATCTTCTCCAACGTTAAATCATATCGGACAACGAGTGAAAAGATGAGCCGAGGATTCACAGAGCTTAGACGTACCCAACATTCACCTTTCAGGATAAGGGAAAAGGCCGGAAAAGTCTCACCCTGGCCGAGATTCGAAGTCGGGACCTCTTGAACGTGAAGCAGACGCGGTACCAGCACATTCGTAGGTGGGATCTCTTATGGTTTACTGATTATATAGTCATCCAGAGTTAACACGACTTCTGAGAACATTCTCACAAAATTCATGATACAGACACTTGTTAACGTAAATCTGTTTAAACTAAGCTTTTAAATTGAAATTGAGTTTTTATTTATGGACGCTTCTTAAATGCTGTAGTCTCAGCGTCTCATTCTATATTGGGCGTGAAAGACGTCTCAATTTTGCTGAGGCCTCTATCATGAGACCATCGGCTTTAGTTCCCTTCCATCACCCTCCGCTCTGTTTGAACTTGCGACCTCGGAACCAGAATCTAGCATGTTACACCTAGACCACGGAGGACCTCTGAATGTCCGATATTTTAATTATAATCATTTGTGAGAGGATCAGGAAACATACATATTGGTATGAAAATCAATATGAGATAACGTTTGTGCAGTGGGTGGTTATTATTTCTGTTGTTAGTCACACGATCATTAACATTCAAAAGCTCATATTGAAACAATGGAACGTGTAAACTGCGCAGTTCACTTGGTCCGAGAAATAACGGTATCGTTTGTGGGGCTCCTATCTTTGGGTATTTAGCGGCGCTTTATAGTCGTGTTCCTGTCCTTAACGGCTATGCTCTGCACTTCAAGCTTAAGGAACTCTACGTGTGACCTGCAACGCTTTGGGTACAATTCACATTTGATTTTATCGGAATACGTGCATACTTGGGGATATAAAAAGCAGCTCTTACCATTATACCAATTGTTACAAATGTAGATTCTTTTTATCTAGTTCATGTTAAATGAAATAAACGTATATAGAAATGTTTTTTAAAACTTTCCATTATTGGTACTATAGGAATAGAAGAATACGGTAGACTTTAAGTGATAGTCAAATGTTAAACAACCGGTTGTTATGTGCTGTCTTTGTAATTAGGTCCTTATTGTATGGATAAGAGATAAAAAAGGAATGGCTACCTGTCTGAGAAAACAAAGATTGAAGAACTGATAAATAACAGAAAAGGAATATCTCGGAAATGATTACTCCACAAAATAAATGTAGTCTGCGTTTTAACCACATTTATATTTTGTGAGTAGTAAGACTTTGTGTCATATCTGACGGTTTGCCAGTATTATAAACGCCCGCCTCTGTAGCGTGGTGGTAGCGTGTCTGCCTCACACGATCAAGAGGTTCCAAGATTCGAATTTTGTTGAGAGTGAGTTATCTAGATAAGGTTTTCCCTTTCGGGGTGGCAGGCGGGAGTTCTTCTCATCCTAAAAGATGAATGTCCGGTAAGTCTGAGCTCAATGGAACCTGGATTCATTTGAGCATCATTTCAATCAACGTTCGATATGACTTAACGTTCGAGGACATTAATAAAACATTAAAAAGAAATTATAGAAATGTTTTTCAGGCTGAAGAAGACTTCTGAGGACATTCACATGAAATTAAAGATATTCATTTAATTTATCATGAAAATATTTTAAACTTATTGTGTTTTACTCAATATCGTTAAAACCATATGTGAGAAAATCAAAATTTTCGAAAAATGTTCCATGTAAAGAGTAGTCTGGGATGGGGGAGTTTCTTGTTAACTTAATGAAAGATGCTGAACTTAAATGTAAAGTTTGCTATTTAACCGACTTTTCGTTTTAGTTCAGATACACAGACGTACGCATTCTTGCGGATCTTTCTTAAAAATAATTTTTCTAGGTTCATGGAATCACAAAACATGGACTTCCAATGAAACCTCGATTTTGAATTTTGTCGTTACAATGCAGTACGTAATAGAGGTAAGTTTCTTCCAGATGCTAATGAGAAGCTATCGATTCTAAAGACATTTTCCGATCTGTTATTGAGAAGATTTGTAATCTTTCGTTTGTTCTTCACTCAACTGATATTATAAAATTACTGCGTTCTCTTAATCCACTTCGTTACCAATTTGTGCTAATGGTTATATTCCTCAGGCATTTTTCTCATCAAGAGGATCTTGAGCTATCAGCTCAACCGTCAAATATGTTAAGATTTTAAAATAAGTTCCTCCCTCTAACGTTGGAGGACTTGTGAACTTAACAATTTTTATTAAAATAGCGTATGTTTAAGATATTTTCATTACAAATAAAATGTATATCTTGTAATTTCTGTGAATGTCTTCAGAAGTCGTCTCCATTCAGAATGGCTTTTTCATAACTATGTGTAAGAGATATACAAAATCTCATTACACATAATCGTACAGCTCTTTGAATCGCACAGTTTGTTAAACTTTTTTCGTTTTGTATTAAGCCTTTCCTAAATATTCCTTGTTATTGCTTTGAATTTTCAATTATCTATACATTTTTCAAATGAGATGATTCGTTTTGTTTTCCTGGCAATCAAAGAACGTGACATTTTAAAGATATCACACATCGACCAGCTGTTTAAAACATTTGACTATCACTTAAAGTCTACCGTATTCCCTTGTACTTAGCAATAAGACAATGTTTATCTTGATTATCATAAATAAATGTTTTATGAAGAATTTGTGTTAGGGTTGCCAGACGTCCCATAAAAATGTCAGTGTACCGAAAAATGCTTTCGGGACACCTATTTGTCCCGGTTTTTGTTACTCATTTGAAATGAAATAATTTTTAGTAGTTTAAGGTTGACTTTTTCGTCTTTGGAATTGAAAAGTGTTGAAGTGATAAGTTTTATTATCGTTATTGTTACTTCGCATAATGGGACCTATTCAAGTGGAAATTGATCTGTTACGCCTGCATCTTCCTACTTGTTTTTCGTGTCATTTCGTCCTTCGGTCGGTTTCGTTCCTGTGACACACAATTTCTGTTGGAGAGATCAGTAATTCACACTGTGCACAACAATGATATATTTTTGTATTACCTTCTATTCTGATTTTTCGTCAGTCCGTTATGTAAGTGTATGACTGTATATTGTGAAATGTTCTGAAAATTCTTAAGTAAAAAGTGTTCTTTTCAAGAAAGATCGTCACAGGAATGGTCTTATATAAAACGGGGTAGGAATGACCATGAAGTAGAATGTACAAGTGTAAGTGTTACATCGGCATTGCACGTGGCGGAAAATGTGATATACAGGATGACATCATAAGTGGAAAGTATAGAACAAACATGTATGATGCAAAAACTTCTAAGAGTGGGCAGTTATTTTGTACCAAAATCGTCTAAATAGGAACAACTAGTACAAACGGCAGAATAACGTGCTACCATACACTTAAACATCTTATGCCATTCAGTTCACTGGATGGTACTACCAAATTAAATTCCAAGATTTTTAAGGATTTAAAAACGGCATAAATGTGACATTGGGGAGAACTAAAGGAACAGCAGTGGCAAAATCCATTCTAGCTCCTGACGCTGCTAAAAAATATATGAGGATTCAGAAAGTACTCATTATTTTGGAATTGCGACTGATGCTAGTAACCATGGTGCCGACAAGGTTTTCCCGTTGATTGTTCAATACTTCACTGTTAAGAACGGCATGACTGAGAAACTTCATAAACTGGATTCCTTGAAAAATGAAACTGCTATTCCAAGAAGTAGCTACTCTGTTAGTGCACTGTCGGAAAATAATATTGATAAACGTGAATGCATCCTCTTTTGTGGTAATAACGCAAATACGAACTTTGCTGGAGTTAGACGAAGCGATACTAATAATGGATTTGTGAAGTTGAAGCGTGAACTGAATGGAAACCTCTCTTGTGTTGGATGCCCAGCAGATGTATTTCACAATGCGGCAAAGGTAGCAGCTCATTTTCTTACTGCAGATGTGCTAACTATAATAATTAAACTGTTTAATTATTTTTCAATATATACTGTGCGCACGGAGCGACTAAAGGAATTGTGTGAATTTGTGGAAATAGAATATCACAAGCAGTTGTCACACACAAAAACGACATGGCTATCCTTATTTCCTGCAGTGGAAAAGTTCTACAGCTTTTTGTCCTCTCAGAAGAAACGGCCTCAATCGTTCTGATAAACCTGTCCGAAAATCCACCCTAAATGAACCCTATCTCTGGTTTGTCCGAAGTCACTCCTTAAACTAAAAAAGGTAGTGTGTAATACAGTAGTGTGTTAGAAGTAAACAGAATTTTAAAGGAAGCCCATACTTTGATACAATGGAAAGAAGAAAGATTTGTTCCTTTAAAATGAAAATCTATTTTGAAAAAAGCTGAAGATGAGGAAGATCTATCTGTTGCAGAAATAAATAAATTTTATAGTGCGGTCAGAGAGCTTTATAACACATGCCATGCTTATCTGCAGAATGAATTTTCCATCTTTAATTGGATGCTGCTAGTGTCTGTCCACAATGGAATTTAGTGGAGCAAACTATTGGGCTTTGCACGCCAAGGGACACTCAGTGATTCTCTCCTTTTTGATCAGTTATCTTATTTAAAGGCCTATATATTATAGAAGAAGATGATGAAATAAGAAGTCCAGCCAAGGGAAGTGGACTTATTTTTTAGACAGTATGAATATGTACAACAGTACTCTGAATGAATGAAACTGTGTGAATATATCTTTAGTGTTCCTGGTCATAACGCCAATGTTGAGAGTGTGCAGTGGACAGAAGAACGAAGTCATCTTGAGGTCTCTCTCAACAGTTGAAGCCATAACTAAATGTATTTTAACTATCAGATGAGCTGCATAGATTTTCACATAATTATTATGTAAGCCAGCGGCCAGACCTTCTTTCCAGAAGAAGGGAAATCAAATATACCAGTAGCAGAACAGGATAAATAATACAGTGTCGTGATAGTGTAGTAGTGCTGTGCGTACAATATGTTATAGCATTATTTTTTCAGTAAAAATGTCCCGGTTTTTCATTTTCGATATCTGATAACGAACGCAAGTGAACGCAATACATTATATTTTTCGTAAAATTTTGTGTATTTTATGTTAATGAATGATTTAGAAAGTGTTTAACAATTCAGCACCCCAAGGCGGCCCGGGTTCGATCCCAGGCGATCGCAAAGTGAGATATTGGTGGACAACACGGCGCTGGGGCGGGTTTTCTCCGGGACCTCCGGTATCCTCCACCATCTCATTCCACCGATGCTCCATCTTCATCTCATGTACCATCAGTCTCACCGCCTGCGGTGCCGTATGTAGTAAAAGCGGGCGTTAAACACTATACATTTACATTTCATTTAATAATTCGGCAGCCGATTTCCGAGAAACACTTGAAAATATTTTGGAAAGAAAACACAAGAAGTGGTATAAAATGTAAAGTTTCGAATTCTCTTTGTTCGGGATTATTTAAATCATCACGTAATCTCTTTATTTCCTCTCCGATATAAACAAATTTTGGCTGGAATATGCCACTAAGAAGTTCACTTCACCCAAAAGTAAAATATTCGACAAATTTTGCCCAACATTTTATCGAACGATCTGTTTATTCTATAATATTAGACGTTTTGGTTAGAAATGAAGTACAGCTGCAGTAAATTTCATCATTAAGTAGGATTACGTCAGAAGGGATATTTCGAGAATGTTCTATGAAACACCAAGTAGGGGTGGGGGATGATCTGAGTGTAATTTAGTATTAACATGCAAACTACTTGCTTTGGTCCAACTTTGTGAACAGTATTATTCCTTTGAACAATTCCCAACTTTTCGTTGAGCGATAAATATCTATAACTGAATCAGCGTTCTTTAGATCCCACATTGTATGCAAATGTTGCCCAAAGGAAGCCACGAGATGAACTTTAATCTCCCTTAGATTAGGCATCAAAGCAGCTCTGTGCGTGAGCTACATCGTTCACAAGTTTCTGCAAATATTGAATTGTTGGTATATCTGATCCTTCCGGAACTGTTAAACACGAATTTAACTCGAGTTGGTACATCCGTGTTCGCATTGAAGACTCAGTTTTTTTTAAAAAATGTTTAATCATTTTAACCATTTTTCTGTAGTGTAGGGCATAGCGTGTCTGTCTCACGTTCAAGAGGTCTCGAGTTAGAATCTCGGTCAGGGTGATACGGTTTTCGCTTATCCTGAAAGGTGAATATCTGCTAATTTTGAGCTCTACGTACTCTGGGCTCACTTAAGTATCATTTCTTTCACCGTCCGTTGTGACAACGTTGAAGGACGTGTGTACATACTTCTAAAAACAGAAATTATCAAGTTTTGCCAAAGTCGCCCTCCTTCGACAATGTTCTAAGCTTCGTTCCCGTTAGCCATTTCTTCTCCCAGGTAAGCCGTTCCTATCGACATATCAATGGCCTCTACCACTACCTCGTTCGACGATCAACAAGAATCACAATGATTTCCTCGATATCTGCTGGGCGTCCTGTGCCTTCCTCTTCAAAAACAAACGTTCGGCCTGCTTTAAACTTGTTGAACCAGTATCTAACTGTTGCCATAGAATGGCGAAAAATTCCTATAAAATCATCCACTTTCTCTTTTACCGTCTTGCAAATTTTCTCATCGAAAGGTAAAAAGCATTTTTCCCATTTTGGCAAAATTAGCTGAACTACTAACAGAAATACCTGCCAAATGCAAACTGATGTAATCAGATTATCTCAGAAAGGGCTAACTTTATATTAAATTTGTTTTATGTACATAAAATGCGTGATCTATAATTTTGAGTACCAAGGTTTTTACTATATTTTGCGGTTTTCAATTTAAAAAAAGGCATACATCCCGAGTTCTGATCTCGGTGGAGAAAATAAAGAAGAAGCCGATTTTATCGATAGTCATCGAAGCGAAAAGTTTCAGAGATACAAAGTGATAAAGAGTGAAGGGCACAACGTTAGTTGTTTCCAGTTGCAATCTTAGAGACATTGCATTTGGAGTTTTCGGCTTTGAAGAAATTCCTTGTATTTTTGCTTTAAGGTGGAGGTAAATATTTCAGTGTGATTTATATATATGATATTTCAAGTACTAGAATATTGCATTCCATCCAAAACATCGATTTGGAGCACTCTGAGCAAAAATGGCAAATATATAAGTGCACGAGTATGTCACTTTGGTGTTTTGATTGCCAAATGGAGATTTCCTGAGACGATGTCAAACAATGGCTATTCGGTTAGCAAGGATACTTCAGATTCTGGAGTAATCACGGTCGATCGATTCCGTCTGGGACTGAACTCGAGGCATTAATCAGCCTTTCCTGGGGGAACAGCAAAGGGTACGAGCAGGTTCTTAATCGTAATTTAAGACGGTAATAATCTCAGAGAAAGCCAAGGAGCCGTGCATGATACCAAAGAGAGATAAAAGAAAACGGGGAAAAATCAAAGTATATCTCCCTCTTCGCTTCGGAAGTCTTTGCATAAGTTAAACACAAGACAGTCTGTCCTTCTTATCAGTACAGAGATTTTAAGAAGTTTCTTATTTATGTGTTTCGGTTGTGACAAACAAACTTTGCTTCAAGTTCGGTTACTACAGAATGAAAAGATTCTGAAACCAACTTCACGTGAATACTATGCACTCTGAGAGAACTGGAGCACCTCTTGTATGTAGTTTCATAAATAAGGAAGAAATTCGTTATTTGCAAATTTTGTGAGGAAAATTCTTAGGAGGTAAACTGTGTTTTTATTAGACTTATACTTTTATGTACTAAGACCTAGTCTTATCTCTTAACAGTTTACCAATTATACAAACGTCAGATGAAGGCCTGTTGAGTACATTCCTTTAAAATTTGAGATATACATACATTTTATTTGTCATAAATTTCCTAATCAAAATCGGTAGCGCCGGTTTTAACAATTCAACATATTTGGACATATTTACCTGTAGGTTTGAAAATCTTCGTGTGTTATCCCTGGGAGATGCTGAAATTTACTATCAGCTTTTCGTTTTTAAATTTTAATCTTCACATACGCACTCAAACACATCCAGACGTGCGCGTACTTTTAGATTTACGAGATCTCAAAACATCTATTTTCACTGAAATCTCAATATAGAATCTGAATATAGAAATTTTCTAAATATAAAAACAATACTTGTTTAGGTTTATATATAATTTAATAAATCGATATTTTCAAGTTTTGTGGATAAGGATACAAGATCGCATTTTTACAAATGGAGGTAACTCAGATAAAATGTATCAGATGTGGTGGCGATTAAAATTCCGCATTAAAATACGCGTTCGTCTATTTACAAGCACTTTAATTTCTACATTCGCTCTTAAAATGAGATTTATGCACACAACAGTGGTGATGAGAGATCTGCCTGTCTCTCTTATTGTCTCGATAAATATGAAGTAAATAAAGTAGGAGTAGTTCTACGAGAGTGAGTACAGAAAATAAATTGAGTGTAACACTTCATAGTTTAATTTAGTTTGGCGTCTGCATTCAACAAAGCAGTACCTTAATTATTTTATTACTTTTTTATTTAATTCCTTCAACGTTAGGTCTCATTGGACGATGAATAAAATGATGTTCAAATGGGCCTATGATCCACATAGCTTAAAGCTACCCCACTTTAAGAAAGATAAGGGATAACTTCAGGATAAGGGAAAACCCCGGAAGAAGCCTTATCCGGATAATTCTCCTGACCCAGATTCGAACTCGGGACCTCTTGAACCTGAGGTAGAAACGCTGCCATCTATGCTACAGATGCGGATAAAAAATGTTACTAAATGTATATACTAAAATTTGCAGTGCCGTTAGAAATATTGGAAAATAAAATCCTTATAAAAATATTAAAGATTTATAACGGTTGTTTTGGGTTAGGCCCCGAGAGTTGAACAATGTTTAAATATGTGGTTTAAGAATCGATATGACATATTAAAATGAATATGAAAGGAAATTGCTAAACATCAGTAGGTCATGAGATGACGCAACATGTAAGTGATATGATGTGAATGTTTTATGATTGTTAATTTTACAAATGAGATTATGTAATGTGTGACGCGGACCAGTAAAAACTAAGTTTGATTGGTAGTGATGACAATGAGGGAATGAAAAATAAATAATTTTTGTAAAACAGCTAGGAAAGAAAGCGTCTTTTGATGGAAGAACGTTATGCTGAACAGACGTAAATTCAGTGCCGCGAAGAAATGTTGTAAAACAGTTAATATCAGTTTTCTGTTAATTGTAATCAATGTATACAGTATTATTGTCCAGTGTCCTGCGAAAAATTGTATAAATAATATAAATTAAATTGAACATCTAGATATTTTAAAAGTAAACAGAATTTAT
This sequence comes from Mantis religiosa, assembly GCA_030765055.1. NCBI lineage: Eukaryota > Metazoa > Arthropoda > Insecta > Mantodea > Mantidae > Mantis > Mantis religiosa. The sequence goes on along the minus strand of CM060952.1, from coordinate 80,978,910 downwards.
TAGTATCGAAGTTTATTTAGAAAATTTATCTTTTGACTCGCAACCACGCCTGAAAATTCAAGAGTACTCATAGCTCAGACTGAAGGAAATCCGGAAGTTTTTTATATACATCGATACATCTGAGTGCCAAATCTGAACCAAAGTTTCAGATTGGGAAGAAGTAACAACTCGTGACTTCTTCATCGTCTTCCCGGTGGGCTGAATACAACCCACGACCCCAGTCACAACGTGGGACGACATCAGGTGAGTATAATCCCGTTCCACATGATCGCCATATACTTCGAGAACACCATCTCATATCATCGCCCCACGTAAATACGAAAAATTCTGCTTCAGATAAAGAGGAAAGCTATTTATAGCTATAAATTACATTACTAATCTTAGCTAACAGAAAACCTCTTTTCGAAAATTAATACATTTAAATGTTATTGGTACTCCGCTAGTAACAACATGTAGTGTGTAATGTCACCCCTCACCAATTGGGCTATATTTTGGAGGAATGAAAATATCCTGTGACTAGAATTATACTTCAGGAATACAGCAGCTCATGATGGCTGAGAGTGGGATTTGTCAGTACCAACATAATGAAATGTGTTCCTTTATGGACAACTTAGAGTTGGTAATACAGCTAAAGTATAAGATAAAGGACACCTAGCATATTGATCTACATTTTGTGGAGACAAAGGAACCACAGGAATGTAGGAACAGACAACATAAGTGGCAGAGTTGCCTAATATTTTGGCTTAAGCAGCCTGCCCAAGCTGCTGGAAGGTCGCTCAGACGCAACCCTCCACTGGGTTGTTTGCAAACTTTTACTTGAAAACCTCTGCGCCATCTAATGGCCAGAATGTTCGAACCTGAACTTATAAAATGCATGCCTTTGCTTGGTTACGGGTCAGTTTGTGTGCAGATCAGTAGAGAAAGTTGATAATATGAAAATGTTTTGTTTCTGAGGGCGACAGAGCTAGAGTTAGTGCAGCCTGGTTTGAAATCAAGCAAGCTCGTGTTTTGATTGGCACATGCATAATGAATAGCGCTACTAGTGTGGGCGAGACACAAAAGTGGGGCACATCTCTAAAACGGCATTAAGACCACTTCTGACGTCAGCGTCTTTACGACACATCAAGAGTTAACACTGGCGTGGCGCTTTAGGATAAAAATCGTCTCCGTTTTGAAAGGAAGACGGCTGAAATAAAGTCTGATTGTTGCATTCCCGTGACTTTTTGTACTGTTGTACAAACACTTATTCCTCTCTCTACTTCATGTTAATCAGGATAAACATTGCCTTGTTGTAGGTACAAGGGAATACAGCAGACTTGAAGTAACAGTGAATTGTTTTAAACAGCTAGTTGCTACGTGATGTCTTTGAAATTACGTTCTGTTTATATAGTCAAGAGACAAAAAAAAATGAATAATGCGAAAGTTGTTAAATATTGAAAAATTCAGACAAATTACAAGGAATACATCGGCAATGGTTCGCTCTAGAGAAGAAGTTTGACTTAAATTGTTTATTTTAATCCTTAACCCGAAACATCCGTCTCTCAGGCCCATCAGTCATTTTAAAGTTGGAGTGTGGTAGCACTGCAAAACTCCGCGGTCTCTCTTTCTGGGTATCTTCGTCTTAATGCTTGCCGCATTTAAAGCAACAATCCACAATCAGTTTGACTCTGTCAGTGTAGGTGCTGTAATCATATTTATTTTCAATTTATGAGAAATAATAAGATATAACAGCTCAGTATTATTCTCAATTTTAAAGTCCGTTAGGAAAAGCTTTACTAAATGGAATTAACAAATACACTATAAACTGTATTGTTTAGATCTGTGCGCGATACTGGGTGCCTGGGATACTGCATGTTTCGTATTACGTGTAATAATTAGGTACGACCGCATGTTTCTAATTACTGCATATTTTGTTTTTGTTCTTTTATGTATTTTCTTATTTTATACATTCTGTTATGTGGACAAATTTCCTTTATTTTTAGCTATAAAGTATGGAGGGACTTTCAAAGAGGAGTAAGGTGTGTGCAGCTGATCCAAATTTTGAAGCATGGATTCAAGAGCAATTACGGGATACAGGAGATGTGGAAAATGAGGACGACACTATTTCTGATGATTCTGATGTGATCCTGATTTTGTCATAACAGATGATAACCGAGAAACAGAGTGATAGTAGTGAAGAAAACGCGTTATTGGAAGAAGAGCATGTACCACAGATAATTCCTCACAGCAAATACGGTACTTTTATGACAAAAATAATTTCAAATGGGATCGTTTATTCTGTATTTTTGCTATCGAGGAAACCCCGTGTTGACTCGTCTCAAATTCACCAAGGGTCTAGCCATGGAACTGATAGAGCCACATCTAAGGAGGCGCCTGCAAATGCAAAATTTACCAAGAGATATCAAGGAAATGATTCATCAAGTTCTGGGAGACAGTCAGGAATCAAGCGAATGCATATCAGGTGACAGAATGGAAAAGAGGAAGACGTGTGGGAAGTGTCCTGCATCCAAGAAAAGGAAAACGGCATCTAAGTGCATCAAATGCAGTCAACCAATTTGCCTGGAATGTAGTAGAAAGATGTGCATCGAATGTGCAAAAGCACTGTGATTTAATATTTTCATTTCATCTTATTACTTAGTATCTTCATTTCTCTTCATTTATATCGTGGCTGGTGTAACAAAATTAAGAATAATTTCAAGACTGATAGTAAATGACTGCGCTTACTCATATTTCCAGTTCATTTTAAATAATGTAAACAACAAGGTTTTATACCGGATGAATGCTATTAAATTTACTTCTACAATGAATTAGCTGATTATTTACCTAATTTTGCCAAATTTTGTCAAACAATGTGGAGTTAATGTAATACTACCTATACGAGGTCTGAGAGACCGCGTGTTTCTAGTTACGCACATTTGAGAGTTGTTTCGGGTTAAGGGTTAACAGTAGTAGGTAGGTAGTGTTCTATAAACTGAGAAAAATACACGGGCAAGGAAAGCATGCATAGATATGACAGGAGCGAGAAAGTAAAAGCAGGAATTTGTGGATTAAAAGGCCTAAGAAATGTAAAGAAACCGAAATTTGAAGATAAAAATATCTCAATAAGGAGTTATATGGTTATAAATAAAGTATTTTATAAATTAAGTAAAATAGTTGACAATTTTTAATTTCTCTACCACGTACATAACAGATAGATGGTATTGTATTCCACCCAAAAATATAATACGAGGACCTCAGTGAAGGTACACTTTTTGACAACAAAAGCATGTGAGTGTATGTATGTGTAATTTGGTATTTAAATTTAGCATTTTTCATGAACGGACCGAAACATTTTAAGAAAATCTCTTCCCGCGCTACCCTTTACAAGCAACGTTTTTTGAAAACTTTGTATCAAAAACGGTTCAACGAGTTTGATTTAAAACATTAGATACTTATATGTTTTAAGATATTTGACAAATGAAATGTGTAATTTCAATGACTTCAGAAGTTCTCTTTATTCTGAATGACTTTTGCATACCTGGTAAACGTAAGAAGTAGACAAAATCTTACCACACAAAAATGTAGATCTTGTTAAAATACACAATTATATATTTTAAATTTACGTCAGCAAAGTATTCCTTCTTGTCAGAATTTTGCAATACACACATACCTTTATCAAATAGAAGTCGTTATTCACTGTTTTATTTCTCCTAGATAATGGAATTTCAAATACTTTACAAAAGCAACCAACTCTTAAAACATTTGATTAGCACTTAAAATGTACTATATTCCCTTATTCTATAGCACCTACAAGAAAATTAACAATAAGATACGTAATTTCTGCATGTTTCTTTCGAGACTATCGTATTAGTGACTATATTTACCTCCATTTATTACATTCTAATACTTTTCTAACTGCATGTTCGATGTCCTCTTGATGTGTGACCACAACTTTGTGGAGATCGGCGAAGTGAAGGGCATAAATCGCAATTAAGGCTATTTCCAAATGTTCAATGTTTTAAAGTGTTGGCGAGAGATACTTTTAGATACTTCGAAACCTTCAAATGTTTCTCATCCTACTTTAATGTTGCACATCTGTTTTGAATTAGCATAAATAAATATTGTGTGGATAAACTGCTGCAAAACTTAAGAAAATAAACAATTTATCATGTGATTTAAATTCGTGTTACGAAACACGTGTTTCTCCCACACGGTGAGAAAACAAAGGGTGTGTTACCTAGAGGACCGTGACTTGTTAATCGTGAGGTCGTGGGAGTGACGTTGTTTTGTTCCAACCCTTTTCCTTCTGATCTGACCGACACAGAATTATCTTAGAACACGTGTGACGTGCACGGCGTGTGAAGAAGCGTCCTGCATGCAGAAACTGCATTGGGATTTCACCGCAATTCAAGTCAGTGGAGTTCAATGCGAAAAATTCCATCCTCCCCGGCCAACAAATTAAAACACAGGGAACATTCGGTTATTATGAAGACAAGGAATTCAGTGTTCTGAAAGGTTTGAAGAAAAAAACACTAAAATTACTAAAATGTCTAAAAAAAATGACAAACATTAAAAAAAACGATGTGTTGTACTCACATGACTTTTTCTACTGTTGTACAAACCCTTATTCCTCTAATTCATGAAAACATTATCTTAACTCTAGGTACAAGGGAATACAGTAGAGTTTAAGTGATACTCAAATGTTTAAAGCTGTGATGACTTTAAAATTGAATTCTTTTTGCATATACAAGAGATAAATCATTAGCGTCCTCCCATTTGAGAAAGCTATAATAATTACAAAACTCACACAAATGACAAAAAATATCTCGGAAATGGTTCCCCCACAAATATATATATAATATATATATACATACATACATATGTATAATATGGTGTGTGTGTTTTAACGCAATTATATATTTTACGATCTATTAGTTATACAAAAGTCATCCAGAATGAAGAGGACTTATGAGGAAATTCCCAGGACATTGAGAATATAGATTTCTTCTGACATCAAAATATTTTAAACATTATTTTAATCAATACCTTTCGGCCATATTTAGAAAAACAAATATTAAAAAAATATGTTCCATGTAAAAGATATTCTGTGTTAGGGAATTTTCCGTAAAATCTTCGTGTAACATTATAAGAAATTGCTGGACATTAATACCAAGTTTGGTATTTAACACGCACGTGCGCACACACACGCGCACGCACACACAAGGACGTTTTACTAAAACTGCTTTCTTCTTTTCGCGTTAGGCAAGCTCAAAATTTTGAGTTTAAGTTTTAACTTTTTTTGTGTGTTTAGCTTTTTTGAAGTTAGAGAGCCCTAAAACTCATAATTTATTTCAAAAACTTTTTCCTAGTGGAAAAGGCATTTCGGAGATACCTGGGTTCGTATTGTTCAGAACTTCAGCTCGTTGTTTCTCCGATTGTTTGATAAAACAGATAGACAAGCTCGAAGTAGGTGGTAAGAGAATGTCATTTGAGTCTAACAGGTTTTTTTTTTTTTTTTTTTTTTTTGTATTTTGTGTTGGCTGTCTCAAATTTCGTTGCAGATGAAATGTGTCCATGATCAATGCGCTGTCTGTGTGCGAACAGACGAAGGGATTGACCAACCAAAGACTGTAATTAGCCCACCATTTGTAATTTAATATCTGCTTTAGGAGGGCACTTTCATTTTGCAGTGCCCCCCTCAGTCAGGGATATTACTACCGCAGCGTGAAGCCTGGGTTTGCAGGGCTGCACAGCATTTCCTTGTCCACATTTTAATTTCTACAATTATTATTTGTCATTGCTATATTACATTCTTATAACCTTCATATCTCTTTTGTAAAATCATATTATTTTCTCTACTACGCTTTTACAGTAAGTGAAAGTTGAATGTGAGATTGCAATGAAAAATATTTGTTTTAGGATTCTGTAAGTTAAAAATTGATTTGGTATATGTGTGTGAGCATAGCTAAAAATGTCGATTAAATACTTGGCGTTGAAGTTTAGATATTATAAGGATCGCACACGAAGATTTTCATCAAAGTTCCTTCTATTCTAAACTAGCCTTTTTCGACCATTTTGATTTTTTAAAAACTGGATAACATACCATATACCAGGTGAGTCAGCTGCGCCTTATTTTCTTTGAAGGTAGGTCACCCATCGAACGACACGTGAGCCTTAGTCCAGTTTTGCGCTTACTAAACTGTATTACGTAACGTTCTTAGAAAGATCAATGAGCAAAATTAAGAGGAATAGCGGTTTAAGGGACAAAACGTACTTCTCACTAAAGTACACCTCACATAAGACTCCTTTGCTGAGAGAGAATTCCAGTTTCTAGGCGATTTTACTAACTTTTTATTACAGTGTACATGGCAAAGTAATTCAGTAAACGCCGCGGAAAAAATGTACCTATCATATGTGTACATTAATGTCAGCTAAAAATAAAATGGCTGATTCTTGTACCTAAAGCAGGGGTTGGCTGCCAAAAATTAGGAACAAATTAGAGACACGCCTCATCCTTCATGAGTGGATGTACAGTCAAAATGGACATATTATTAAACAACGGTTTATTTACATTTTTGCTTAATCTGCTTATTGGGCATCTCAATTACCATGCATAAGAGCTATTGTCATTTATTTAATCATGTTAAAACGACCAGCAAATGATTAAAAGTGTCTTAAAAGGCTAAATCAAGGACGAGGACTCGCGAGGTGGCAATGGTATAGCGTCAGGCATACAAGTTTTTTTTATAGTTTTTATTGATCGATTAGCAGTACAATGCTTTACAGATCAGAGTGAAAAGAAGGTAACAGTACAATAACAACAATAACACTCAGGGGTAGGCTAACAGGCCGCCCCTTAACTACATTAAGTTAGAACTCCAATATTACTCTCTGAGAAATTATGTCAATATTAAAGATGTAAGACAGACATCAAACACTAGAATCACTCGAATCAGATGTATCACTTAGAAGCAGGTCCTGTAGTAGTCTCCTCTTCAAGCGTGAGGGCTGGCGCGTGCGGACGCCGATGTTATAATGCACAGCTCCTGGAACTTCTTGCAGCGTGGAAAAGAAACGACGAGCGATCCTGCGATGTAGTCGTGAGGAGGTAACAGTCCTAGTTCGTGATGGAGCTGCTGATTACGGATGAACCATGGAGCGTTGGTAGCGATGCGCATGAAGCGATTCTGTATGACCTGAAGACGACGCAGATGACATGTGTGTGCGGCCCCGCACACTTGGCAGGCATATGTCATAAGCGGACGAACGAATGATTTGTAGAGTAACAATGAAGACTGTAGGCCGAGGCTGGAACGGCGATGCAACAGAGGTGAGAGTTTTGAAAGTCGCCCAGAGGCCAGTGATATAAGACGATCGATATGAGCACGCCAGGTCAGTCGAGAGTCCAAAAGTACTCCAAGGTATTTAACGGGAGTTGTAGTGGGGAGCCAAGGGACATTGTTCCTGTAGAGACACAACGGAGTAAGCGGAGTATATCGGCGAAGAGTGAATATTTTAGCTTCGGTTTTCTGAGGGTTCAATGAGATCCGCCGAGTGCTGAACCAATGAGTTAGGCGATCTAAAGAGAGCTGTACTACTTGTTGTGCGTGCTGGAGATTAACATGAGAATAATATAGTACTGTGTCATCAGCGTAAAGAGCTAAAGAAGTCGGAGCTAAATCAGGAATATCAGAAATGTATATATTAAATAGAGTCGTGGCCAAGATAGAACCCTGTGGGACACCTGCGGTAATATTACGTGGGGATGAAAGCTGTCCACCAATGCGTACTGAAAAGCTGCGGTCGTAGAGGAAACTGTGGATTGGATGTGATAAGTAATTAGGAAGACCGATGCGGTAGAGCTTAAGGTGCAAACCATCATGCCAAACCTTGTCAAATGCCTGTGCCACATCAAGGAAGACAGCCGTGGTATACTGATGGGCCTCGAAGCCGTGAACAATTGATTGAGTTCAGGCATACAAGTTGTACTGCTGAACCCAGCTTTCAGGGAAGTCTCGAAATAGCTCAATGGAATTATGACGTCTCCTGTGCCCTAACACCCAATGGCACAGGTTCGAGTCTCAGCTTTGTAAATACTCTTTTATGTTCATCAAAATTTTGTAACCTAATTCACAATAATTTAATTATAAGGTCCCTGAGGGCGTGTATTACCCAAGAAGGTCATCAGTTCAAGTACTTGCTTCGTTAGAGTAGTCGTGATCCAGCAATAGAAAAAATGGTCATTCCAGCGCCACAAAACATACCAATTTGAAACGACATTTTTAAGAGAACTATAATTCTATGTCTGCAAAATAGTGCTAACTTCCATGCTAACTCTGTTACAGTAATTTCCATGTTTTCTGTGTTCAAATGAGTACAAATGATCCTTATTTCAACTGTACCTACCTATAGGTGTGTTTAAACAACTACCTACTTGCAGTTTACCAATAAACAAACATAAAGAATGCCATAAAACATAAATAAAACTATTAAAAATAAAAATAATAACAGTTTTCAGAATAATAATTGCAAATTGTGAGTATTACACGGTAAAAGAATTAGTATACCTTCGAAGCACCGTCACAACAGACAAATGAGGTCGTAGTTCTGCTCTCATTCCAACTGAGCTACCTAGTAACATGCGAGATAAACATTCCGTCTAACATATAGTATTCGCTGGTTCCAGTGAACATCTGCAGACGTACAAAGTCAGCTGTCTCCGAATATATTACAGGCGATGCGATAACATGTATATTAGTATTAATTTCACTGAGTGTATAATATCCACGTTAAATACGCGGGTAGAACTTCGGTAATGGGGTCGATGTTTTCATGTTGGAATATCAAATGCGGACTGTATACAACTCGAGAATACGGGGCAGCTGACTCACCTGGTGACACTGCAAGTGACTTTTCTGGAAATAGCCTTTTAAATCGTTTTAATTCTGTATGACATTTGCATAACTTGTAACCTTAGTGATGTACATCTTCCTAAAACAGCTCTGTCATGAGAAATTATTACCTGCTCAAGATCAGCTACTAACGTCACGAAGGAGAGCGCAAGTTGCCGTGATAAATACACACGCGTTCAAGGACAGCTGACGTTAGGATGCGAGTTGTATTATTACTACGCAAAAAAACTTTCGCCCCTGTAATTCCAGAGCCTTCCAGTTCCAGAAAGATCTACCGCGCCCGGCAGGAATATAAAAGGTGAGCAGTCAGTGGTGAGTGGTAGTGAAAAGAGCCTATCTTAGAGTTCCGAGTTGAATGTGGTTCCGTGGGGAAGGAGACGGTGACGTGAAGGACTTCAAGAACCATTCGGTCAGTGATGATTGCATATAAGTGTGGTACGTTCCAATCTCCGTGTTGAGAAGTGTAGGAAGTATTCACGGTTCAGGAAGTGCGGCTCCGGGTGAGGAATCGCCGGGCTGTGGAACGAAGCAGTTGTGTTGTGTAGCTCTGTGTTAGAGGTGATCTATGTGTAGGTCAGCAGCGTAAAGGTCGCGTGCTACAGAGGCGTAAAGCCACATTGTACACATGTGTCAAAGTATTGTATTTTGTGTAAAAGAAATGATTTTACGTAGCATTGTACTCGCGATCTTAGTGAAAATAAAGCAGTTTTTAGGTGAACGTTTTTCCGTTTTTGTCACAATACTTTTTGTTGGAAATAAGCACATTGAATATACAGAACAAAATTATTGATTTGAGATTTTCAAAGTTTTAATTTTGTAATATCTACACCTTTCTTAAATAAAAAGTCGTTATTCAATATTCTTATTTCTTGATCATACAACCAAAACAGAATTTCATCTCCATTAACCATCGGTTAGCTATTTAAAACATTTAATTATCACTTAAAGTCTACTGTATACCTACAATAAGATAATGTTTATCGTAGAGAAAAGTATTTTATCCAAAAATGATTTCACGTTTGCATACAATTTTCCGTAGCCTTTTTTCTGAAAAAAAAAAAGAGTATGAGATTAGTTTAGTTTTTAGAAGTGAAAAAATAAGTGGAACTAGATAATGAAAACAGAGAATAGAAGTGGTTGCACACTACTGTTAGCAGAATGTACCTAATAAACAGGTAAAAACAAAATTCCATGTGTTTGTAAGATAGATAGGATGTGATAGGCAATGGCATATTCAGCTTAGCATAAATGTATAAAATTAAATATGAAAACTGATACTTAAGAGGTTTTATGGAATTATAGGAAATAATAGTGAAATAAACTGAATATTAAGTTACGCTGTGAAATTTATGTAGTAATAAGATGGTATTACAATTTTTATTAGTCATAATGTCCACTGTTGCAATTTGCATAACAATTAGAGTCAGAAGCCGAGCATAATGACACGCTGTCAGATTCTGATTCACGACCTCGTAACGTTACAATGTAACAACCACCATAAAAAGAAAGTAATGATACCGCAACTTAGACACAATCCAAAGATTAATGCCACTGGACCACAAAGCGAACACTTCAATAAGAATCGCTTTCCTTTCGTACCGAAATGTTTTTGTTTCCTGGCACGTTTTAGGTGCGCTCGCCGCTGAACATCTGTACGAGCAGTTAGGGAATTACAATAATCACTCAGTCGTCCATAATGTTAAACACAATTAATTTACCACTTTGCCCTGTATTATATTAACGTACTTCAATGTTAAGTCATATCGGACGATGAATGAAATGATGCTCAAATGAGCCCAGGTTCCATAGATCATAGAGTTACTCGACATTCCTCTTTCAGGATAAGGTAAAACCTTGGAAAAAGCCTTATCTACATAACTCAACTTGGCCGAGATTCGAACTCGGGACTTCTTGAAACATGAGGTAGACACAGTATACCGGACTAGAGATACACTGAGAATAAAACACGGCCAGTTATTTGTCAACTTTCTTTCTTTACACCCTTCATTCCTATCTTCATTAACTTTTCATCTACTCCGTTCCGTAATTTACTTTCTTCATTTCGGATTTCAGTTCAGTTAATAATGAGTCTATCGCGACGTATTATCCCCCTCCTGACACCACAGTAACAAATGAAAACAACTATTACCCTTGATTTTCTAATTGGTTACACTCGAGTCACTACAGCTCACGCTCAGAACAAGCACAACTGGTCTGTAGAATCGAATGCCACAGCTTACACTGAGCTGCCAAACTCAATGTCACTGTCACTACTAGACGATTCACACACTCTCCAAGGCAACAGGAGGATGGATCTCCAAAGAGAAGCTTCTAAGCCCTGCCGAAAAGAATCCCCTAGAGTGGTGATACTGCCTTGTTCACTAAACTGCATTTTCATATACCAGCTGCATAAGACTGCGCAAACTCAAATAAATTTTACACCAGTATATAAAAGCCTCGCGTAAAAAAAGTTAAATTTAAAAAAAATGTTACCTTTGACCTAAACGGTATAAAAATGTTTCTTTCATGACAACATAAACACATTAAAAACAGTACACCGTGTTATATAAGAGTTCTGCAGTATTTTTAATCTATAATTGCACTCTAATTTCAGCATCACTGAATAGTTAAATAATGTATAGCATAAACTTTTATCTCAAATTCTTACGCGTATTTTACATTTTATCACGCTCAGTTAAAATTATAAAAAGTGCTCTTATAAACTAGTAGACAGTTTTGGAATAAAATGAAATTTGTTATATATTATTTTATAAGTAAGTAGCTAATTAGTAACGTGAAAGTTTGAATTTATAACCCAGATTTGGTCATTATCAATAAAAAAAAATTAAGGGTAATTTGTAAGTTTCCGAAAGTAATTTATTAAAAGTAATCCATAATTGAATAACAAATTTCAGTTGACGTATGCATTTAGGGCTTGCACATTTTCTAGGTCGTTATGACCAATTATGAGGTTCAATTGGCAGATACACATCCATCTGTACAGAGTTAGGATTAAAGTAAGTGGTTTAAACATTCGCTGATTAATTCTAGGAAATGTTTACCAGTAAGTAACCTTAAACGTATTAGTAATTTATAGGGCAATCTGCTCCAAATAACAAAATTAGAGATGTGTACATCCACAAGACTTTTTCTAGACTTATCGATTATTATTTCTCTACTAAGTCATTTAAGTATAGGAAGTACTACGTTCAATTCAAACATTTAACCATCAGCTCTTTTAAAAAAAAATGCTGGTGTCGAGAGGTGTCGCCCTCAATCGTAAAAAAGTAATTTTAGAAAATGATTCGTGTGTGTGACAGTACAATTCAAAGACAAAAAATCAGTAAAACACCGAATGTGGCATAATAAGACCTGAACCTTTCCTGATGACGAATATGTTCAGGTTCTTCTCGGGAAACAAGCCAGGTGAAAAGACGATTATCAGGATATTTCAAGAAATGTTATAACCACGAAATGTATAACTGGATATAACACAAATATCAACAATGACAAAACACTACCAATACTCGCATTACTGAACAAAGGACTGTTTTCAGTAAATTAAATACCAAGTCAGGAGAAAGCGTGAGTGTAGAAAATTAATTAGGTCAAAGAAGCGTAACTACTTAACTTGATAATCAAGCTGTATATATCTGTGCTTCTTAAGCCGACGGATTTCCATTTTTAAGGCCGGTTTCCAAGAGGAGCTGAACTGAAATCCAGCATCACGATAAAGCGCGCCGTCGACTCTAATAGTCTTTTCACCTGACTTGTTTCCCATTTAAATTGAACATTTTTCAAGGATGCAATATCAAAATGTTCAAGAAAACGCTGTACTTATTTTGGATTCCGCACTTGTTTGCCATTTTGTTTAACATTCCATGTGTTTAAGATATCTTCATGATAAATTAAATTTATATCTTAAATTCTCATAAAATTAAACTAGGGAAATTATTCTATAATAATTTAAATTCGCTCTGAAATCGGCCATATTGGAACATTTTAAAATATTTTATTTAATTTTGTATTAATGTGCCTTTAAGTGTAAAATATATTTACAGGTAGAATAAAAATATTGCGTGAAGACATCGTACAGTAAAATATGAAATGTGTTTCAGAACACGGTCGTTATTACAAAACTGCTATCTCCGAATGTAACCGAAAATGAATCGCTGCATGGAAATGGAAAACGGTTTTCATTATTTTCTGTCACAGGATTAATTCTGGGGTTCACATTCCACCGCATAAAGTCATGTGGGGATGACAGCCGTTATATCAGCTACCTTATCCAGGTTTTTACCTACATCGGCAATGTATCACCTGCAGGTCTGTTGCTCTCGTAAGGTGAATTTGACCCCAAAAAAAGTCGACATCTGAAATGCATCATCAAAACACAAGTCTGTCGAGCTGGAGTTCTTATTTCTCTCATTTGTGGGGTCAGACCTCTGTTAGTCTTTTTTTTTGCTGTTGAGAAAATTAAAATTTTCGAAAAATGGTAGATGAATCTATTTTCCTTGAAACCGAGTTCATATTGCACTGCCATGCAGTTCTGTGATATGTTTAAAGATTCAGACATCCAGCTCATCGAAAGATAAGCTTGATAAACTTCTGTGTATACGGTTTTTAAAACGCAAATTAATTTCCTATTGTCATTTGGTTAAGTTTCAGATCTTCAGCTCATCAAGAAGTTTGTTTAAAATCGATTGCAAAATTTGTAAGAACATACAGATTATTATTATTATTATTATTATTATTATTATTATTATTATTATTATTATTATTATTATTATTATTATTATTATTATTATTATTATTATTATTATTATTATTATTATTATTATTATTATTATTATTATTATTATTATTATTATTATTATTATTATTATTATTATTATTATTATTATTATTATTATTATTATTATTATTATTATTATTATTATTATTATTATTATTATTATTATTATTATTATTATTATTATTATTATTATTATTATTATTATTATTATTATTATTATTATTATTATTATTATTATTATTATTATTATTATTATTATTATTATTATTATTATTATTATTATTATTATTATTATTATTATTATTATTATTATTATTATTATTATTATTTTTATTATTATTTTTATTTTTATTTTTATTTTTATTTTTATTTTTATTTTTATTTTTATTTTTATTTTTATTTTTATTTTTATTTTTATTATTATTATTATTATTATTATTATTATTATTATTATTATTATTATTATTATTAATGATAATAATAATGATAATGATATAATAATAATGATATAATAATTGAAAATCCGATTACACGGTCTTAAAGAAATATAATACATTACTGAAATCAGTACACAATATCGAGTAGTAATTTTTTAACCATCTTCTAGGCCGCCTGAATCTAACAAAGAAAACATTGAAGAAAAGATGAGTGATTGCATTTTGTCTGTGAAAAATGAGAAGTTCTCTAAAGATTTAGACTTTTTGTGTAAATTTAGCATTTTCTATGAATGCGAAACGAAGATGTTAAAGGGAACCGCTATTATTACCCTCGCATGCAAAAATTTCGAAAATTTTTATTTTCTCGAAAGTTTCGTAACGATTTCAATTAAAGTGACTTATGTTTAAGATATTTTCATGAGAACTGAACTGTAAACCGTGAATTTTCTGAGAGTTTCCTCAGAGGTCATCTTTATTCTGCATGACTTTTATATAACGGTAAACCGTAAGAGATTGACAAAATCTTACTACACAAAAAATGTAGATCTTGTTGAAACACACAAAGGGGTAAAGTGAACCATTTTGGAGATATTTCCTGTTATCTGTTTCAATTTTCCAATACTTATACATCTTTCAAGTTGAAATCATTCGTCTTTTTATACTTTTTTAGGTCTAAGAAATGTAAAAAGAACGAACTTCAAGCACATTAGATAACGACCAACTGTTTAAAACATTGGCGTGCCGCTTAAAGTGTACTGTATACCCTTGCACCTATAATAAGACAATGTTTATCTTGAAGTAGATAGAGCAATAAGTATCTGTACAACAGTAAAAGTCATACGAGTGTACATGTGTCTGTTCTCTAACCCCAAGCTCAGAAATGAGACCTAACCACTTCATTACTGTCCATTTATCATATCCTCACGGCCGCATGTACTAATTCACTCCTGACGTCTTTCACTCAGCCTACAGTAATCTTGATATTTATCACCTCCAGTTGAGACATTATAACAAACATTTTCTCGTCTTCTCGTTCTACAAAGGGAATCCTTAATCTCACATGAAGAGAAGACAAGCACTTCTTTGTCACTTTCGTTTGTCAGGAAGAAAAAAAAGGTAGGAAACGTCACACAAGTGCTTCCCTTCTTTTGTCAAACGCGACGATATTACTGTACACAATCTCTAACCTGAGGCAGTTTCCTTGCAGTTTATTATTGCCAGAGTCGCTTTCAATAACTCTGCATTATTTCCTTGGGTACGTTCGCAACAAAATACTCTTTTACTTGGCTGAAATACTTGCCTTGATGTCTTTTGTTCAGTCTGCCACGTAAAGAGAACAAAATATATTGAAGTCATCACCTACTCCACTGTTTCCATATTGCCTGTATATTGCCTGTACCTAAGACTAAGGTAATGTTTATCTTGATTATCATTAAGTAGATAGAGAATAATTGTTTATTAGAATGGTTATTTGAGTAATGCTTAGTGTTGTAAATGTAACACAAAGCATATGTTTTGTTATATGGTGACGCAACGGTTTTAGTATTTCTTTTAGGCATTTGTCAGATGATTTACAGCGGTTTTATAAAGAAACGAGAAGGGTTTTACAGCACATTAGGTTTATTGCTCTTCGCGTCTAACCTCGAGACTGTTACATCATCAAGAGGATTTGCAACAATAGGTGCACTCCTCCTGATTAAACGTCTTTTGTTCAGTAGATTTATCATAAGCAGGTGTGTCGGTCAGAGAGAAGCAAGGTTTATTATTGCTCCAGGAACAGATACACTTACATACTGTAATAAATCCTAAGAAATAATTCTGTATCAACTGCCACAAAGTTTACAATGTAGTATGTAAGCCTGCAAATTCTATGGCACTTTTACCTTAATCTACTCGCAGTTCTCTATCACTGCACTGGTAGATTAAGGCTGGGATGTCAGTTGCGTCAAATATAATAAACCTGGTTAATTAATATTCTTTCTTATTTTGTACATTGATCTGGCATGTATCGAACGTTCAGAAATTAAACAGTAAACCAGGACCAAAAGCGGTAGCGTAGACGGTAGCCGTCATAAGCCCAGAGTTCGAATCTCAGCCAGGGTGAGTTATCTGGATAAGGTTTTCCTCCGGAGTTTTCTCTTATCCTGAAATATAAATGTCGGGTACCTCTAAGTTCTGGACTCATTTGAGTATCATTTCATTCATCATCCGATATGACTTAACGTCGGAGGACGTAAATTAAAAAAGTTATTATTTACGAGGAAGGTATTCAGAAAGCGCTGTCGACTAAATTCGTCGTGACCGCAAGATGTTAACATACTGAAGGCAGTTATCACCTGTCTCAGGGTCCAGGGGGTCAAGTGGATGTGTTAATGTCGGCTTCTTTTGAAGCGACTTGGGTCACGCACCGCGCGTTTAATCTTCACGGTTACCGCGGCCGCTTCTTCCTTGACCCTATGATCCTAACATGAACGTACCAAATTATTCCTGGGAAACGTAGTTTAATAGGTTCTTGCATAGGCATTTGGAATTGGAATAATAAATCCGTGTGTGTGCGTGCGTGTGTGTGTATGTGTGTGTGTGTGTGTGTGTGTGTGTGTGTGTGTGTGTGTGTGTGTGTGTGTGTGTGTGTGTGTGTGTGTGTGTGTGTGTGTGTGACAGTTAAATACCAAGTTTGACATTTAAGTATAGCATCCTCCGAGAACGCAACTAGAGGATGGAGACGAATATGGGATTTAGGAATGTAATTATTCTATCTAGTGACCGGGAAACCCACGGAAAAACCATGAGTCAGAAAATTGGCCACGCAGTCCAGCATACAACCACTCAAATGGACTTTGTTCGCTCGGAAGGAACTAGTGATAATGTAATGTTTAGAATGGCGACCGGTATAGCCAGGCCTTTCCTTACTGTTTGCAGGGCGCCACAAGAAATAAGAATAAGAATAACAAAAGAACTAACCAGTGGGATGGCTCAAGCTGTTTCGTCTGTGGCCCGCATTAGGGAGGCTCGGGTCCGATTACCGTGGCCGACCTACCTGACCCATGGGCTCTTTCGGGGCTTTTCCCGAGGCACCAAGCGAATGCTTACATCCCCAAATTTTCGGTCTCTCTATTTCACCTTCATTGTCATTTCATATCATCTCTCATCTGGGGGTCTCTTTCAGGGTAGAAGTGTCGGCGGGAGGCTCGGCGGTGCATGGCTGGATGGTATCCTCTGAGTGAACACTTTCTCCTCCGGCGGGACGGACTGCCGTTTCCGAGCCGGCCTGGTGGAGCGATTCAGGGATGCGGCTAGTAAGATGAGTGTTGTGCAAGCCTGTCTAGACTCTTCCTTGCTCTAGGAGGTCGGCCACCGGTCTCCGAACCGGCCACGGTTGGTAGGATGACGATTGTCCTGGACTTGCAGGGAGTTTCTATCTAGTAAGATATAGGGACCCCGCCCTCTGTGCTATAGTGGCTCCTTTGGGTCGGTTGTCCTCTGTCTCCTCTCACCTCATCCGTCCTCCTGGGGGTGCCCCAGTTGGCGTATGGGTACAAAAGACCAGTCTAGTCGCGGTGCCGAATTCCCTCCGAACATTCCATTGCAACAAGCTAACTGAAAACTGAACCAAAAATAAAAAGGAAGATCTTGAAAATAGTTAAATCTTATACTAGATTAACCAAATTTACTTTATTAGTTTAATTCTTTTATGTCTAACTTTTCTTGTGTACTAATTATAACTGTTACACAAAATTTAGAAGGTCTAAACCTACCCGTAAATAATTCAAACCTACCTCAATGAAAAGATATGGTAATTTATTCAAAGTCATTACACTTCTTTTTTGAGAGTATAAAAATTGCGTAACATATTCCATATAGTGTTGATGGGTCTTCTTGAAGAGGTTCGAAACGCAGTATATAAAGTTAGTCATTTAACCAACTTCTTGAGTGTTTAATTCCCACTGACTATATACATTTTGAAGTTTAAAGATAATTACACCCGTAGTAAACACAAATTCAAGAGGCGGAATTTCTCATGAGTGCATTCATATAACTTCACCCATTTTCCATTAACTGATATTAAAGGTTATCTTTTATGTACTTCATGTTAATCACATAAACGTTTAGACATATACATGGTTTTATTGTATATTTTCTTTTAGGTACAATGGGAAAAGGAAATTACAGTGGACTTAAGCAATAGAAAAAATTTAAGAGCTGGTCTATATGTAATGGTTTTAAATTTGCATTTCCTTTGTAAATATTTGAAAATATAAACCAAAAGCAATAGTGAATATCTCCTTGATTGTTAGATAAATTGTGTAAAATAAGGAGCTCTACATTTTTTGTGTGCTAAGAGTTTGTGTTATCTCTTACGGTTTACTAGTTATACAAGTCATTCGGAATATATACGATTTTAATTAACAATATTAGAGTTGTTTTTGAGAGTATAACAATTTTGGGAAAATGTTCTATGTAAAATTTGGTCTGGGGTGAGGGATTTTCTTAAAAAATTTTCGTATCTTAGAAATACTGAATCTAAATACCAAATTTGGTATTTAATTGACTTTTGATTTAAGTTCACGGACCTTAAAACATATATTCCTGTTTAAAACTTGACTTCGAATCTTTGGTTGCAGTACAATGCTTCCTCTATTATAAACGGTAGAGAAACCAAAAGGACGTGAATTAAAGCAAGTGTGTTCTACTTTATCCAAAGTGTGCAGCTACCACATTTACATATGTCGGTAGACTTGGAAACGAGACGCAGGACAAGTGACGATCTTGTAGAAAATTTTTGAAACTAGGTCAGTCTTTGTGTAATCATTTGGAGATCAACTGGTGCGGCATCCTTTTGTCTTGCTCTCAATGTAAATGTCGGCATTTCTTTAATTCATAAAACAATCAGGAATAGAGTTGCCCTCTGTCGTAGGCCTTGCCAATCACAGCCAATAAGTCTGTGGCACGAGCCTTAAGCACAGTCGTATTTTTGGCAACTGTGTTCTTCTGTGTTTCAACCGAGCGGAAAGGCTCAGGCAGTTTCGTCTGTGGTCCGCATTTGGGAGGACCGGGTTCGATTCCCGTGAACGACCTACTTGTCCCATGTTTTTTTCCAGAGTTTTCCCGGGTCGATAGGAGAATGCTGGTTAGGTTAATTGCATCCCCCGAATTTCCTGTGCCTCCATTTCATTGCCATTATCATATCACATCATATCTCATTCGGTGTCTCAGGGTAAGAAGTTGGCGGATTTCTCGGAGGTGTATGGCAGGATGATATGAGGAAAACTACTCGGTCGGTTGCCGGTCTTCGAACCTGCTGCTGGGCAATTTCGGTCTTGGCTGCTGGGATCTTTACGGGTTCGGCTGCCTGGTCGTTATTCCTTGGGACGGACGCCCTCTGTCTCTTCTCGCCTCATTCTTCATCCCGGGTGTGCCCACTTGGGGGCATAGGTACAATGCATCACGACTGGTCTCCGTGCCGAATCCCCTCCGTAGAAAAATCCTAATCCTAATTTTTGTGTTTCAAACAACTCAACCGAAACTCCTACGTTATTAGGTTGACAAGGAATGTTTGGATGTAGTACAAAAAGTAGTCTAACGTGCAAGGTTACATAATTAAACATATGAACGAAGATTTCTTTTTGTAGACAACAGTCCGCTATGAGAAACGCTCTATTAGACGTTCGATTTTGTTTCTCTATTAGCAGAAAACATAGAGATCGGGGGAATAGGACAATCGCGACCTGCAGTATTTAACCTCCCCGTCATGCAGGTCACGACACTGTGGAAACAATCGAACACAGAAAGCACCAATAGAGTTTCAAACTTTCAGAGCTAGGCATCCTTCTCTGGACTGGAACAAAATACATTGCACCACCAGTGGACGGGACTGGGCTATTCTATAGAGGGGATTCGACATGGAGGTCTGAACTTGGTCTATTGTGCCTGTCCCCAAGTGGGGCAGCCTCACGAGGAAGGATGAGGCGAGAGTAGACAAGGCGGCCGTCACAAGGAGCCACGACGGTGTAGAGTGCAGGGTCGCTACAGTTGACTATTGTAAACTACCGGCAGACCAGTACAACCATCTTGAAACGGCCAACCAGTCCGGCCCGGAGACCGGAAACCGTCCTAGCGGAGGATACCCTGCTATGCAATGACACTTCTACCCTGAAAGAGACCACCAGATGAGAGATGATGTGAAATGATAATGAAAATGAAATGGAGGGACAGGAAATTCGGGGTGCAATTAACCTACCCAGCATTCGCCTGGCAACCCGGGTCAGGTAGGTCAACCACGGAAATCGAACTCGGACCGCCCGAATGCGGGCTACAGACGAAACCGCCTGAGCCGTCCCGGTCCGTTCACCACTAGTGTCCTCTGGTAAATGGTATACCGTGTGATGATTGACCAGAATTTATCTGTATGGCCATTCTTCATTATGATCATGGGCTAAATACAATGGGCTGCATTCAGAATTAATTTTGTATAATTTTTATTTTTTAATTATCGTGTAATTAGAGAAAATGCGTATTTTAAGAACGGCTTGAAACTTTTATTGGATCATAATGTATGTGCTTAAGCATGAATCTCTTTCAAGAGGTGTAGCACAGTACACAGCTTGACTTGGTCGCCCGTGGCAACAAACGAAACCTGCCCACGAAGCATCTTATTGTCTAGTTGAAGTTATACCATCTCAGACACAAGGAATCCTCAGGATAAAATGCAAACAATGCTGTTCTCTGGTATTTCCGTCCAAGATCGTTGCCTCTTTGATTTTTTGCTGACCCTTCAGCAAAAATCTTAACTTGCTAATTAACGTTTTCCTGCCGTGTTCGGCGGAAACTTTACTCTCGCTATCACGCGTATAATTCCGCTCGAAATTTCAATACCCAATGTCTCTACTATTTGGGTCATAAAGCCTACTTTGAACTGATACATTACCTAAAGCAGGTTTTACTTTGTTTTCCTGTTAGCTTGCTCGAAAATGTTTCGCTTTTGTTTACCACAAAGTGCTCGAGCTGTAAGTTTGTCTGTGCACCGGAATTCAAAATTATAGCCTTCAGCACCATAACACATGAAATGTATGTAAACTTCTATTTTAGGGCGTCATCAACGTTCAAAAATTGCAAATTGGTTTCCGAATGTTCCAACATTTCAGTGTACTGCCGGGGCAGTTTTTTAGTTTCACTGCATCGGGTCATTTCACAAAGGGAAATAAAAACGGGTAATACAATTGTAAATCTGTTGCAGTCAAATGGACACGCCCAGCGTTGCAGTGGGGTTGTTAGAAGAGTCAGGTAACAGGTAAGTGCTAGCGTGCCTGTCCAGAGTTCGAATCTAGGAGACGGTTATAATGTATTTTTCGAAGTTTTCGCTTATTCTGAAAGATGAATGTCTCGCAACTCTAATGCTCTATGAACCCTGGTCTCATTTGAATATCATTTCATTTGTTGTTCATATGACAACGTTGAAGAAGGTGAAAATAAGAAATGATAATAATAAAAAGATATCCAAACAACAGGTAGGTGGTTGCGTGTCTGTCAAGAGGTCCCGAGTTCGAATCTCGGTCAGGGTGAGTTTTCTAGATAAGATCTTTCCAAGATTTTCCTTTGTCCTGTAAGATAAATGTCGGCTGACTGTAAGCTCTATGGACCCTGGACTCATTTGAATACCATTTCACTGACTGTGTGATGGCTTAACATTGGAGCACATACAAATAAATAAATAAATAAAAAGTTTATCCGCCCAACGGGTGGTTTTTTTTTTTTTTTTTTTTTTTTTTTTTTTTTTTTTTTTTTTTTTTGTAATTTACGTCCTCCAACGTTAAGTCATATCGGACGATAAATGGAATAGGTGAAATGACGCTCAAATGAGCCCAGGGTCCATAGAGTTTAGAGTTACCCGACATTAGTCTTTCAGGATAAGGGAAAAGCCCGGAAAAGACCTTATCCAGGTAACTCACCCTGACCGAGATTCGAACTCGGGACCTCTTGAACGTGAGACAGACATGCTACCACCACGCTACCGAGGCGGGCAAGGTAGGTGGTAGCGTGTCTGTCAAGAGATCCCGAGTTATAATGTCGGTCAGGGTGAGTTATTTGAATAAACCTTTTTTTCTGGGGTTTTCCTTTATCCTGAAAGATCAACGTCGGGTAACTAGCTCTATGGACATGGGCTCATTTGAATATCATTTCAATTATTGTCCGAGTGACTTAACGTTGAAGGACATAAAAATAAATCAGTAGCAACGTGTCAGTCAGGTGGTCCCGAGTTCTAATCTCGCCAGGGTGAGTTATCTTAAGGTTTTTTCCGGCTTTTACTTTGCATTGACATATGAATGTCAGGTAATTCTAAGCCCTATGGATCCTGGGCTCATTTGAGCATCATTTCATTCATCGTCCGATATGACAACGTTTGAGGACGTAAATTAAAAAGGAATGAAGAAATGCCTAAAATGAGAACTAAAGCGACTGAAATGTAAATCATGAAAGATGAGGAACTACTCCATAATTTGTCTACAAGCTAAGAGATCGATAGAAAACCGAAGTGCATTGTCGGCTTGCATTATAAATGGTAAACCAGTAAAATTCCTGATGTTAACAAAATATAAATTTTATTTGTCAGTGCACAAGAAGGTGTTAAAATAACGGTAAATAAAGGAAGTAATTTATATTTTATAAGAAAGACGTGTTTTGTTTGAAAGCTGTTCAGCATTAGAGAGTTTTGAGTTCAGAGTAATTCTGTAGGATAATAATAATTCTGTATAAGAAAAGTGGAACGGAACATGAATTATTTATTAAGTTTCCTCGTGTCTCATTTCAGGGATTTGACATCCAATTTCCAGGCGTACCTTGTAACTTATTATAAACTCCTAGAGTGCACAAAGATTAACAGTTGACTGTACAACTGTAGAAATTCGTAAGAAAACGTACAGAAGTATACTTTATAAAGTCACTTTTCTGTCATAATGGTTTTTTTCCCTCGAGAAGATATAAGCTTCCAATTAACGAGGCAATGCTCACCGTATTTAAAGAGATTTTATATGTTTTATCTTCTGGAATTAGCTTGTCAAATCCACTTTGTTTCAAGTAGCTTTTGTGTCTCATATGCCTATTCCGAGATACTCATTATTAACTGTTCAAATCTTTCAAACGTCATGTAGTCGTTCAGCTGTTTCTTGCGATTGCAGCTGTGGAACATTTGACTGTCACTGTTTTAGGGCTCAATTTTCCAACCTTTTGTAATAGTATTAAGTGATATCCAACATTTTAGACTGTGCTTTTGTTTTACATATCATGTGCTAGTCCATGTCCGTCGGTAAGGACAGTGCTTTTAGGGGAAAAAAAACGTTACCTAGGAACCTGATGTCTTATCTGACGTAGTTGGCGCTAGGCGTAATTACCAGGCGGCGGCGGCATCTGCCTTTTTGATGTTGAACTTGACAAAAGTCGCCTCTGTTGTCCTCGTCTGATGCCGAAGGTTTTGTGCCCCTGGCAGAGTTTCCGGAATCTGTGGAACGTTGTCGATAAGGAATTCACCCGCAAACCAGGTCTTCGCTACAAAATAATCGTAAGGCTCACTTCTTCAGAGATTTTTGCATTCTCGACCAAAAATTCTTGAAGCCACATTCACACGATTTTGTCTATTCGTTCTTCTACAGAATTTTGTTACAAAACCTAAATATTCTATGAAGTGACGTACATTCCTATAAAAAAGTGTTTCATTCATATGGCTTTCTCTACTCACTTTTCTACAGAGTATTCTTAAAAGAGTATTAATCTAGGCACTGACATGCACTGCTGTCCAAATATTTCTGTTACATTCACATGTGTATACCACTTTTCTTCTACACAATATCCAAGCAAAACTATTCTAGAAACATAATGCGCTAAAATGGCGCATTCCTGCCAAAAACGTTTCTGATGCTTTTCATTCGCATAGCTTTCTTTACTCAGTCTTCAGTATATATCCTTAATAAACCTTAAACTGACGTACGCGCTGTCAAAAAGTCTGATGTTACTTTCGCTACTCACTCCAGCGAAAATGTTGTAACAAAATGTTATCCCAGTAACTCGTGTTTATACCTTTCATGAGAAATTATGGTGTGTCAAATTCACATAACGTTTTCTACTCGCTCGTCTATAAAATATTTTAAAAGTACGTTATTTTTCTTGATAGTTTTTAAATTCACACCTCTGGTTCTCAGTTACGTAATGTAAGTGATAAAAGGTCCAGGGTAGGAATATTGGTGAAAATTTTTGTACCAGTGATACCATACATGAGAGGATGTATACTCCCAAAATAACAAAGCAGGGTACGTAAGACCGGTCATGACTGCTAGCTGCAGTCCCCCCTCGACACTCGCAAATTGTCCCTGTTCATGCTATCACATTGTAAACAAGCTCTGGATAGCCTTCTTCTGGACACGACGTAAAAACGTCCCAAACCACATTTTTTCCGCCGCACGTACTCGGCCATATTTCGTGTGCCGGGTCCAGTGCCGCCTGGTGAGAGAAGCCGACAAATTTGCATCAGTGAACATAGCAGACAGTCTGTCAGCTGGAATGAAGCGAACCCCCTTACAGCTACGTTCGGCTCAAATGAAGCACGAACAAGCTGTTTATTGCCTCCAAAATAAAACCCTATAACCCTTACTGGGAGAAAACATTACTTGCTTCATTAAAGTAACAATAGAAACCATCTGATGTTTTGCACTCTCATGACTTTCTCTACTCTATATCTGTCACTTATGTAATACTTTACATCTGTCTACTTCGTGTTAATCAAGATAAAGTTATCTTATTGCTAGGTATAAGAAAATATAGTATAGTTTGTGATAGCAAAATGTTTAAAAGAACTGGTCGCTATGTGATGTCTTTGAAATTCCGTTCTTTGTATGGCCAAGAGATAAACGAAAAACTTCCCATTTGAGAAAAGTACCTATTGGGAAATTAAAAACACAATACCTCGAAAACGTTACAAACTCTAAGTTTTAGCAAGATCTATATTTTTTGTGCAGTTTGATTTTGTCTATCACTAGACAAAAAAAAAGTCATTCAGAATGAAGAGGACTTCAAAGGACATTCCAGAAAATTTATGATATACATTTCATTTCTTATGAGAATATCTTATGCTTACAGTGTATTAATTAAAATACTTAGTGCCATTTTTTACTAAATATCCCTTTGACCACATTTCCGTTTTACACTTTTCACAGAATTATACTCTTAAAAACGTGGTATGTTAATTTCTTTTTAAACTTTTTTATTCGTCATGCAAAGAGAACGGAACTTCAAAGCCATAACAGCTTTTAAACATGTAATAAAGCAGTTCTAAAAAGGTTTATGTGGATTAACTTGATATATACAAAAACTACGGTTTTTAAGAATAATTGGTCAAGAGTGAGTAGTCATGTGAGTTCACTTTTTGCCTTTCTTTCTTAGAAACATTGTCTTCCTACGGTTGTTCTAAAGTAACGGAAACATCTGTGTGTTTTTAAACTGGACAAATTAGCGCCGTGGATTTAGTTTCCTAGGCAACAAGAGTTCACAGCAACAAAACAGAGCGTCTCTCCTTTCTTGCCTGGTGTACGAGATTTATTATGTTCACTGATGATAAATTTTTTGGGGAGCAGATCAAAAACTGGGAGAGGATGATACATTGTTGTGTCCGCTCTCCTTGTTTGATTCATTGTTCCACCTACAGTTATATACTGATTATTAAAACCATCCTCCTCAGACAAGAGCCTTACCTCGATTAATTGTTGTGTGCCCAAGTTGGTGTTCTGTTTATTACAGCTGAGTGTTTACAATCAACGTCCCCCAAACATGTATGTGCACATTCACGTGACCTTCTCTACTCGCTCTCATGCAAACTATTCTTGGAAAAGTTTATTCCTCTATCTACTTCATGTTAATCAAGATAAACAGTATCTTATTGTGGGTACAAGGAAATAGAGTAGACTCTTAAGTGTTAGTCAAATGTTTTAAGGATTTCAGATGATTAAGATGATTAAAGATGACTTTTGACATTCGTTTGTCTTTGAATTGCCAAGAGTTAAAGAAGAAAAGAGGACAAGGATTCTGTATTTGATGAAAAATAAGTATTTGAAAGTTCAGACCAGTAAGAAGGAATATCTTGGAAATGATTAGCACCTCAGTAAATTTCCTTTTTAAGATTTTGTCTCTTGCAGTTTACTAGTTATATAAAAGTCATCAGTATGAAGAGTATTTCACAGGAAATTTCCAGAAATTTAACAGATGGATTTCACTTGTCATGAAAATGTCTTAAACATATTGTATTTTAATCAAATTTGTTAGAGCCGTTTCTGAAAAAACTCAATATTTCTGAAAAAACTCAATATTTACGAATATTTTTCCATATTGAGGATGCTTTGGCGTGGAAGTACTTTCTTTAATTTCCGTATACATTGACCTTCTTTATCCCTAAAATGCTTTTTTTTCATAACATTCCTTTTTTATATTGAGAGAGTTCCAAAATATGTATCTCCAGTGAAATTTCATACTGAATTTTCTTTTGGTGGAATGTCATATTTTCCTAACGTACTGGAGAAAGTTGTGTGATAAAACCGTGAAAGTTTTTCAGATCTAAGTGGAGGTTCTACTATTTTTATTTTCCTGGCTGATATTTTCTCATCAGGATTTATTTTCTTTTTAACACCCTGTATAAGCCGGTACACGAAGTGCACGCCGTTTACAAGTTTCTCGTATACCTGACTCAAGTTTAAAACACGTAGGATTATTTCCGTGCCAACCACTTGAGTAGAGGATTACTTCTGCTTTGTTGAAGAACAAACTTGTCCTTTACAAGAATTTTAAGCTGTCCTTTTTAATGCAAATGTACATAGAAAACCAAAGCTGTTTATTTAAATCTTATTCCAACAAGGAACGGTTTTAATCATTTAGGTAGAGGACGATTATGTTGCATCAAAAAAGACGAAGAGATTTTTCAACTGACACTAGAAATCTGTGTTCCATTTGTTTTGAGCGTGTAGACATTTGAGCATCAGTTTTTTTAACGAATACAGTCAACGAGCGTTATTGATAAACGCACGTATTGTGTGTTGTGAATCAGAAACAAAACATCAGTGTTTGCTTACAGAATCAAGTGACGTTGCTTTCATTAACCGCCGAAGAGCAAACAAAATGGGGGAAAAAGCGAGATTTTTTCCCTCGAAAATTGTAGTAATCCAATCACGGTTGGTAAACAAGGTTTTTTCCCACTCATCCTTAATGTCTTTTGTTGTAGAGTCCATGTTGTTACATAACATAACAGAGTCTGTAATACATTTTTATATATTTATTAGATCGGTCAGCAATAATACATGCTTTGCATATCTGGGAGAACAGATACAAAATAATTATAGAGTAATAACATTGTAGAGGTAGGACAGTGTACCTCCTCTGTATTAATACAAATGTGTTACTGCACTAATAATATATATATACTTCAATAGTGAGAATTTACACAGTAGAACAGAAGAATAGAACAGCAAATGTGGAACAGTAGATCATTCAGAAGTGGAAGTGTCATCACTGTAAAGCAGGTCCTGTGGTAGTCGTCACTTCAGTCACATTGCCCGGCGACTTCGGACGCCGATGTTATACGTCACAGCTCCTGGGACGTGGTGTAGATTTTAACAAAATAAGTTCACACGACTTTCTTTGCAAATCGTTATATATTCTCTTCACGTAAAGATTGCTTTGTCTACCGCAGTAACGCTTTATCACGAAAATATACCACAGGCATGGCGTTGCACTCCAGCCAAAAGTTCGATAATTGAGATTTCACTGGAAAAACAAATTTTCGAACCGAATAAAAATTTTAAAAGAAAGGATAGGAGGAGGTCCTGTGTTTGAGAGAGAACAGCATGACTCCAAAAATTAATGTGCATTCGTTACATTAACGATTACCAGTTACTTTGTATCATTTTTATTTGCTTCTTAGTTTGGCTATTTAATAATTTAATTTTAATTATTTATATTTATCTATCTATTTATTGCAAATTAAACAGACTTCGGCGCGTCTCTGTGACCTCTTGTGTAAGAATAGGGAAACCATGTTGCTCCGCGCGTCGTAATTTCAACCAGAAGAGACTCATCCGTTCCTTGGAGTAGGAAACACAAAGAAAATGATATATACTCGAACATCGTGGCACAAAACAAAATGATTTACGATGGCAAAGCCTGAATCCAAAACGATACAGGCGTTGCTTTCCGGGATTCTGTGATTAATAACTGCATTCTTATCCCGCGTCTCGTTCTTCGTTTGATAATAACAAGCACGTGTTTTATGATGCTACGGTAATGAAATTCCACCACCGCAATCAAATTACCGCGCCTGGAATTCCACATTCAGATGTTTATGCGCTGCGGAATGTAGAAAGATAATTCATTTTTACTGTACCGCGTTACTATATTACACTCGAAAATACGTATAATACTGGCAGTAAACGTTTTGATGCCCCTGGATTAAAAATGTTTGGAGAAAAGTCTGCAGTAACGAGTGTAACTGAAAAAAAAAAAACGATAAGTCGATTAAATATGATGTTTAATTTCGTGGCATCAATATTTATAAGAAAATGCCAGCTTTCTAGTCTTTGCACGCTAAACACATTGAAATTGATCCAACAATGTTCATTAAAATATGAAATGTATAAACCTGATAAACCGTAAGAAATAGACTAAATCTATCTACATAAAAAATGTAGATCTCATTAAAACACACACTTTATATTGTAAGGTTCACCTTAAAACTTATGTTGTCACTAAATATCTAACTCAATACTAATGTAAAATCAACCTTTCTTTCACACATACACAACACTTCGACACGTCTCTACAATGTTTCCTCGTGTCTATTTAACACTCGCCCTTTGTGCTGCGGACATACAAACAGGATCATCGCTTACACGGAGCTACACTACTCCATGTAAATTGCTTCAACAGCTCGGTGATCCTTCACTCTTCACTGCTCCACTGCCGTTAATTGCTTTCCACGACCTGCCGACTCCGTATCGCGGAGCTTGGAACACAGCTCGAAGTACTACACAACACACTATGACTCTGGCCAGCTCATTACTGACTGACTCTCGACTTTTATCTACATGTTGGATGCGGAAGACGTTGCTGGAATTAGAAACCTCTGCAGTTAAAGTCGCGAAATGTCTTTGCGCAATACTAATAATACACTCGTTTCCTCGCGTCAGCTGCCTTTCAACAGGTGTTCATTTCTCACACAGACTTGCACGATAGCCGATTAGACAATATCAAGTATTTTTAAGATAATTTCTGAGATATTAGATATAACTTATTCTTTTTCGAAATGGAAAGTTATTTATTTTTTGTCATTTCCTTTTTTTGTCTTTCTTTCTCTCCTTTTTCATTTTTGCTGTTTCTTCCTCTATTTTTTCTCTTTTCATTTCTCTCTTTCTTTCTCCTTCGTTGTGTGACTTTTTTTACTTTCGTTTTTCAGATAGGAAGTGATTATTAATTGTTTATCTCTTGGTCATACAAAGAGAATAGAATTTCAAAGTCATCACATTACGACCAGCTGTTTAAAACATTCGACTATCATTTAAAGTCTAAAGTTTCGGACCTAGCAATAAGATAATGTTTATTTTGATTAAAAATACATATATACAGGAATATCTAGCAGTGTTCCTGAAATGTAACACCTTACAGACATTAACGATGTTACAGAGGAGTGTTGAAAGGAAAGTGTGATGTCAGTAAGGATGGTGGCAATAAATTGCTCAGGATGTGCAATAACAGTATTTAAGGCAATATTACCTGAAATCTATAGACGCTGGAATCTCGCCAAGCATTACAATGATGATGGAAATGCCTCTGCGGGTACAAGAACCAAGGAAACTTTATTGGAACGGATAACGGCTCTTAATCTTGTGGTGGAACACCGCCAAGAAAATAACAGCGGCGAAATGAGAAAACTGTGGCGGTAGTTTGTTCCCACCACGTGGTTATTTAATGAGCATGTGATATAAGGTGTTTCCGAGATTACTTCTTCACTCAAAGTTGTACAAACTAAAGAATATGTTTTTATTTAATTACAACATTACTCAAAGAAGGAAAATTTTATTAACATAAACTGTTGAAAATCAAACTTGGTATTTAAGTTCAGTATCTTGCAAGGATGACACACAAGGATTTTTAAGAGAATATCTTACCTCAAGCTATTTTACGTACATTTTTGGAATATGTCGAGTTTATAAAACATAGCTCTAAAGATTTCGATAAAAATAATAAAATTATGTTTAAAATATTATCGTAAGACGCGAAATGTAGGTCTTAGGAATAGCCAGTGAAGTTTTCTTCATTATAGATTCAATTTTTTTTTTTTTTTTATGGAGCGAGCCCTTTCCGAGACATTCTTTGTAATTTGTCTGAATTTTCCACTAATTATACTGTTCACAAATAGATATTACGTTCTTCACTTTTTTATCTCTTAGGCGTGTAAGGAGAATGTAAATTTCAGTCATTACCATAGCGACCAGCTGTTTAAAACAGTTGACTGTCACTTATTCTACTGTATTCTTATATTCCCTTGTAATTAATGTAAGATAATGTTTTATCATGAAGTGTATGGACGAATAAGTGTTTGTGCAAGAGTAGAGAAAGTCATGTGAGTGCACGCATCAGAATATTCACAAAATGCTTCTGCATTACCCTATAATTTTGCTCTCGGTGAATGTTTAACTGCTCTGAACAGTTTGCGTTGCTCAAGAGCGCAGATTCAAATGAAAGCAGGTAACTTCTATGCAAACAAATGACTGCGGCTTATTGGACAGTCAAATTTATTTTCACATCTTCCGCGTGTGGGATCGGCGGTTCCATTTTCCCGCTGTCAATTAATATCGCGTGATTTATGTCGCGTAATAGTATTCTATTGTGATCCACAACTATTGGTACTAGTGCATTAATCTGTCAAATGCTCTGCTGCTGAAAAAGCACTATCTTTCAGTGGCTTCATATTCCTTTCCTACGTGAAGAATTTCCATTTTATGAACAATGTGTTGACAACAGGGGGATTCAATAAAGTCTTTCCTTTCTCTGCCACATACTCAAAGTAGATAAACAAACTTAAAGGTTTCATCTAGAAATTACTCGTACAAAACTACACATATTACTGAGATGTCATTTCCTTTGTACGATCAACAGAAAAAAAGTCCGCCGCTATAACGTAGATCGTAGCGTATCTGCCTCAATTTAAGAGCTCCCGAGTTGGAATTTCGGTCAGGGTGAGTTATCTGAATAAGGATTTTTCCGGAAATTTTCATTAACCTAGAAGATGAATATCGGACATCTCTAAGATCTACTGATCTTGGGCTCATTTGAGTATCATTTGATTCATGGTCCATTATGACCTAATCGTTTAAAAGGATGTCAAATCTTTTACAAAAATTATGAAATGTTACATTCGCAAGATGATCTCTACCAATTCTTCAACAGATTAATGTTAAAAATACTTATTCTCTATCTAATAATTTAATAATTTATAATTTTAATCCAGCGTTTCTTATAAATACAACGAAATAGTAGAATAAAGCAGGTAGCTATGTTTGCGACGGCTTTGACACTTCATTTCCCTTTCCATATGAGAAAAGTGTAAATAATGGAAAATTCAGCAGATAACATCGAATATCAGGGGAATGACTTACTCCATAAAAATTGTATATGATATAAGAGGCCCATATTTTTGTTTTACTGTTTACCAGTTATGAAAAACACGCTCTGAAATAAATGAAATAAAAAACTCTGTCAGTGCCCTGCTGCAAAAATAGTACAAATTCCCAGGAATGCACTGATGTCAGAATTAAGGAATAAATATTCCACCCAAGTAGTTGGAACAAAGGTGTGATGAAGAACTAATGTTTGCTAAACATGCAATTGCTGTATATGAATATCGATATTCGACTTTAATGTGAAGGCATATCTGGATGGCCAAGGTTTAAAATTTCTCAGTTTAAAGCAAATTTCCATGAAAGAACCGGGCAGCATCATTTTAAATGGACACAATGACGGACTAAGCCTCCGTTTCGCGTAAAATATCTGAAGAAATCCAACTGCAGTTGATAAAGATATTGTTGACACCGCCCTACGTGGTATACAAATCTGGGGGAAACAAACAACTGTAGTCTAGTCAATGTAGACAGAAGAGAACCCAACCATGAAAGATACAATGGAACCAAATCAGGGTGGTTTGATTATAAATGTTTCGAAGACCGGTTCGTCACTGTTATGTTACCCATCCTGAAGAAACAAGAAACAAGAAAGGTGACAATGTTAGTTCACATTTGGACACTCGCGTTCTACACCTGTGTGAAGCAAACAATATTTGTTTTACTGCTCCACCGCCTAATTCTACCCATCTACTTCAGTACCTCCATGTTGCCTACTTCCGGTCCATGAAACATATAGAAAAATACTTGACTCTTGAAAGGCGTCAACACGTGGATCCAGATGTAACGGTACCAAAGGAACAGTTTCCATCGCTTCTTAAGTCACTGCTTGACAAGCTTCAAGAGACTGGTTCTGATAACCTTATCTGACCAAGCCACAACCATTACAGAAACAAAGTTCCTCAATGTACCAATAGGAAAAGGTATTTCAGCAGAGGATTCGGAAATGAGACAAACTGTTACATTGGTATCCAAGAAAAGCAATGTAGATGCACCAGAGATGCCTGCAATAGGAGCATCAACTTAAATATCTACTTCAAACAGAATAAATAAGAAAGCCAGAATTTCATATCTTGGCAACAGATCTTAAGCAGCAATTTTGTCATCATGCATTATCAGAAGAATTCCGACAGCCCATTTTCCCTTGGTGGGAGTGAAGATCATCTCCGGTAAACCAGAAGCATCACGATTAAAATCGAAAGACATATTGGTTGGTGATAACGTCATTGTGCCATATGAGGGAGAGTTCTTCCCTGGAAGGGTTACACCAATGGATGCACAAGATGCGAGTTAGTGTCATGCAAATAAGTGGACATCTGAGGAAGTCGCTTGATCAGAAAGACGAAATGGACTATGAATATAAAGATGTAGTGAAGAAATTTCAGCAACACTTAAAGGTGTTCAAGCTTGAATTGTGCGACATTCTTGAACTGCAAAAAAATTGGTAATATGTGTAACATTCTTGAAATTCAAATGACAGTGTAAATTGCAGTTTAGCCGTTTTTGTAACAATAAAGAGCAATCATTTGACATGAAAAAGTTACATTCCACTTTTATTGGTACAAATGCTCCTATCCCATTGGGCCAGACGAGTTTCTGACTTTACAGGTAGCATCTAATGGGCCATGTTTAACTAGCCTTTTAGGCATCAGTTAATATAAAGGTATAACTTGATTGCAGTACATGGCTGCTATTACGCTATAAATATTAAGCGTATTTTTAACGTTAAATTCCAAGAAGTTTCGCCTGCCTCGGTAGCGTGGTGGTAGAGTGTCTGCCTCGTGTTCAAGAGGTCCCGAGTTTGAATCTCGGTCAGTGTAAGTTACCTGTATAAGTTTTTTCCCGGATTTTTCCCTTATCCTGAAAGACAAATGTCGGGTAACACTGAGCTCTATGGACCCTGGGCTCATTTGAGCATCATTTCGCCCATTCCATTCATCATCCGATATGACTTAACGTTGGAGGACGTAAAATTACAACTATAACAACAATTCCAAAAAGTTTCCAAAAAATATAAAAGAAAGGCACAAAGTCACCCCAGATAACGTAGTAGAGATAATTATAAAAATTATTAAAGTAAAATTACAATGAAATACATATAGCGGTAGAATAATTTACCTCGGTAGACCGGGATGTAACTAAACCAGCTAAACCCACTGGTAAAAGAGTGAACTGCCTACCGACCGCGGAAACCTTGTAAAACCCATATGTAGAGAGGCGGTCCAACTCAAAGAATAACACACAACCCTTGTGGAGCTCAAGAGCTCGACGTGACTCGACAGCAATACATTACTACCTTGAGGGTATAGTTACCCCCTTCCGATGATTTATTACGTTAAATGATAAGCCAGTGTACCAGATTAGTCAAAGGCAATTTCACCCTCCGATGAGCAGCGATACAAAAATCATAGACGTGCCGTGTTGTAATCAACCCCTGTGAGGGGGTTAATGTAAGTTATCTTCGTTCCGCTTGTGGTTTTATGACGCATGCCAACTGTAAATAAATGATCCATGCAACTTGATAAGTTAGGGGTAGGCAGAACTAGCATTTCCCTTACTTGTGTATCAGGCAGAGAAAGTAATGTAGTTTTTCCCAAAAATCAGTACCAAGATTTTACTGAAAATACTCGTTTTGAGACCCCATGAATCCAACATTATTTTCAGAAATAATGCGACAAAAATGCAACACGAAGATTTCCAAGAAAATCTTCCCACTGCAGACTAACTTCTTCCGGGCACTTTCTATGTCTGGATGACATTTTGGAACTGATTTACCACAAATGTTAGGCAATATCTTACTACACAAAAATTCAGATGTTAAAATACACAATTTATGTCTTATTCATTTTTTCCGAGATACTCCTTATTTGTCTGAATTTTCCAATAGTTATACTTTTCTCAAGTGCGAAGTCCTTATTCATTTTTGATCCCTTGTCCATACAAAGAGAACGGAAGCTCAAAGGCATCACATATCCAATTGTTTAAAACATTTGACTATCACTGCCGTATTCCCGTAATAAGATAATGAGTAGATATTAAAAGCCTTTTCCAGATCACTTTGCATAAATTTGCATAAGGTCGCGACACCGCCGCCGGTGGGAGGGGGAGGGGAGGGGGGTGTGAGGACCACCCAAGATGTTGCAGGTGGTATGGAAACATGTCACAACTTGCATTCCCAGGTGGCTTTTTTTTAATGGAAGCCATAAATTAATGTAAATGTATGTTATAGATACAGACGTCGTGACTGTCTGTGGAAGGGGGGGAGATGAGATCGGCCACCTGTTACTCGAAAAAGATTATGTGGGAGAAAACATTGAAATGAATTCCCAGAGATTTTTAAGGGATGTCATAAATTATTGTAAATGTATGTTATAGATACAGACGTCGTGACTGTCTGTGGAAGGGGGAGATGAGATCGGCCACCTGTCACTTGATAAAGATTATGTGGGAGAAAACATTGAAATGAATTCCCAGAGATTTTTAAGGGATGTCATAAATTATTGTAAATGTATGTTATAGATACAGACGTCGTGACTGTCTGTGGAAGGGGGAGATGAGATCGGCCACCTGTCACTTGACAAAGTTTATGTGTTATGGAAGGGGGCATACATGTCTCGTGAGATTGTCCCGAACCCTTTTGGACATTGTTAATAATGTTGTGTTTTCCATCGGCACTCGTCATAAATTGTTTTTTTTTCCGCCCAAACGCTTTCCCACCTCTGAATTCCCCCACCACTATTGAAAGAGTATATAAGACTCTCCAGCTTGGAGCGCTAAATTAGTTCGTGGATTCTCTCAGCGTTCTTATTTGCTATGTCTGATATGTCAACTCTTGGGAGTGAGTGTGCAGCGGAGGCGCATCATTACGCGTATTACCACAAAGAGTTATGCAACGGTCTTATGCATTCAATCGTTTGTAACAGACCTTCATACCATGATCAGATGTCTTCTCGGGAAGTATGCACAGAAAACTGCCCAGTCTACAGAAAGCGATACATGTAAGTATAATAGCAATTATTCTTTTTTTTTTCTAGAGAAGTTAATGCCGTTTTATATTTAAGTAGAAAAAGTAATTTGAAACCTATTCGCTATTTCAGGCAAGAGCCGGTTCATGAGCAAGAACAAAGCGGAGTTGATGAGGTTGATAGATTCGCTCCAAGTCACGAGGCCATACACCACTCTGAATTTTGTAAGTGATACGCATGCAACCCTGTGTACGCAGCCCGAGGCTCATGAACATATGTACTCCTACTTCCTCTGCAATGAGAAGTGTAGCGTGTACCAGCTCAGACAGAGACAATCAAAGTGAGTGAAATTAAAGAAAATTCACGACTCTTTCCTTACAGAATCGCTGAAATATATAATTCCATGTACAAAAAATACCTTTGTTACAGGCTACGAATGACAGTTCGAGATCCTAGGCCCGTGATTGATAGCGAAACCTCCAGCAATGAAGCTGAAAATGATGCTGTTACGGAGCGATCTACACAGCTTGTAGGCGACTTCCTGCCAGATCAGGACGATGAAATTACTGAGAATGTTACTCCTGATCGTACCCCGAGCACACAATCCGAACGCCGCAAAACATCAATGTAAGTATTGCTATCATACAACTTAAAAAAGAAACTCTTGCGCCTCTTAAGTGCTACTCTCTCAGGAGACAATCTATTTTTTTTTCTCTTGCTAACACACATGTTATGTGCTCTGTTTCAGGACAGCTATAAGGAAACCTCGAAAAAAGGTACATAAAAATAGCTTTGCGGATCTCCAAAGGAGGCTGACACTCTTAGAAGAGCGAATGACGTCTGCTGCTGCTACCCCAAAGAGGCATGCAAGTAGTTCCCGTTTACCAAGACGCCTGAACCTCTGAAAGAATTAGAGGGAACAGATTCGGGCTTCTTCATTAAAAAAATAACGGGAATCATGACATCGGCTACCATGCTCCACGACGTTCAAATATCCAAAAGTTACAGTGTTAACGTAGGACTAATCTTGCGTATTCCAGCTGTAATCATAAAGAATAGAGCCAGTGACAATTTTGTGTATATGTCAGTGTATGACTGGGAAATTATTAAAAGTAGGCTTCATGTATTTGAAGCATTCCTCAAAGAGAGAAACTACGTGTGTTGTGATTACAGCGAGAACATTGTATATTCCTTTAATGTCATTGTGTATATGGAAGATGAGAGCATCAGATTTCTGAATACAGTTCTAAACAGAGGTGAAATACTTTTAAATTTTAGTGAATTTTGTCAGTTAAAGAGGTTGGAAGGTTATATTCAGAGACACTTAACGAATCTAACTCTCTTTAATGAAATTTCATATGTAGGAACAAGGAGCTGGAGAAGGGCGGCATTGGAAATGTACAATGATATGAAATAAAACTAAATTACTTTTCATATTATATATCTTTTTTATTCACTTGAAATCCTTGTTACATGCATCCTATATCATGTATATCCTTCATTACAAGAATCCTTTGATGAAATTAAATTAATGACTGCATCACGTGAGTCAGAGGCTTGTATGTGAAAACTCGGTCATGTATTACCAGACAATACAAAGTAGTCTGTGCGGGTATATTTGCACTAGTTTCAATTTCAAGCCTGATATTGACAGCGCCATTTATAATTTCCTCAGGCTGATGAGAGCAGTCTATGATGAACAATGGTGCATGCTTGAGAAAATCTTTTCTCTTCAATAGAGGATAGTTTTCTTTCCCGTAATAAGAGTTTTGGAACTTTGAATACATTTCATATAAAGCTGCAAATCTAGAGTTCCCAAAGTCCAAGTTCATATCGTGATAGGGATAACACTCACTATTGAGATAAAGCCGCAAATTTGTTATGTTACAATGATCAAACTCGGAACAGTCCTTTGATGCATTATTTGTTCTTGATGTCTGGGCTCCCACTATAACAAATCTCGGCTTCTCCGGTTTCGAAGTTGTTGCGACGTTCCATGTAAATGATCTAGTTTGCGGAACGGCCGGTTGGGTATGTATATCCATTGTTCTAAATGCGATATGCAGTGGTCTGTCTGCCTTGACGATCTTGAGGATTTCTACCTTTTCAGTGTCAGAAAGGCGGATTACAGGCATCCTCCACTCGATGCGAGCAAGTTTAACGATAGCATTTCCTTCTCCTTCGGGTGCCAGAATGCAGTTCTTAGAGTCCTTAGATCGAATGAGCACCAACTCAAACTTGCTATTGAGAACGAGGTCCTTGTGGTCATCTGCAAATCCCAGAAGCATTGACAGGGGCACTACGGCATTGAATGCTCCGCTTGTCGAGTGCACAATATCCACATCTTCTCCAGGATAGCACCATCCGGCATTGATCAAACGATTCGATTCCATGGGATTGAGAGCAGCATAGTTGCGCATAGTCGATGTAATGCCAGGATTCCTTGTTCTATCTATACAAGTTCCATTCATGTCCAGCCGAATCTCATCAAACATAAATGCCAGGGCATTGTTAGTCAACTTCGCCAACGTAGCTGTTCCATTAGGCTTAGAAACAGATCCCTCAATGTAGAGATAACTCCGGTTAGGCAGAGTATATAAATCTTCCGCTTGACAAGGTATCCTAATCTCGTCATTAGCGTCCAGAGCCGATGTATTATACGGGAGAAACACATGTTCCTCTTCTTTAGCAATCTTATCCTCAAATGAAGGCGTTTCGGTCACGTTAAAGATGTCCATTACAGAATTCTGAAGCCCAAAGCTTCGAGGAACTTCTTGCTGCTCGATGTTAACACTCTAAGAGTCAAAGGGTGAGTACGGAGATTATGTGATTGTACTGTATTATATGCTTTGCGACGGTTTCTCCTTCTAAAATCTATCCCCATTTCGTCGAATATGAAGACGTATGCTTATATCCTCGTTTCTAAAGTTGATGCTATCTCCGTTCTGATCGACCACACGAAGGGTGATTTGATCGATAAGATTAGTGTCTATTATAGGCAGGTAAATAGGGTTCGGAGGCTCTTGAGAAATGTGATATCCAGGCGGCACAGAAGGGAAAAATTCATAGATCGAGTGTCCTCTTTTACCATCGATGAAAGAGCCTGTCGCAATACTGCATTCGATTCGAATGATGCTCACCTTAAATATGTTTACTAGGAAATCAGATTCAGTCACCTGATTAGGAGCAATAACTTTGTTTTCACTGAATCCTAAAAGAGATCCAATAGAACGTCCCCTAGAAAAATCAATAGAAAAGGGGCACTTGATTTCAGCCTTCATTGTGTTATTATTAGGACGAATGAAGAAGTCGTTTTCATCGAATTTAAGCTTATCTTTGAGGTAAGTATTAATATCAGCAATTTCGTAAGTTCCAGGCGGAATATCGATGACCTTAAGAGTGTCATTGGAAATGTAATGGAAGAGATTATTGCTCTCGTAGACATTGGGAATGGAATAGAAGGTTTCAAAATTCAGAAGAGCAATTTCATAATTCCCGCGAGGATCAATCCTCAGAGGGGGATTCAGGTAGGTGGTAAGATCGGAATCATTCCCGCTAACAGCAATAGTGTAACTCATTGTGATAGAAATTGCAAGCACAGGTGTCCACAGATAACTGAGCTAAAACTCTGAAATCTTCTTGTATTATACATCAGCTTAACTCCTTTGAGATAGCTTTCTACCTCTTTCGGTGGTTTCAAGTTTCCAAAGCTATCGAAATAAAACGCGATATCACCTTCCTTCTTTATAGCTACCCAATGAGTTCCTTCATTATCAGAGTAATCGAGATTGACAATTATCCTCTCTCGTTGATATGGCTTTGAAGGTAGCTTATCAAGCATATATACACCTCTAAAATGGGGAATTCTTAAACGACGAGCGTATAATGCAAGCTCAATGTTACTTAGGGCTTTTTCCGGGACAAGTATAGCCCCTGACCGGAGTTTTTTTTTGAAGGATGCTTATTCTGGGACTGCTTCCTCCTCTTCAGACCATTTCCTTTAGTAGACTTATTTGCTTTTATGGCTCTGGCAATTTTGGAAGCAAGAGCTAAAGATGCGCCGAGCGGTAGCATTGGGAGAAAACCACCAGTTCTCTTCTTGTTAATCTTTTTCTTATTACTTTTTCTCCCTCGGAGACCTTTTCCTTTTGCTTCCATCTCCCTGTTATGTCGTGTCATTTCTGCAAGCTGTTTATCTGCAGCTTTCTTCTTATTCACTGCTGCTGCAATTTGAGCTGCACCTCCGGCTGCAGCCCCTAAGGCTGCAATAATTGGTATGAGAGGCAGAAATCCACCATGCTTCTTTTTCCGGGATCCTGCACCAATAGCTACCTTGCCCTTCATAATTGATGTTACCAGCCTTGCAGCCAACTTTTCCCCAAGGCTAGCGTCTGATGATTGAACTCTTTTCCACGCCTTCTCTGCTAATATTTTATCCGCAATATTTCGCGAGGCGGAGTCCTTGCGCTCTGCGTAGGCGATGTCGTGAAATTTACAAGCTTCGTCCAAAGAATTAATTCCGGGATCTCCTCTCTTGAGACGTTTTTCTAGTTTTGTCCCGGGACC
Organism: Mantis religiosa; assembly: GCA_030765055.1. Taxonomy (NCBI): domain Eukaryota; kingdom Metazoa; phylum Arthropoda; class Insecta; order Mantodea; family Mantidae; genus Mantis; species Mantis religiosa. The sequence goes on along the minus strand of CM060952.1, from coordinate 80,938,554 downwards.
GCAATATCTGTAACCGGGTAAGTGTACTTCAAATGGTAGGCGATTAATAAGGGAGTTAAGTATCCCTGATCCTCTGGAGGTCTTGCTCCTCCTATGCACCATCATAAACTACTCTACTTTATGATTTGTCCTCATATTTTATACAATTTTCGAATCAACGTCTCCTGTTGAAGAATTTCACATCCATTAAGTTACCCCATTTTCGCAAGTGTATATATAAACACTAGGTATGCACGTAAAATTCAGTCGTTAGGATGGAGCTTGTGAAGCAAGATTGCTCCCTACCTATTCAGGTGCTAGACTTTGAAAGTGATTTCAGGCGCGAACGACATGGGAAGCTATTTCCTTCTAACGTCAGAGCTCTTATTCTAGGAAGTTCCAGTGCAGGAAAAACCAATGTACTTCTGAATTGGCTGCTTCATGAGAATGGCTTGCGCTTTGAAAATGTGCACATATACTCAAAGTCCCTTTATCAACCAAAGTATCAATATCTCATAAACCTACTCGGAAACATTGATGGCATCGAAATAAAAACCTATGAGGATGGAGAAAGCGTATTACATCCCACCGACGTTAAAGAAAACTCAATATTTATATTTGATGATGTCATCACTGAAAAGCAAGGAAAGATTGCCTCCTTTTACAGCATGGGAAGACATCGAAACGTCGACTCAATATATTTAGCACAGTCCTATGCGAAAGTCCCGAAACATTTAATTCGCGATAATACCAATATGATTATTCTGTTTAGACAAGATAATTTAAATCTGAAACACATATATGAAGATTATGTAAACACTGACATGACATATACAGAATTTAAAGACTTGTGCAAAGGCGTCTGGGAGAGTGGATCAGAAGGAAGACCATTCGTAACAATTGTTCCTGAATTCTCTATCAATGGCGGTCGATATAGGAATGGGTTTGATGTATATATTAAAGTAGAAAATAAGGAAAATGTCATTTGAAGTTCATCATGAGTATTGACAGGTTCGGAGCACAGAGAGCTCCCTCAACCAAAAGATCACTTCAGCACTTTATCATTAACAGAGATGGGAAAGGTAATTATCAATTTAAGAACAAGAGGCTATGTATAGTCCAGGATCCTGAAGAAGATAATGACGCGAGCACTAAACGATATGTGGATGCACTCGAAAATAGGATGATTGTTTTCTCGCAGCAGAATACTGGGAGAATTGAGACAAACGTTAAGGTCATGATCAAGGATTTGGTTTCAAAGTATATTTTCAAAAGAGATCAAGAAAATAACATAGTGATTGATAATACCAGATTAAAAGTATTATTAAATCCTATTCATGATAATGATGTGGTAAATAGAAAGTTCTTTACTGAGTATATGAACTCTCGCATTCAGCCGCGAGATAATAATGGCAACATCATATTTAGCAAAAAGCGAATCATTGATATAGCAGATCCTGTGGGAGATCTGGACGCTGTAAATAAAAGATTTCTCCGAAGCATGATTATTCAAAAGGCAAACGAGACATGGAATAACTTAAACAAATTTGTTATAAGGGAAATTGAAAAACTGATAGACAAGAACCTGAAAACAATTAGAGAACATTTGAACAAGACAAACAATGCGATGGATGCACTGACGCAGTCTACAAAAGAAACTGAGGATTCGCTGAAGAATTCTATTACTCAAGCTAAAGAAGTCCATCAAACACTAGAAAATAGATGTAATATGCTCTCAAGTGAAATGAGTAGGCAGAGCAAATAGTTTGGCACCAATTTTGAACGTACAAAGGCAGTTACCGAACAGATTGCTAAAACAGTGGATACATTGAAAACGAGGCTATCATTAATGAGAGGACATCTCGTTATTCAACTACAAGCGTTTCCTCCCAGTACTGGTAACGGCGCGTACATACTTTCTACAGCTGACAGATACTATTCATTTACAATAGATGCAAATCTCTTATCGTGCACTATTGTAGTGCCAGAACAAGAATTGAGGAGCAGCGAGCGTATACTTGCTCATCGCAAAACCGACATTACAATCTCGATAAACAAGGATACCATTAAGACCTTTCCTGTAATCATTAAAAAGGGCGATCGCATATCATTCACTCCACTTACTAATCGTGCATTCGATCGAGGTGCTTTACACATCGAGTTAGTGCTTGAATATAAACTCTTACCACCACCGATGCTATAAATAAATGCAATCTCTTAGCATCATACCATTTGCACAATGGACAGTGAAAGCATAAGACTAAAGGAATCTATAGCCAAGCATTCTAAGGCTATACGCGAAAAGTTGAGAGCGTTAAAAGGGCACCAGCTTGATACCCAGAGAGTAATGAGCGAGGCTCTTCAACCAGTAACAGAACCGCTGCGTGATATCTTACAACTCCAGAAAAACAATACACCTACAACACCGGCGGAGGAAAGCAAGATAAAAAATAATGTGTCAGTTGAGGATGAGAAAAGAGAAAAAATAATTAGCTATCTCCAGAAAGTTCGAAAGAAGGACAGAAATGAATTAGATGCATCATATGGTATAAGATACGAAGATGGTAGCTACATGCTGGGAAACAAGATCATTGACTTTATTAATAATCGAATTCGAGTAGGTGAAGAAGCGTATGAGGTTACACCTGGATTAAGTGAACTCATTTTTAAGAGGATCCCTGAAATGCATGCATATACAGAAGAGGATCTGGATACTTATGGAAAAATACTGAGATCAACTCTAGTGCATCGGCGAAACTATAGCAAGCATGGTCAGCTGAGGGCGGGCAATTCATACAAGTATAAAAGTGTTATACGTCCATTAGTGAAGAAACACAAAGGTTTAGGATTGGAGTGGAAGGAGCATCGTCCTGGCGCAGAGCAAGACTACATCTATTGGAACGACCCCAACGACCTGGTAAATCGCCTCAGGCTTCTAGTTGCATCTAGGGACGCAGGAAATAACAATCATACCCAAGAAATTAGGGAGATAATTCAAGAATTGAAATCGGCTAAAATTATAGCATGACCCAAGTAAAGCAACATATAGCTAGTGAACTTCATGCTCCTGCACGGAGGAACTTTTTACGACGCAAGATCATCAGTAAAGGACTACATGATCTGGTGCAGATCGACCTGGTGGAGATGATACCGCATGCAAGAATAAATAAGAACTTCAAATATATCCTTATTGCAGTCAACTTCTACTCTAAAATGGCGTATGCCAAGCCATTAAAGACCAAGTCGGGGCTCCAAGTTTCAAAGGCTATGGAGGATATATTACATGACATGAAAACACCTCCCAGACATATACAGAGCGATAGCGGGAAAGAATTTTATAACAAACACTTCAAGAATTTAATGGAGAAGTATAATATCAATCACTACAGTACTTATACACATGTCAAGGCTGCAGCCGTGGAACGGTTAATAAGAACATTAAAGAATATGATGTATCGAGAGTTTCTAGCCCAAGGTTCCTACAAGTGGCTAGATCTCTTACCTAGAATCATTGCAAAATACAATGACACTTACCACACCACTATCCGAATGAAGCCTCGTGAAGTGCAGAACAATGATCTTCTTTTGTCTGTTTACAATTATGATGAGCCGCCAATAGAGAAGAGGAGTGCCAGAAAGTTTAGTGTTGGTGATTATGTGAGGATATCAAAAAATAAAGGACATTTTGAAAAGGGGTTTGAACCAAACTGGAGCGTTGAAATCTTCAAAGTGGCTAAGGTGAAGCAAACCAATCCGGTCACATACATTCTAAAGGATAAGGACGGCGAGGAAATAAAGGGAGCTTTCTACGGCCATGAACTTCACTCATCATTATTTCCCAACACTTATTTGGTTGAGAAGATCTTGAGGCACCAAGGAAACAGGATTCTTGTGAAGTGGTATGGATTCCCTAATAGCCAGTGGATTGACAGGAAGGATTTATTGTAAAAAACAATCATAGTGAAATAAAGAACACTGCATCTCAAAACATATGTGAATGTTTCTTTATTTTTTTCTGAAAGTTCCTATCCCTTTATGAATAGTATTTACAATAAAATAATAATAAATAAATAAAAAAAATATACATTTATACATATATACATATGTACACGAGATGGAGATGGGGCATCCAGGTTAGGGTGAAATGTCTCATGAAGACCTGAGGGAATAATGGCCCCACGCAAGTGTTGCATGGGAGCCATCAATAAGCTTACGCTTAGTGTCTCCCCCGTGCAATGCAATTTTATTAATTTCGACCGTCGAAACTTTATGTTTGGTGCTTCTGAAGCAAATTTGTTTAGCCAAAAATTTTTTATTCAAATCCAGTAGACACTCGAAATATTTCTCAAAGGTGATTGTTCGCATTCCACCTTTGGTAATCCCCTTCGCCTTCATAACCGTTTGTTTGTCATATTTATAGCTGTAGAGCTTTGCTCTGAGACCAACATATTCGGTCATCACCCTTCCACCCAATTCATCTTTAAACAACCCAATCTTTTTCTTATTGGCCGGCTTTATCCCATATACATTATCGGGTGCATAATTTGAGGTATCAAAAAGGTGGGGATGCATCTTCATGAAGTGGTATACATCGGAACTTGTTTCCAGAATGAATGAATCTGTGTCCATATAATCCAGGACAAGATCATTCAGATGGGGTTTCATTACACGATAAAAAAAATCATACATAATAAATTTTGAGATGTCTAATATCGCCTGACCAATATAGATTGGCTTGTTCATGAGGATCTCCTCTCTAGCCAACTCTATGCCAACCAAGTTTTCATGGAAAAGAATGCTCCTTATATACGTTGGACGTGCCGTATATTTCCGTGCTTGCTTCCAGGTAGTTACAATACGGAAATCACGGTGGTTACGCACGTTTTCCATAAACTTGCCGTACACAGCGTTGTTCATTTTCTTCCAGAGGTTTTGACCAAACTTAGAAGTTTCCCTGGCTCGCTTATTGGCATTAAGGTCAATATAAACCTTAAGCCATTTAGCTTGGTCATACGATACCACCCGATGAATATGTCTCAATATCAGCCCTAATTCTAAGCACTGCTGCAAGGTTTTATAATGCAAGACATATTTGCTTTTGTCAGTGAGACTTGCAATCAGTTTCTTGTATTGGCTGCCGGGTGGTATCTCACTCTGGGGGCAGAGAGGAAGATCATTATGGGCGTCGTGGAGATGGTCAGGATACTCTAGATCTACTTCTAGAACATATCCTGTCTTGGAGTCCTCGGGGATCCTGGCGAAGTTTATGCTCTCTATTTCATTCCTCTCAAGCCATCTCAGGTTGCCATGCGGTAAAGTTTTAGCCATTGAGCACCCATATAAGTTATTCGCATCCAAATATGCCAGAAAGTTCCTTTTTTGATCAGGCTTATAGTCTACCATATATTCATGGTTGGCTTTGGAGTAGCGCTTTGATGCTGTGCAAAGACCCCCACGAATACCTTTCTCGAAAAATTCTAGCATACTGGGATCCGATAGTAACTCTAATTCGACTCCAGTTGTTTTCAGCATGGCGTCGAAAGCTAGCGATGGTAAGGTGTAGTACCATGCTGGGTCCAGATGATACATCTCCAGTGACAAGTCTCTAAACTTTTCAAAAGCATCCGCTAAAAGAAGCGTATCTGTCTTCAAATAAAGATCACTATATTCCCCGAGATTCTTTATGTTGAATGTGCTCCACACCTTAAGCGCATGGGCATATTCCTCCTCCGAAATACCATCGAAAAGCTCGATGGGTGGAAGCTCCTCTTCTTGGAGCTTTTCGACAGAATCTAGATAAGTATATGGAAATATTCCCTTGCACTTCATTAGCTGCAGGTGTTCTGGGTTCGAATACTCGGCATTAGTGACCTTGAAGTCATCATCATCTAGCATATCAGCTAGGTTGGATAACTTATCATCAAGAAACTTGTAGCTGTCGAGGAACCTGAATTCTAAGCCCCTATACCTTTTGCTAAATGCAATATAACGTTCAGAAGATTGTGCTATACACGAAATGTTCCCATTGTCATAAGCCATGTGCCTTATCAAGAAGTGGCTATCATAATTGCTTAAGCAATGAAAAAAAATTGGAATGAAGTTCGGCAATTTCCTATTCAAATTGCAAGCATTATGCGCCGCTCCGAGATATGCTCCAGTGATATGGCAATGGTCCCTCACCCTGATATCATCTATAGCAAAACCTTTCCTGCATATATGACATTGATCAGCATTGGCAAAATCCTGCTCATTCAGAGGTGTCATTTGCAGTGGTATAATTTGCTTGTATACCTCAATGACTTCATCACCAATCTTCCTAAGTTCAGTGAAGAAGTCATCGAGTGCATTAGCACCTCTGAAGAGCTTAAATCGTGACAATGACTGGTCATGTCTACATATAACTTTCAACGCTATAGATATCGCCTCATGCTCTTGTATGGATTGGGTCCAGCTCTCTGCGTCTGAGGGCTCGCATGAGTGAACCTTCCTCAAAACAGATTCGATATCTGCATAAATAACAAAAGGTACCGGAGCAGACTTGGAATATGCATTAAACGATAAACTCTCACCCTGCGCAGGCATTTTGAGTGTCTGACATTTATTGCATTTCAGTTTATGCAATCTCAAGGCATCCTCATTAGGACACCTTGTCATGCATGCCTCGCATAGCCACATTTTCTTGCTTTTTGCAGTTATCTGACTTCTAATAAGCCTCGATATGTTGGTAATGAGGCAGTAATGAGACTTATCACCATCATCGATGATCAGCAGGTTAACATGACTAGCCTTCCTCTCTGATGGTTTGCGAATAGACTCCACCGAGTTGTTGGCATTTAGAGCAAATACAGCTATAGATACATCAGGATTTTGCTTCTCAAATCGTTCAATTTGATCAATTGGAAATGGGAATGTAATTTGCTCATAATTGAATGCTTTGAATAGCAAGTTCCTAGGGTACGATGATGGACGACATCTATTTATCTTAGCGGGAAATTTTGAAGCCAACATGCACCAAGCGAAACAAAAATCATCATTATTCTTAATGTTAAGAATAGCATTCTTCCTCCTGATGCATGCAGGCAACTCAATATACCCTGAAGCGCGAAGAGGATTATATTCTGCTGCGCTGTTTACTAGCGAGTGGATTGCGAGCAAAGTCTTTGAACTTGCTTGGCCTTCAAAACAGGCTAGGTTTTCTAAAATTTCATTTTTCATTGCACGGAAGATATCATTCACGTTAGTTGATTGCTGGATCTCTTTAGTCTTGGAATTAAAATAAACCGATTCCACGTTTTCATGGTCAGGTGTCTGAATTAAGTATGAGACGTTCAGTGAACAACTCATCTTTAATCCGGATATGCTCCTCTTTAATGTGGATTCAATTTCTCTAATAACGAGACTCTTGCATTCATCCAGAAACTCGCTGGGGACCATTATTCCCACCGTATTTTCAATTTTGCTGTTGAAGATACGGCCCTTGAATGCTGACTCGATAGTTTTGCATTCTAGGTCAAAATGATCATTTCTACATACCCTTTCTGCCGGTGATGATGATGATGATGATGATGATGATGAAGGAGATGGCCTGCAGAGACCTGAAGGCCCCGCCACTGCTTCCTCCTCCCTCGGGTTTCCTGTGTTCCTGATGGATGCGGGAGGGATGCGGTCTTCTTCGCTGCTGGTGTGACGGAGCCTCTTCGGGTCTCGCACTGAAACCTCTGGTGCTGGACGCTGGAGATCCTCCTGCACGGACATTGGTTCACCATCTTTAATAAAAGAAACATGTAGCAATTACACAATAATAAAGAAAAAACTAGACATATTAGCTACATATATTCGAAATAACAATAAGACATTCAATGTGCTAATAATAATAATAATAATAATAATAATAATAATAATAATAATAATAATAATAATAATAATAATAATAATAATAATAATAATAATAATGAGATGGAGAAGGAAGAAGAAGGAGATGGAGAAGAAAGCGCAAGCAGTATAATAGTACACATTAATGGAAAGAATGCCTGCTTCTAATTAATGAAAATAATTTTGTCAAATGCACTTACATTGCATGGGATGTAACAGCTCGCAGAGCCGGATCCTGTACACACAATTGGTGCAACCGCACCATTCGGCTTCGGGATCTGGCATTGGTCCTGGCTCTGAAATCGGAGAAATTAATCATATTACTAGCTTAAAATCCTGTAAGAATAAATATAGTGAAACAAGCTCTACTACCGAGAATGATATAATTGAAAAAACACACACAATGATAGCTAATGGCAAATTACTTTTCTTATATTCCAATATTATTACACTACAACCTGCTTTGCGAGACTAAAAAGTGCTTGAAGCATAAACCATTTCATTATACTCTATTTCTTAGTTGGCGGATGGCTGTAAATGTAGATAAGCGTATTGCGCATTATATGCCTTTGATATATATCTTTCTAATATATAAATGATACAGAGACTATGTTTATTTGAAACTATATCCATTTTGTCAATTACAGTTATTCTTTATCTGCTACACAACACATATGAGACCAAAAGTTAAAATTTAAAATGTAAAATTTGAAAGTAAAATAACTAGATTAATATATACAAAAAATAACTATATATATACTTGAAGATCTCAATTAGAGAATTTATTTGAGTATAAATTCGCCTATGTTCAGGCCCTTAGTTTAAAAGTTACAATAGAGTGACCTATGTCTTATCGAACAGGAGATGCGGTGGAAAAACTAATTAATAATTAGCGCAATCTTCTGAAAGAAACTCATAGTTGCATGAAATGAGGAAAGTGGTAAAAAGTACAAATAGAAAACCATGAAAGAGTATTGCTTACCTGCATTAGTGTTTTCAATCCATTCTAGTGCAATCCTATAGCCGCAATTCCGACAGGAACATTCATCGTCTTGAAAATCTGTGGGCGGTGGAATGATGTAATCCACCCCAGGCAATATTGGCGACGCTTGCTCGCTGTCGGGAGCTTTACGCTTTCTGCCGGCAAGGGTCAATTTATTTACCCAATTTTTTCTAGGATGCATCTTGTTTTCCTGAAATAATAGAGATTACGATATAACTATGAAGCAATGAGCATTTTATAAGTTAAATGAAGCAATGAGCATTTTTTTATAAGTTAAATGAAGCAATGAGCATTTTATAAGTTAAATGAAGCAATGAGCATTTTATAAGTTAAATGAAGCAATGAGCATCTTATAAGTTAATAATGTCGATTGCGATTTGAACAAGAAATATTCTTGAAAAATGCACACAGTCTATACATCTTTAACACTGATAAGAGATAATTTCCTTCAATATATTTTCTTGCAAATAAACACTCTCTATAATTATATCACTGTAATTATAAATGAATCGCTTACCTTTTTATAAAATGAAGTCTGGATGAATATCCCGAAGAAGGAAGAATTGCTGTCTGATGGGTGTTGGCTGTGCAATGCTACAGACTGAATAATTGTCTATCAAACAATCGTTTTTATAGCGATTTCAAAATCCTCCCCTCCACTAGTCTAGCGAGCCCTGTATAGAGCGTTTTGAGACTTTCGATTTTCCCTCTCCCCTCTGTCATCCAAAGATATTTCCTTCTCTACGTGCGGTACAGTCTGAAAAAGATGTTATAACTGCAAATGACGCTTCTCCTCAGTACATTCGTATACATGTGAGTGTGTATGACTATGTGCGTATGTGTGTGCCTGATATATTCATTTTAAACCATTTGTTTCATGAGTACACTATATATATATATATATATATATATATATATATATATATATATATATATATATATTCAGATTTATTTGAGTTACATCCATGAGATTCGAACCTAGATGCGTTGGCTACCAACCACTGAAGCTTTTTTTCCCGTCAATTTTCATGTTATTCTATAGATGGAGTACTATTTACGTTCTTAGCCAGAGGACTATTTATTTCAAATGATTTTTTAAAAATTAGCATTAATTGCTGGCGCCCTGCCTTGGTCATAAACATTGAAAGTAAAAGAATGGTATTGATTTCCAAGCGGGATCAATTTAAATTTTCTCTAAGTGGTGTACATTCGTTATTACGCTTCACCAATTACGGTTATCTTTTCATTCTTAACGCTAAAACCCTTTTACAAGAACTGAAGAATCTTCTCCTGTAACCAACTGTAAATGAAGAAATACATTACATATTTCCTTGAATGGGAGATTATTTGGAGTCCTTCAATGTAGTTAATTAAATGCCCTGTTGGTCATCACTGACCACATGCGTGGTTAAACGGTTGTGTGTAACTTTTGCACAGAATTTGGTCTTTTCTCCGAAAGTTTTTTGTTTCCTCTCTCACTCCCTCCCTCCCTCTCTCTTTCTTTCCCTCTCTATGGTGCTTGCTTGTACGCGTGAAACAATCGCTTCCAGAGTATACTTTTGAGTGTGAAATATTAAGTAATCCTCTATCTAATTATCTCACGAAAATCAGTTCGCAGATAGATCAGAAAAAAAAAGAAGCTAGCGCAAATGCTTTAGAATATTAAGTAATCCTCTATCTAATTATCTCGCGAAAATCAGTTCGCAGATAGATCAGAAAAAAAAGAAGCTAGCGCAAATGCTTTAGAATATTAGCAGGTATTAAGAATAATGTATACGTAAATGAAATGTTTCACCTAAATTCGAACTCTGTATCTTTAAGCCCCATGAAGAAAATAAAAACGTTTTGTCATAAGCAGTTCTAAGAAGGCGCACATTGTAATCTTGAGAAGAAAACATTCGTAACGCGATTAAAAACAAGTGAAAATAAGTTTAAAGTATGAACGCGTAATCTTTGTCATGGATAATGTTACAAGTTGGGGATGGATTTTCCAGAGTCCTTGCTTCTCTCTGGATGCTGGAAACAATAATTGATGGCTTCTCTTAAAAATCTCTGGGTATTCATTTCAGCGTTTTTCTCCCACATAATCTTTGCCCTGTAACAGATGGTCGATCTCATCTCCCCTTAGAATATTAGCAGGTATTAAGAATAATGTATACGTAAATGAAATGTTTCACCTAAATTCGAACTCTGTATCTTTAAGCCCCATGAAGAAAATAAAAACGTTTTGTCATAAGCAGTTCTAAGAAGGCGCACATTGTAATCTTGAGAAGAAAACATTCGTAACGCGATTAAAAACAAAGTGAAAATAAGTTTAAAGTATGAACGCATAATCTTTGTCTAGTAGCAGGTGGTCGATCTCATCTCCCCCTTCCGCAGACGAGAGATGTAACGAAGGATAGAGAACCCTCACCTCTTACTGCGGTTGTGTGGGGTCGGGTAAAACTTTATGTGACGCTAATTTGTGTTACAACCCACAGTTTGGCGATTTCTTTTCGGAAGAGAGGGACCCTCATTCTGCGCTATGTTTACCAGGAAACAATTTATGACAAGTGCCGATGGAAAACACTACATTATTAACACTGTCCACAAGGGTTCGGGACAATCTCACGAGACATGTATGCCCCCTTCCATAACACATAAACTTTGTCAAGTGACAGGTGGCCGATCTCATCTCCCCCTTCCACAGACAGTCACGACGTCTGTATCTATAACATACATTTACAATAATTTATGACATCCCTTAAAAATCTCTGGGAATTCATTTCAATGTTTTCTCCCACATAATCTTTATCAAGTGACAGGTGGCCGATCTCATCTCCCCCTTCCACAGACAGTCACGACGTCTGTATCTATAACATACATTTACAATAATTTATGACATCCCTTAAAAATCTCTGGGAATTCATTTCAATGTTTTCTCCCACATAATCTTTTTCGAGTAACAGGTGGCCGATCTCATCTCCCCCCCTTCCACAGACAGTCACGACGTCTGTATCTATAACATACATTTACATTAATTTATGGCTTCCATTAAAAAAAAGCCACCTGGGAATGCAAGTTGTGACATGTTTCCATACCAGCTGCAACATCTTGGGTGGTCCTCACACCCCCCTCCCCTCCCCCTCCCACCGGCGGCGGTGTCGCGACCTTATGCAAATTTATGCAAAGTGATCTGGAAAAGGCTTTTAATATCTACTATAATGTTTATCTTGAATAACATGAAGTAGATAGGACAATAAGTGTTTGTATGGAGAGAATGACATGTGAAGCTAACACAAGAATTTTTTCTTCTACTCAACGAACCCAAGTGCTCCAGTAAAAGTATCGTTTTTGGAACTGTTGTAGACTACATAATGTAAGTTTGCCAAGGTCAAATCGTACTGGATGTCCCGGAGGATGAATGAAGATGTCACACAATGATGGGCGCCACAATTACCGGTTATGATGGAACCTCCACGATTGATTGCACAGTCAGTCGACCAAAACAAACGTTTTCACAGAATAAAATTCCCCGTACGTAACGAACCGCAAACCTTCTGAAACCTTTCCAAAGGTGCGTATATTTTCTACACCACTCAACAAATATCGAGGGGTAAAATACATCATTATTATAAACACTCTAACGTTTGCTGGACTCGCATGGCTTTCTCTACTCATTCATCAAGAATATTTTTAAAATGCGTATTTTCCCACATATTTCATAGAAATTATTTTATTTGTACGTATCCTTGCCCTTTTCTTCCTGTTTTTTAAATTTACTCCTCCAAGATTAAGTCACTGAATGAAATGATGCTGGAGTTAGCCCTTGGTCTGTAGAGCTTAGGGTTATCATTCATACTTCAGGATAAGGGAAAACCCCGGAAGAAACCTTATTCAGATAATTCATTCTGACCGATATTCGAACTCAGGACCTCTTGAACGTAAGACAGAGGCTGGCTGGCCTCTCTGCTGTTAACAATGTAAACTTGTGAATAAATTTAAGGGAATTTGGACTATTTTTATGAAAAACCAAAGTGAATCGCGGTGTTCTTACAGAACAAAATTTGAATGAAATTTAACGAAATGCTGAGAAATCTTGCACAGATTCTAAGAATTTTACAAAATCTCGGTTTGGAATTATTAAAATGCTATAACTGTATTTATTTTTATTTTTATATGCAGAGGTAAAAAAAGAAAATGTTGCTGAGAGTACATAGGGTGCTGTGGGAGTACGAAAGTGAAGATTTGCTGCGGTAACGCCTGAAGCACCAGCGCATTCCATGGATTGCGGTAACCGGCGAGAGCTGTTAGACAACCTGCCCGCTAGCGTAGTAGGATAGAGAGCATTTCAAGCATTGTGTTAGTATATTTAAGGAATAACAAAGTTCCGTTTACATCCTGTACTGAATCGTGCGTTACAAGTATTATTGCCATTATTTTGGTAGAACGAAAATACCATAGCAGCAATTTGCCACCGACCAGGAAAGACCGCAAAAGAACTTCCAGCCTTCTACGTTACTACGTTACAGCATTGTCTTTCTCCAAATTTGAAATAAAAAGTGCAGACTCTCCGACATCTATAATTTTGTCACTTCAGTCTCGTTTAGCGACGCTGTCAGCTATGCATCTCGTCGATACACTCCTCCAGTACAATGCACATCTGTTGCAGCGTGTGCACCGGAGCGTAAAATTCTGCACGGAAGAGCATACGTAAGCTTCCTGTGTGCAGATTAACCGGTGTCGTAAGTTACGTCAACCAGCTCGTCCTACTTCATACTGAGACGTCTATTTACGCTACAGAGAATCTCTTCTACCTGCAGATTTTGTCAGTTCGCTCTGTTTGTCCTGCACAAAACATTACTGAGATAACAACTCTCCAAAAATTCTGGGATAGATAAGAACGACAAAATATCTGATGTGTTACACTCACATGACTTTTTCTACTCTTACACAAACACTTACTTTTCTATCTACTTCATGTTAATCAAGATAAACATTCTTTTTAATTTACATCCTCCAACGTTAATTGTTATTGAACGAAGAATGAAATGGGTGAAATGATGCTCAAATGAGCATCATTTAACAGATATTCATATTCTTAATTTAAGAGATATTCATCTTTTAGTATAATGGAAAAACCTGGAAACTTATCTAGATAATTCGCTATAGCGTAGATTCGAACTCGGAACCTCTTGAACGAGGCAGACACGCTACTCAGGGCAAAACATTTATTGCTAGGTACAAGGAAATACAGAAGACTTTAAGTGATTCAAATGTTTTAAACAGCTGGTCGATATGTGATGTCTTTGACATTGCGATCACTTTGTGTGACCAAGAAATAAATGACTTCTCATTTGAGAAAAGTATGTATATTGGAAAAATAAACTACAATGAATATTTCAGAAATGGTTAGTTCCACGGCCATTTTTATTTGACAAATTGTGTATTTGAATGCAATGTGAATTTTTTAGTAGTAAGATTTTGTCCACGTCTTACGGTTTACCACTTATACGTAATTCAGTATTAATATGTTAAACATATGTTAATTTAGTAAATATTTTAGAGCAATTGAAAATCAATATTTTCAAAACATGTTCCACGTTAAAGGTAGTTTCTGATGGAGAATTATTTAAAAATGTTTTTCACACTAGGAAGATAAAATTACTATTTTGTTTGTTAAGGATCGTATCAGAGCTTCGGTGTTGTGTAATTTCAATCGGCGAGATTTCTTTCATACCGCAGTAAATCAACTGTCAGTTTTAACCAAATTTAGCCATGGACTGCACTGGATTCTGAACTAGCGACCTTGGAGTCTGTAGGCTAGCTAATGACCCAAACTGACCCTTGGAGGATGCTAAACTTAAGTTTGGTATTAATTGCTAGATGCAGTGGTACTAAATATGACAGTGCAGGGCTTCCTTTACACTAGTGGAAATCGATAGAGGCGGTGACGGTATTTATGTTTAGCCTGGGGCCTCTGTGCGTGAGATAATAACGAGAGAGATAATTGCGGACGTAAGTGCAAATAATTGTTGCTTTGTGCCTCGGTTACACCTCCACCTATTGTTGTGATGTCGTGTCCCACCTCAGGAAACGTTTGGTTTCTGTGTCGCGGCCATCTTTCTCCATTTCCACGCAACGGAAATTTTGGGAAGGGGAATGTTTTTTAATCTTCGTGTCATCTCCTTGGAATGTACAAATACAAAACTTATTATTTAACCAACTTAATGTTTTCGGGTAAATGGTGTACCACACACACCAGCACGTTTTGTAAACTTTTGTTTTGAATTCAGGTAATTTCAAAATATATCGTTGAAACCACGGTATCATATGACCTAGCTGCGGACGAGCTCTTAAACCTCACTCATTCACTCACTCACTCCTGAGTTTCTCGTCACTCAATTCTTACTAGTCACTCAGTCAAAGCTCAGTTTGTCACCCGTCACTCACTAAGTCACTTTCATATCAATCACCCCTCAATCACTAATTCACTCAACACTCCCCACTTAATCTCTCTTCACTCATTCACTACTCAGTCACTTCGCATTCATTTTATCACTTCTACCTTAGTCACTACTCACTCGTTCGTATCATATTTTTGGGTGCAGTGCTACACTTTCACAACTTAATGAAAGTAGGCAGTAGATAAAGGAAAAATGTCTTATTTTTGCTTCATTTGTATTACCTTTTATTTACTAAGTACTGTATACCTATGTATGTAAAATGATTATCGAACATCTGAATAAAGAAAAAGATTCAATTTATAACAATGTATAAAAGTGTTTCTGGAGGCAGGATATAACTGTCGTCTTTGATATTTTTAAAGCAATTTTTTTCACGTATTTGGAATCTCGAGTGTGACTCGTGTGTCGAGGTTTTAAAGCCATCAGAGCTACAGTTGAACCCTCCAGCACCACGTCAGCAACTTGCGTATTCCATGAATGTGTGAACACGGCCCCAGGTAGACAACTGTCTTTAATTCTTGATGAAAGTTCACGCAAATGAAGCTGCATTCACACCTTGGACCTCATAGAAAAACATATTGCGATTTACTGTAGACAAAAAGTCCAATTAGTTTGTATTGTTAGTATTCCGTATGCCCAGTTAACTTTTATAATAAATTTACTAATGAACTTGTATTATTGGGTATCGTATAACTCAATTATCTCGCTAGGTTCATTTTGGTTCCGCTGCAACGCAAAGTGATGAAATGATCTCTGAATTCGCAACAGTTTTAATTAAATATAAGCTAACAACAGCGGATTTTGATATTTGTTGATAAATAATCTGTTTATGTTCACGTTTTCAGCGTCACCAGTTGACTAAAACCCAAGTACTGACTTATTCATAGACTTGTCGACAAACGAGCTTATGATCAAGCGTTTCTCTTGTTTTTGACTGTTACAGAGTAGGCCAAAATAGCGATCGGGTAATGTTTATATTGAAATAACTCACTTTCTGAAACCGAAAACAAATTAAAAACTGTTCACAGGTTGAGAGGGATATTTTTTCCCTATATATGCCTTTTGTTGCATTATTTTTTCAATTTTTGGACAGAGCAAGGGCATTGTAATGTTACAAGCAAATATACGATTGAGGAATGTCTCATCGTTAGTGTGTGGGTTCTTGAAAAAGAAGCAACGGTAGAAACGTACGAAGAAAACTTCTTTCTTCATTTCAGCTAAAGTAGCTCCCAGTGAAGCCAGTCTCCGAAAACTGTAAAAGAAAACTTTCTCAACAGGCTCTGTATTGGATGCAAACCTCAGCGGAAGACCTAAAAATATTGCAGTGGTGATTTAGTAATATTCTGTCTGAATGATTGGGGCGTTCGCCGAAGAAGTCAAGAAACGACTGGCGGAAATGCAAGTATGCAGCAACATTACGGCCTGACTTTAAAAACTAAATGAAGAGAGAAAGAGAGAGAGAGAGAGATCATCTGTATCTTCAGAACGACCACTCCCGAAATGCTCAGGGGACATTCAACTGTTCTCTGAAAATGACAGTGAACACACCCAATGTGATAATAGCGCTGACTGGTCCAGGTATGTTCATCTTTTCATATTCATATTCCTTATTACTGCAGAAATCAATAAAGTGTTTACGTCACTTCTGAAATGTTATTATTCCTACAGAAACATAGTTCCATTGCGACTTTTGACCCGTTCTGTACATTTCGTGTAAGCATTATTGCGTTCACTTACTGGTAGGCGATAAGCGAAGAAACGAGGTGTTATAAGTTTAAATAGTAACGACAATAGAAATATTTGATTGTATTGTAACGAGACCGCTAGAACACCCTGTACCAGCTGCGAACGGAAGGCAGGGGGGAGGACCGCGTTAGCCACACCTTCTCCTCGTTTGTCTTGTAGTGGTGACAGGCTTGTGGTTAGGGGAAAACATGACTGGTCGTCTGTTTTCCTTCCCCCTGTTTCTCGATCTTTCGTTTACCAGAACAATCTTGTAAACACCAGAAACCGGCGATATTCCTATAAAGAGGGTTACAGACAGACAGTGTGAGGCAGTTGTTGAGTTGGTTTTGGTGTAGTCAGTCAGTTGTTGTTGTTGGTGGAGTTGGTCAATCAGTTGGTTAGTGAGTGTGAGCGAGAAGACAGTCGCAGTTCTTGGTGTAAGAGTTAGTCAGTGACGTGTTAATGAACGAAAGGGTTGTGCAACGGAAGACTGTACAAACTGTGAATGTGTACCGGAGCTTACGTAACCGCGAGTACAAGTGAAGTTGTAACGGACGAACTGGTGAATTATAATTGTTGCAGCACGTAATTCTGTGTAATTGGCAAGTGTTAAACTGTAAGTCGGTGGAAATAAAGAACATCTTTTGGGTGGTGTAATTGGACTTTTTATTCCACGAACCCACAAAGTCACACTGGCGTCAGAAGTGGGATAAACAAAAAGTCACACTGGTGTCAGGAAGCGGGAAAACAACATCACCGAACATTACAACAATGGAGGCAGCATTAGAAAAGATTTTAGCGGAACTGAGAGAAATGAAGACGGCAACTGAAAACCTCGCTGCAAAAACAGAAGCGGCAAAGAACAGCCTAACAGAGAAGCTGGAGACTAGAAATAACCTGGCCGCGGAGTTGAAACTAATCAGGACGGCTAGGGAGAACATCGCCGAGAAGATGGAACAAATGAAGGCCGAGTTAACCACGGAAATGAGAGCAGCGAATGACGGTCTGGCTACCGAAATGAAGGTGGCGAACGAGGCTCTCGCCGCAAAGTTTGAGGAACGTTTGGCCGGCGTGAGGGATGACGTCGCGAACCTGGGCAAACGGAAGGGTCAAGTAGACGACCGCCTTAATGATTTAGAGGAAAAGGCCGACAACATCACAAAACCCCTCACCCGCCTGACGGAGGAAAACCGGCCTTATGTGTGGACGGAGGACGCCGAAGACGCTTTCCAGCACCCGAAGGGGACCCTGTGCAGTGCTTCAATTTTGGGTTTCCCACAACCGGGTGGCGCCTTCATTGTGGACACCGACGCCAGCGACCATTGCATTGGAGGTGTCCTATCGCAGATCCAGGACGGCCACGAGCGCACAAGAGTGGAAGAGGAGGAGCGTGCCGCAGCAGTCCGAGTAGTTGCGGCAGTGCCTGCTGAAGGCTGGGATAGCGCAGGCCTGAGGAGGGAGCAACTGGCGGACGCAGACTTGGGGCCACTCTTAAGGGAAGTGGACGCAGGGACGAGACCAACCTGGGAGGACATCGCACCGAGGAGCGCCACCTACAAGTCGCACTGGGCAAAATGGGACTCGTTGAAGACGAGAGAGGGCGTGCTGTTCCGGGTATGGGAGTCACCCGATGGGAAGGCGCAGAGAGGACAGTTGGTACTTCCCCGGAGTAAGGTCCCGGAAATCTTGGAGGAAGTGCACGCCGGTACTTCAGGAGGACACCTGGGAGCGAACCGAATGATTCACAAACTACGGCAGCGCTACATCTGGCTCAGACTCCGGGCAGATCCTGGTGGTACACCTGGACCGCCTCGCACGCTACGATGGGGCTGTTCGAGGACGAACAGCTTTGAGGAGGGAGCAGTGTAACGAGACCGCTAGAACACCCTGTACCAGCTGCGAACGGAAGGCATGGGGGAGGACCGCGTTAGCCACACCTTCTCCTCGTTTGTCTTGTAGTGGTGACAGGCTTGTGGTTAGGGGAAAACATGACTGGTCGTCTGTTTTCCTTCCCCCTGTTTCTCGATCTTTCGTTTACCAGAACAATCTTGTAAACACCAGAAACCGGCGATATTCCTATAAAGAGGGTTACAGACAGACAGTGTGAGGCAGTTGTTGAGTTGGTTTTGGTGTAGTCAGTCAGTTGTTGTTGTTGGTGGAGTTGGTCAATCAGTTGGTTAGTGAGTGTGAGCGAGAAGACAGTCGCAGTTCTTGGTGTAAGAGTTAGTCAGTGACGTGTTAATGAACGAAAGAGTTGTGCAACGGAAGACTGTACAAACTGTGAATGTGTACCGGAGCTTACGTAACCGCGAGTACAAGTGAAGTTGTAACGGACGAACTGGTGAATTATAATTGTTGCAGCACGTAATTCTGTGTAATTGGCAAGTGTTAAACTGTAAGTCGGTGGAAATAAAGAACATCTTTTGGGTGGTGTAATTGGACTTTTTATTCCACGAACCCACAAAGTCACACTGGCGTCAGAAGTGGGATAAACAAAAAGTCACAGTATTGATGCGTTAGAAGAAAACATAGTTGGAGATCCTGAGTTCAAATCCCGCCTAACGTGGTTTCATTCAGTTGCCAATACCTAATACCACAAATCCCAAACAATACTAAAAAAATTCACATGTATGATCAGTTCATCACATGATTTTTACACTCATTCTTCTTCAACAAGTTTCTTAGAAACACTTATTCCTCTGTCTACTTCATTGTAATATAAATGTTATTGTATTGTTAGGTACAAGAGAATAGACTTTAAGTGATAGTCAAATGTTTTAAAGAGCTTGTCGCTATGTGAAGGCTAAGCATGGCCAAGGGATGAAAAGCGAGCGACATACAGTTTTAAATTGTGTGCTTTAACAAATAAATTCAAGACGTCTATTTTATTGTTATTAAATGTCTTAAATATATGAAGATAAAGAACATCCATTTTTTTTTAAAGACAGCAGCTTAGGGTAACAGTGAACAAAGCATAACCTATATCTTTTATTTGATTTACTTAGTTGTGATAAAATCCAAATCAACAAACAGAGCGGGTTCCAATTACTGCGACGACAGAAGGGCACGGTTGTTTCAGGTCGCCTCAGGCGTTTTTGTTCGGATTAGAGGCAAGAAAACGCGCTAGTCGGAGACAAAATTAACGATATTGCCTCTTGGATGTGATTGAAAGCTCCTTCTCGTCTAATTAGCTGGGCCCTTTGTGAAAACAGAGAGATGCACTATCCAAAATAATGGAGCAGTTGTGTGTAAACAAAAGACTGCGTTCAGATATCCTTCATCTCAGCTTCATTTGCAAGTTTACAGCGATACAAAGCTTTTGTGGAGTTTACAATTCTTGATACTGTGACTTAGTGGGTTGGTAAAATCAAAAGTCTTGTTTGCAGAAATTTAAAACATTCTTTATTGCAGTAAACAGAAGCTTTTTACAACCCTTGCAGCAGCAAAAAGAGGTGACATAGTAAACGGCAGTCTTCAAGGTCGACTCTAGGCTCTGCTGCACGTAAACAAACAGTTCAAACGTCCACTGTCACAAATACCATCACACAACTCAACTCCACTACACAATACAACTCAACTCCCCTTCTCACACTTTGTCGCTATGTATACCTCCCAGTCATTGTTCTAGAATGCAGTAGACCATTCGATACCATTCGCGATGGCATCAGAAAAGCGAAAAATTCCACACATCTGTCTCTTTCTCTCTCTCGGCAGGCGTTCAGCTCTGCGCGCTACGCTTGTCTCTTTCTTGCCCACGCACACAGCTCTGGCTTTGTGGCGGCTCCAACACTACAGTGCGATCGATGACAATACATTCCTTTTACTTTCTCAACTCTTATACAAATACTTATTCCTCTACATATTTCATGTTAATCAAAATAAACGTTATCTCATTGTAAATACAAGGATATACAGTAGTCTTTAAGTGATAGTCAAATGTTTTAAACTTCTGGTTCTTGTGTTATGTCCTTGAAATTCCATTCTATTTGTATGACCAAAAGGTTTAAAAATGACTTTCCATTTGAGAAAGTACTGCAAATTTCAAAATTATAACAAGGAATATCTCCAAAATAGTTCATTATACACAAAAAGTATATTTGCTAAATTGTGTGTTTTAAATAAATCTACATTTTTGTGCAGTGAGAGTCAGTGGATGTCTTACGGTTTGAGTTATGCAAAAGTCACCTAGAATGAAGAGTAATTTAGAGTAATTTGAAAATATTTGTGGAAATTTTTAAAAGAAGTTGAATTTCAGCAACAGCTTACACAGTTAATCTTTTTCATTTTTAAATTACGTTACGTGAACACACGTTCAGCACTTTTTTCTAAAAATTCTTTTATTGGATTTATGACTAATGAAATATTGGTATTAAATTTTTTGGTAGATTGTAGTAGTATATTCCCTCTGTATAATATACATTGTAAAAAAAGCTCATTTTTACGATCAACTAAAATTCTATAGTTGCTGTTCTGCAAACGCCTATCTCGGCGTCGTAAACTGAATATAAAATTGATGTGAATGGTGCCGCATAAACCGTTTAAAATATTTACACTACCTGATTTTTTCGTTTGGTCTGTAAAAACACTGGAGTTTTGCTTAATCGCTTCTGTGTTCCGGACAAAAACTCACACAATATCAAAAGATTTGCATTGCTCACTAAGCTTTAAAAAATACACGCATGGCTTTATCCTTTACAGTTTTCCTCCAGTCACGGGACTTAGAAAGGAGCCAAATGAACTCCGAGTTAATGTGAAAATTTTGTTTATTCTACTTAATCTTAATCTCGGGTGGCTAAGTTGATATTAAAACGTTTATACTGAGGTTCAAGAATGTATAAGGTTACTTAAAAAAGCACTTATTTGTTGTTTTTGCTGTATTTTCTATTTCTTGACTAATTATGTAAAATAGTTTACAACTTATTATAAATGCGGGCTTTGATCACCTAGCTACGTAGAGGATGCACTACACCGAAAAATTTTATGTCGAAATTTCACTGAAAATTTCAGACATCCGGAATCTGCTCTACAAATAAAATTAATAATAATAATAATAATAATAATAATAATAATAATAATAATAATAATAATAATAATAATAATAATAATAATAATAATAATAATAATAATAATAATAATAATAATAATAATAATAATAATAATAATAATAATAATAATAATAATAATAATAATAATAATAATAATAATAATAATAATAATAATAATAATAATAATAATAATAATAATAATAATAATAATAATAATAATAATAATAATAATAATAATAATAATAATAATAATAATAATAATAATAATAATAATAATAATAATAATAATAATAATAATAATAGTAATAATAATAGTAATAATAATAGTAATAATAATAGTAATAATAATAGTAATAATAATAGTAATAATAATAGTAATAATAATAGTAATAATAATAGTAATAATAATAGTAATAATAATAGTAATAATAATAATAATAATAATAATAATAACAATAGTAATAACAATAATAATACTAGATGCTATTTGTATGTCAACTTACAGCATAACTAAAAGATGAAAAGTGTCTTAAATATCCGAAGTTAGCATTTATGTTTAAAAACAAAAACGGTGCAAAACTTACAGCCCACGGCGCCCATAATGGGCGTCATGCTTGGAGTGCAGTACTGGAGCATGCGATGTGGTAATACCTCAGTGCCCGCAGGTCGGTATATGTGATCTTCATAACCAGGGACCGCAATTAGCTTCCCAATTGGTCCCCTTCAGGGACTAACGAGGCACCAGGTCTCTCACCGAGAGAAAACACTACTCTGGGAATCGAACTCATGTTTCCCGCTCGGACCTAAGGAGACGACCTATTTCTAATGAGAGAATTAAAAATTATTTCCTTTTGCACTAATAATAATTGTTACAGATTTCTGCGATGTTATCGGATACATAACAAAAGTTTTAAAAACAGTGTTATTTAAAGTTGCAACCTTTGGAGATTTAGCATAAGATGATAATATAACAACTCCAAACTAAAAAGAGAAATCAAAGTGAATTTTAAAATCATCTAATGTTAATATATGTGAATATCAAAAAAGTCTTCCGTTAAATTGACTGAAAGCTCCAGAGAATTATATTTTCAGAGGGTTTCTGGCTTAACCATTTATCTAACGATTTCGATTAAAATACCTATGCTGAACGTATTTTCATGGTAAATTAAAAGCGTATCTTGAATTTTTTGGGAATGTTCATGGAAGTGCTCTTCATTCTGAATAGCTTTTGTAAATAAATGGCAAACCGCAAGAGATAGAGAAAATCTTTCTACCAATATAGAGCTTGTTAAAGGCCATAATTGATACGACTAGAATAAACGATAATGAGTAGTAAATGTAACACACCAGACTTTTGGAAAGAAGGAGCGTTTTAAATAATCAGAGAATTATGAAGTTTCTTTTCTTTCTTTCCTTTTTTTCAACACACATGCTCTCTCCCTGCCTCCCTCTCCCTCCCTCCCTCCCTCCCTCCCTCCCACCTTCTCTCTCTTCTACCATAGGAAACACGTTACAAACCGACGACATGCAAAGATACGAAGGAAAAAAGGTCTAATGAGCAGCACTTACATGAATTTCTCTACTCACTCTTCTACGAACTCTATTTACAACGTTTATTATTCTATCATTTTATGTTTGTTAATCGAGATAAACATGAGTTTGTTTGATAACATATTGCTTATAGGTATAATTGGAATATGGGAACACAGTAGATTAGATATGCTTGCCTAAACTTTTAAGAGCTGGTCGTTGTGTGATGACTTTGACATTCTGTTAAATTCCATGACCAGGATTAAATAAATTAATTGATTTTCACTCATAAGGGAATAATCCAAATCAGTAATAAGAAATATAAGAGGAATGATTAACGCCATAAACATATCTGCGTGTTTTAAAAAGATCTACATTTTTATGTAGTAATATTTTGTATTTCTTACAGTTATAACGAAGTCATTGAGATTGAAGGCTTCAGAGGGTATTTCCGCAATATTCAAGATAAGCATTTCATTTCTAATAAAAATACGTTAAACGTGTCTAAATTAAATTAAAATTGGTAAAGAATTTTTTTGAGAAAAACAAAGTATGTGTGTGTGTGTGTGTGTGTGTGTGTGTGTGTGTGTGTGTGTGTGTGTGTGTGTGTGTGTGTGTGTAGTGCAGTGTAGTGTAGTGCAGTGTTAAACGCCTGCCTTTACTACCTGCTGCATCACAGGCGGTGACATTGATGATATGAGATGAAGATGGAGCACCGATGGAATGAGATGGCGGGGCAACCGGAGATCCCGGAGAAAATTCGCCTAAATTCCATGTTGTCCACCACAAAAAGTATAAAAGAAAAATAATTTTAAAAAATCGTTTAAAAGAGCCCACCTCTTCGGCGTGGAGGTAGCATATCTGCCTCACATCAAGAGGTCCCGATTACGAATCTCCAGGAGACTGATTTACCTGGATAAGCCTTTATCCTGGGGTTTTATCTTATCCTGAAAGATGAATGTCGGATAACTCCTAGCTCAATGCGCCTGATATGACTTAACTTTAGAGGATGTTAAATAAAAACGAAGGGAAGAAAGGGAAAAAAATACTCTTTTGTAAGAAGGTTTGGTACAATGAATATACTGTAAACGATGAGTAGTTAGTTATATGAATCTAGCACAAGTAAAATATTGTGATAGTATTATAATAGGATAATAGAAAACAGCGACATTGAATACAAAAATATGGCAGATACGCAAAAACATGAAAGAAGGCAAACAATATGAGAGTTGATGGTCCCCTTTAAGAGCCTTTTTGGAAGTTTAATTTCTGGCCATGCGAATGAAGTACTGCTTAATTCAGAATTTTGTGCCCATTTGGTTGGCCGTTTTCATGGACCCAAAATTAAGTCACCAGCGATAATGCATAAGTTATACGGCGTTCTCCCTTGTTTATGCAGCCCGCGCAGATGGTTAAATAAAAAGAATTCCACGCTCCGCGAACTGTTTCACCACGTTTGCCGCGTTAAATTGACCATACTGCTTCCTATGCAGAAAAAAATACACTGGCTCTATCTAGTTTAAATGGAAATCTAGATTTCGAGGTACTATTGCATTAACAGTAGCTTTGGTAGCTTTGAAACAGTCGTCACCAAACGGTTGGCAGGTTGTGTTCATGGTGTTTGTACACACAACACGCATATCTCCATGGAAACAGGTTTATGAGAGTACTTGTCTTCCATGTGCAACATTATTTATAAGTATCTACTACAAATTTAGCATTCCAATATAAGCTGAAGTGTCGAGGAACATCCTTACAACACGCAACTTTTGCGTGAACATCTGGAGTGCGTTCCTGATAGAGAAGCGCTAAACTTTTGCTTTCAATTCCAGTAAAAAGGTTTCCATGGATACAAATTACACTCAAATCACAGTTTTACTTCATTAATTTCATACGTTTGTTTTTCATTATTCAATAATAATATAATATAGTGACTTTGTGGGCTCGTAGAATTAAAAGTCCAAGTTGCAGAAATTCAAAATGTTCATTATTTCCGTAGAAGAACACTTACAGTAGCAGAATTACGTCACATACACATACAATCTTCCAAGGTCGTTGACCACAAACGGCGTTCACAGTACTTTATACTCTGTTTACAACAACTCTCGTTACAACTCCGTTTACGACTCTGTTTACTACTGCTCCGCTTGCCTCTTATTATACCGCTACTGATATCACTAGACATTTCTGGAATATTCTGTAACAAACAAGAAATCGACTGTTCTTTATCAATCAAGATGTCACTAGAATGTTCCATTTGTCTCACTTTATCTGTTTGGCAAACTGTTTATCTCCGCCCGGCACTATCTGTCCCTTATCTTTCTACGCAGAACCTTTTGTGTGCATGGCCGCAGCCGCGACAATATTATTAATAAATGTTATAGATGTTCCATTTTAAATTAGAAAGTTATCACAGTTTCAAGTTAAATCATCCATAGTTCGGGATGAACAAGAAACAGCAGATAGTCGTCAGATTGGGAGGATACAGAACGACATAAGGCAGTTCATGCAGTTTGGCGTCTGCAACATTGGATGAATGTGCTGCTGTGTTTTCGCGATGAAGCAGCACTTTGTATTTCGCGAAATGGGCAGTATCTACAATCATTCTTTCTAATCGGGTGAATAACTATGCTCCTCTCGGGCACATAAACATTGCGGTTTGTATCACTCCGCCAGCAAACACGTATTGTCATTCTCTGCCGCCTGACTTGCGTCGTTCTTTCACTGTATCAGTGTATGATTAAAAAAGCACTCGGTTCATATTCACTAAATAAATTAAATCAACTAATTAAAGAAACTGCTAAGTAAAGTTATACATACACTATAATTTCCCGTAGGTAAGGGGATCCGTCCCCTTCAACCGCTGAGGTGCGGGCGCTGCGGACCCTTAGCACTCGTGGTACCTCTGACGTTACTAGAGGAACCTCGGGCCGAACTGCCGAGCCCCTCTCGTTGGGGAGTTCGGATTGGGTTGGACTCGAGGGGGCAGTGTGTTCCCGACACCCACCGGGAGTTGGGTACCTCCGGCCAGGCTACGGCGGCCCTGAGGGGGTAGAGGGTTGCCTTATAAGTCCCGGGCACTAGCCTGCAGAAGTAGAAGGTGTGCTAGAACATCAGGCGGTCACACCGAGGTTTTCGGTAGTCTTCCCTGCCGGGTTGACGCGCGTAAGTGACGTATCCACTTCCACCCGTCTTGACGTTGTAGTCGATGGGGGCAGGGGCTTTTTAGACTCAAGGTATTGACCCATGGAAAGACCCCCGGAGTTTTCCATCGCTCCCGGGTAGAAGGAGGCCCGGGTCCTTGGTCCTACGGGTTCAGGACTAATGGGAGTAGAACCTCTGCACCTAAATAAATACATTATAATTTTGTGAGTACAGACTTACTAAAGCAATTACCTTATCTATAGTAGGAAGCTCGTTGTTTCAAAATAAACTGCGCACTTTAAAGCGAATAGCAATTTTAACAAAATCATCCACTTGCCCTAAAACACTAAAGCGCCTTACCCATTTCTTTTTGGGGGTTTATATAGTTCCTGTTCAATTTCAGTTCTCGCATATGAAATGGTGTTCCAGATAAGCAGTTACTTCAGATGTTAGTTCAGTTAAGTCTTTCACAGCCACGCTTTCCACTCTTTATGTTTCTGTACACTACTCAGAAGAACTAAGCATCTCGCCGTAGTTACGGACACGCAATGATAATATTGGAGGAGTGGAAGAGCATCGCTTCACTGCAGTAAACAACACAATCGGGGAAGTGCGGAGTACCACGTGACAATAATTGTACATAAGTAAAATATTTAAGCTCATATAAATGTTTTGGAAGTTTAATTACGCTATTAATTCAGCCCGTTCATTATTTCAATGTATCAAATAAGCAATAATACAGGTAATGCAGTAATAAACTATTTTCACGCGTGCTTCAAGTTTCACTTGCTCTTAAAACCTGCTACGGCTTAGTGTTGAAACCAGTAAACACTTAAAGGCCGGATAGAGTATAATCTTTCATTCTTCCAAGAAGGTATTTCATACTCCCCCCCCCCAAAAAAAGAAAGAAACATTGCTATCACTTTTTTGGAGCTGGGACCCGATTTGCCTATCTTGGAACAGATTCAACCCATTGCTTTGACTATTGCTTGACTAGCATTGTTTGTTTTATAACTGCACAAGCCTGTCAGCCGATAGTACGAGTCGCCACCGGGATGTTTCTTTCAGTAGCTGTCAGCTACCCTACCCTCTTCAGCCATCTGTCCTCAGGAGCAACCCTTAACATCCTCTCACGTCAGGGGAATTGCCACAAAATACTTCGAAATGCTATATCCCCCAACCCGAACCTCATTTTTAGACACAAAATAAACATTTCTTGAGGTTTCAGGATTTATAATGTCTTGCAGTATTAAGGGCAGATGGTGTGATGGTGGGTTTTTCATTAGCGTCACGTAAGTCCTCAAAACTGCAGATGAAAGCAGAGAACTGGCTTGTCCTCGCTGTGTTTATATGGTCGTTATTAATTCCATTAAAGCCCGTCTCGGGAACGATATAGAGTGTTCCAAAACGTTGTGTTTAATCTGAGACTCATTCGCTGTCATAAACAGCGGAGCTTAACTTTTGGTATACTCATGATGTAGATTTAATAACAAAAATTGCAAGTAATGATATTTTTTATGTTTCTATTTTCTTCACCAAGTATATAGTAGGCAGATAAATTATTGCATTCCACGAAAATATCGTTAACGGAATTTTAGTGGAGACATTTTTTAGGTCCCCTAAATCCAAGAAATGCAATAAACGTGAGAAACGAAAGACCGTAAAATATCACACCGTAAATTTCAAGTAAATTTCTCCATCCTAAAAATACACTTTACATGGAACCTTTTAAAATATTTTGATTTTCTCAAAAATGATCCTAGCAATTTTGATGAAAATACGTCAAGATATTTTCATGACAAATGAAAAATATATATTCAATTTACTGGAAATGCCCTCAGAAGTCCCTTTCGTTCTTAATGACCTTTTTATAATGGGAAATCGTGTGATCTATTTAAAATACAATATATATATATATATATATATATATAGGCACATCAGCGATAGAGAAAACCTGCTGTGAGAAACAAACACGCGTTCAAAGATATCTAAAGTCAGGAAGCGAGTTGTATTATGTAATATTACGTTAGACCTTTCGCGACTGCAATTCGAGAGGCTTCTAGTGCCAGAGGGATCCACCGCTCCCGGCAGATATATCAAATCCGATGCAAGGTTGAGAGGTGTTAGTAGTAGTGAGAACAGTGCATTTGGTGCTTAAAGCTTTGAGTTGAGTGCGGCTCCATGGGTCGGTGCAGTGGAGCAATTTACGAGTTAGTCGGTAGGGAATATGTGGGGTACTTTTTAAGTTCCGTGGTGAGGCGTCGGTGGGTCCTGCTACGTTGCACGAAGCAGTTCACCGGCCAATAAGTGCAGCTCCATGGTGAGGAATCGGCGGGCAGTGGAACAGGCAGTAAAGCACTTTACTTGTGAATATCGCAGTTGTGTTGTGCAGCTCTGTTAGAAATGGAGTGTGCAGGCCAGCAGCATAAAGGGTACATGGTGCTGACACTTAAACGAATATTGTACAGACTTTTGTATTTATGTAAAATAAAGACTGATTGTATGTTAGCATTGAACTAAAGATATTAGTGGAAATAAAGAAGTTTTAAGGGGAACAGTTTCTGTCTTCTGTCCGAGTATTGACTTTTTAAGTTAACTATTTCCGAGGTATTGGCTTCTTTTTCGGAGGGGATTCAGCACTACGACCAGTCTTGGTCTATTGTACCTTATGCCGCCAAGTGGGGCATCCCCGGGAAGAAAGATGAGGTGAGAGGAGACAGAGGGCGGCCGTCCCAAGGAGCCACTACAGTGCAGAGGGCAGAGTCCCTATATTTTTGCAATACTTATACTTTCCTCAAATGTAAAGTCGTTCATTTTTTATTTCTTGGCCATAGAAAGAGAGAGGAATATCAACAACATCTCATAGCGATCAGCTGTTTAAAACATTTTACTATTATTTAAAGTCTACTGTATTCCCTTGTACCTAACAATAAAATAATACTGTCATCTTGATTCCCATGAAGTAGATAGAGCAATAAAAAGTGAGTACAGAAGGTCATATGAATCTAAGAAGCAGATTTTTCCTATGGTGCTCCGTAGGTGCAGTCAAAGTCCAGCATTACCTCCATTTAACGAGACTCTACTCCATTTGAGATATAATCTCTATGCAAAGTGGACAGTGACCGTAACACAGGACGTTGGGTTGTTGTGGTTACAGCGTATTTTTAAAAACAGTCAAAAACATGCTGAAATAACGCTGAGTGGTAAATTACATGGTGCGGTTTATGTGCAGCATGTTCACGGTTTGTATAGACGTGAATTTAAAACGACGCAGCCAGATACATTCACCTTAATCGAGATCAATATGTTTTTGTTATATATTTCATGGCAATACGGTACAATTTTAAGAGCTAGTCGTAATGTGATAACTTTGAAATACCATTAAGTCTGTATTAAGAGGGGAAAAAAGCGTAGTACTGTGTCTGCCTCACGTTCAAGAGGTACCGAGTTCGAAAGTCGGTCAGGGGGAGTTGTCTGGATAAGGTTGTTTTCCGGGGGTTTCCCTTGTCCTGAAAGATGATTGTCGGGTCAAGTATAATAATCCTGGTCTAATTTAATTTGCACATCATTTCATTCATCGTCTAATATGGTTAACGCTGACATTAATTTAAAAAAGGGAGAAAGTGTATCGACAAATATTTAAAAGCATGAGTAGTGAGAAATTTAAATCAATACTAAGGAATACATCGGAAATGGTTAACTTTACCCAATATTTGACAAGTTCTGAGTTTTAAGCAAGTGAAAATTTCTGTATACTAACATTTTGTCTATCTCTTACAATTTACGAGTTATACAAGTCATTCAGAATATATAGAACTTCTGAGAACATTCACAAAAAATTCAAGAGATGTATATTTTATTTGTCATGAAAATATTTTAATAAACTTTTTGCACCCATTTCTTTTAGAAAATATGAAACGTTTTCATGTTGACCGTATTTTGGACTTGTTCCTTTTTTTTAAAAAAAAATAATAATTCTTGTAGGATGCTATGAGTTATTTCACCCATGAAAGCGAATGTCTTGTTTTTCTACAATTGCGTTTTTGTATTCAGGTAGTATGTAAACGTGCACTTCTCTGTATCTTGCGAATTAGAGAAAGTGATAACGGATGGTAGATACAGAAAGTAACGCACTATCAAAAAATCGTGAACAAACAGACATGGATGCAAAACTCATTAGCCGTCTCCTTTAAGTAAACATTTGTGTAATTTTGCGCTAACTGCAGTCTTGGCGATGGAAAGATGTCATTAAAGCTCTTCTCTACTTCTAGACAATCATGAATACTAACGTCTCATTATAGCACTGAAGAATATTACATGTCAAAAATGCAATATACATTATTTTGAAGCTACTTTCAAAAATTCGACACGAAAATGTTCAAGAAAATCTGGAGGCATAAAATATTCATTACATATTAATTATTCCTAAAAGTGCAGATTTGTCAAAAAATGGGTTCAACGGTCATGATTAAATTTTAAGATGTTTAAGATGTTTTCATGCTAAATGAAATGTACATCTTAAATTTTCTATGAAACTCCCCAGCTTCTTCATTCTGGATGACTTTTGTGTAACTGGTAAACTGATAGTGATAGACAAAATTTTACTACACAAAAAATGTAGATCTTGTTAAATTACATAACTTATGTCTAATATTTTATTCAATAAACTTTTTTTAAATAATACTTGTTTGTTTGGATTTTCCAATATGGAAATTTCTGAAATGAAAAATGTTCTCTCATTATTTCCCTCTTTATTTCTTTAACCGTTTCTTTCTGTTTTTCTTTATCACTTTACTTTTTCTTTTTTATCATTTTCTCTTCCTACTTCTCTGTTACTTTGTTCCGTTTTATTTCTTTTTTCTTTCACTTTTTTGCTCTTCTCTCTTACGTAATTTTTCTTTCTTTCTTTCTTTCTTTCTTTCTTTCTTTCTTTCTTTCTTTCTTTCTTTCTTTCTTTCTTTCTTTCTTTCTTTCTTTCTTTCTTTCTTTCGCTTCTGTCTCACTTTCTTTCTTTTTTCTTTGTTTCCTTATCTTTCTTTGTTGGCCATTTAAAGAGAATGTAATTTCAAAGACATCACATAGCTCTTTAAAACATTTGACTGTCACTTAAAGTCTACGGTATTCCCACAATAAGATAATGTTTATCTTGAAGTAGATAGAGCAAGTGTTTGTACAGGAGTAATAAAGTCAACATATGAGAAATTTTTAATATTTTAGTTGCGTCTGAAACAGGATTATTAGGGTTGTATCTAAAATACCGTTTATGGGTGTAATACAGCACTACTTGCTCTAGCGGACGTATAAAAATGGCCAAGTGCTGCTCCATCACAAAACTCTGCCTTTCAAAGTAGTCAAGTGTCGTACTCACGTGACTTCTACTGTTGTACAAGATACGAGATATTACAGAGATCTGCATCAATATTAATCTGAAAGTTGGCTCCAAAACCAATTACTTTGCCTTTAATGAGTGGAATATTCACAGTCACGAGTTAGATTGGCTTTAGAAGGAGATAGATACATTCCAAATTTCCTAGCAAATTCTAAACTCTACTGCTTCCGATTTAACGTTACCTTCACGTCGTTCTAACAAACCGAAGTTAATATGGATGGTGATGGTTTTCAATTTTTTCGCCCTGTTTCACTGCCCTGATGTTGACTGTTAATACATGGTTTTGAGTAATGCTGACGGTTAAGATATACAGGTTGTTAAGGTACACGTGTAGATAATTTTACAATTGATATCCACTTAAACATTTTAGGTATCGTTTGTCTTCGTCCAACAAACACATCATCTGGAGTTTTGTGCGCAGTCATGACTGAGCCGCGAATGCAGCCGAAATAACGACGCCTGACAGTATAGCTCGAACATTGCCAATACAGAAATAATTACTTACGTTTTCACGGCCTTAAATTAACAACGGAACAGCGGGTACATATTATATTCTTTTATCCTTTTTATGACTTCGATTACTGCGTAATAAAACTGTCAACCAAATCATTACAACAGTAAATGTCGCCTGTTGCAGGTTTAAAGATGGTACAAGAGTTTAGGGGAAAATTAACAAAATATAGAAGTGTGTTAATTAAACGTCATTATGGATGACTTTTTCTATAACTGTTGTACCGAAGGACAAAGAACCTTACTGAGCCAAAAACGTAATCTTGGTTAAAACACTGAATTAAAACAAATACATTTTTTTTTTCTGAAGTGTATAATTTCCTAGATATTCTTTGTTATGTGCTTGAATTTTGCAGATGTTGAAGTTTTTCCAAATAGGAAAGCGTTATTCGTTTTCCTCCTGTTTACCAAACAGAATGCAATTTAAAATCCATCACATAGCGGCCGGATGTGAAGAGATTTTAGAATGCCGTTTGCATTTACCTTAAGAAAATGTGCCTAAATTTGTATCTCTATTAGCAGGAAGCATAAAGAAAAATAATACTTCGTAGGAACACTTGGTTGAAGAATGGATAGAGAAAGGCATGTGAGTGTAAAACATCTTGGCCCCAGAACATCCAGATGCTCCATCTTCAATGTTGAAACTATATTTTTTGTCTGGAAGATAGCATTCTTCACTAGAATGGAATCTTGTTTCTCATAAGATACTCCCGCTTCCATAATACAAATTTGTGGATGAGAGCGATATCCTTGACGCCCATATGAAGGCCCTAATAAGGGCAGCGCGAGCTTTTATTCCTGCTCTAACGAGATGTATTCTCCTTTCTTCCGACTCTCGAATCCAGTAATTGCTGTAGAAAGAAGGAAGCCATTTGGGTTGTTGGAGTGGCATACCGGAGTGGAGGACTGTCACTATGGCAACGGTACCTTTATTATTTATCGAAGTTCACCGTTTGTCATCACCAGGCGAACATATTCACATGACTTTCATTGCCTGTTCTTCTTTTACGACCTGTTTTTCTACAGTGTGTTTGTTATTTTATACGTAAAACCGGTTATAATTAAGTTCAGTTAAATATTTCGTATTTACAGTCTTCCAATCGGATCTTCGGATGTGGACAACAGTGGCAAAAAGTGAAATATTCCATTCGTTAAAGCCTGTATGAAAGTTTGGCAAACCGTTCTACATAGATCCCAGCAGACGTATGGAATGCAAAAAGGGGCAAAAACAATATAAAAAATTAATTTATCTTTCTACTCTGAAAATTACAAACTAATAATAAAATAATTTCAACAGGAAGATTTTAAAACTAAGTGCAGATAAAAAAAAAGGGAGAATCATTTTTGAAGCCAAGAAGTTCATTCCTAGTTATGAAGGAGACACAACTCCTGTATTCTGTCAAGAACTGCTTCATTGGATCTTTGTACTACTGCCCTCCGGCTCCTCACTACACTATTGTGCACTGCGCACTTATCGACTAATTCATGAACTGCTCCACTACGCCGACGCCTCACCACGGAGTCGCGCTCATCGACAGATACTCGAAGCTCTAAACACACACAAACTGCTATTGCCACGTTTCGCAACGGCTCTTACATAGTCCTGCCGGGCGTGAGATTGTACCAGCAGTTAAGCAGTTAAGTTAAGCGCAGAGGATCTACACAAAAGTCCGAAAACCCTGGCCTCCCACCCGGGAGTGATGGAAACTCCGGGCTCTTTCCATAGGGCAATACCTGGTTACCTAAAAGGTCCCTCCCCATCGATAACGTCAAGACGGAATGAAAGTGGATACGTCGAATGTTCTCGAATTCCATTCTAGAACGGTATGTGAGCAGTAATAATAAGACTCGATTCTGGTTTGTTGACGTCAGTTAGTGGCCGCCACATGAAAGGCCTAGTCTCTACGGCCACTCTCGCTGACATCAATGGAGGCTCAATTCCCCGATACGACAGTAAGCCTTACGATTCAGTGTAGCAGTATTATGGATAGGGAACATTTCTCCAGCCGCCCCAAAAGTATATGGAGATATTCAAACTAACGTCCTATTCTTGGGATGCCAGTCGGAGAATGGATGAAGTTCTATTAAACAACACTGTTCCAGTTACACAAATCCTAAATTAAAATAACAGTTTTTGCAGAGATTCTTCATTATTTGTTTGAATTTACAAATGTTTATACTTTTGTCACTTTTGTCGCATGGTTATGTCCTGAGAATTGAATTCCAATTACATTACATAGATACCACCTCTTATAGACTTCATTATCTTGTCTAAACTACATTTTCACTTGCTAATTACGTATTTGGTTTCTTTGTTTATTTTTTGAAGAAAATACCTTAGTAATACAATTTTTCTTTTGTTTTCTAGGTAAGTATGGCAGTTTTACAGATATATTTTCGTCGATGAAGGTTTTGTAAAGGTAAGAGGATTAATTCTCTATTATTAATAGTAATGGTCTAGCAAATATGGATATTTTATGTTCATGAGATATCCTGAATTTTATGGGAATATCGTCAGAAGTGGTCTTAATTCTGAATAACTTTTGTGTAACTGGTAATGTAAAAGACAAAATCTGATTACACGCAAAATGTAGATCTTATTAATACATACATCTTTTCGTGGATTAAACCATTTCGGAGATATTCTTTATTGGCTATTCTTCTGTCTATTGGGAGGTCTTTATTCATTTTTTCCACTGGCGATGCAAAGAGAACGGAACTCAAAGATGTTACCACAGGAAGCAGCTGCTCAAAACATTTGACTTAGTCTACTGAATTCATTTGTACCTAGCAATAGGATAATGATTATCTCGATTAACGCGAAGTAGATAGAGAAATGAAGGACTTTTTAGGGTAGTTTGGGTATAAAAAAGTCGCATGAATGTTAACAGAAACACGCATGCTGGGACTCGAAGCTGTGTGCTGAAGGTAGACATTGGAGATTTCCTGGTGACGTTTTAATACACCGCTCCAGTTAGCCAATGGTCCACAAAACGAAACGCATGTAAATTTTACTTCAATAGTGGCTCATTTCGACTAAACTGCGCCTGATTGGTCGGGGTTACAAGGATGATTTCACTTGTTTTGATGACTGGGGAGCCTACCCGTTACCCAGGGGTCCGTCTGTTTAATGCGTCATGTTCAACAAATCCCATATCAAATTAAATTTGCGTTTGAATTTAGTTTCGTGGTCGCCTAATGCAATAGGGAATTACCGACCACATTTAGTGACTCTGCGCACCAACATTTCTGGCAGAGAAATGTTCTTTACTACGTTTATTCCTAAATTCATAATTAGATTAGAAATATAAAGTGTAAAATATATATCTTGTAATATTATAACTTTTTAATACGCAACCGCTTTTTCCAAACGTACTGAGAGGTATAAAATCATATCTACTAACTCCGTAAAAATTGTGACCATCAACTTTTAGTAAGTGTGAAAATATCTGTAAGATTTAAAACAAAAGAAGGAAGCAGTATAGTGCTAGAAGAAATCATTCTATACGTTGGTTTAGTCCTTTTTAGAGACGTGGTATATTTTTGGGTGTTCAACTTGTATGTGTTGAACTTTGAAGCGGTATTATAATGAAGGTATTGCAACAAGTGTTCGGGCGAGAGAAGCAGAACAAATCGGTGTCTGGAGGTTAGACATCCTGCTCCTGGGGTACACGTGGCGCCATCCATCACGTCCATCTGGACGAGACCAACCGGCTAAATACAATCAATGAAGCCATTCACATGCCTGCCTTGCATTCACATGACCTTCTCTGTTCATCTCGTTTGTAGGTACGAATGGGGGGGGGGGCGAATGTGGGGTCAAATTGACTTTAGATAATACTGCTGCTGCATATTATAGAGAGGTAATGAAGCATTTCAGCCGATGGCAAAGTTAGCGGAAATTTATCAGGTGAGATAACAGAGTTTCCAGTTTGGAAGTGAGCTTCAAGTTCGATAAAATATTACTTTCTGTAACTTGATTCGATTATTGTTAAAATCGAATTACCTGCTCGCCGTATGATCGTGTCCACGTACAAAACTAACCGAAATGTTTCTGGCAACTGGAATAAATGACTTCAGGATTAAATATTCTATAAAGAAATTATTTGGGAACGTACATATAATTCCAGTATACAAATAATTTTCATGCGTTAAAACTGAATGATACAAAACGAAACAGTTGTAATTTCATCAAGCATTAAAGGACTCCGACCAATTGCTCTTTTCACCGAGTAATTATGGCAACACTAAATATAGTAACTGACTTTAATTTTTCCAAATAAATCAGTAGGAGGTCAGTGGTTCAAATACCCTCTTTGACACTGAATGTTTCAGTCTGATAGTATGTATCCAAATAGCTGTTGTGAAAGAATAATTAGTTTACATCACATAAAGGATTATTAATGGTGGGAATTTTCTTGAAAATTGTATCTAATTCTTCAAACATGCTGAACCTAATTGAGTTTTGTATTTAACCGAACTCTTTTTAAATTTAGGGAGACTCAGAAATATATTTACAGTAAAACCTCGGTATAATCTTAAGTGTTTAAAGGCGGCGTTACGATATGAGTCACAGGAAATGCAGCAGACTGTTGCATATTACATTCTTTTCGCAATCCTATGTCACGCCTTCACATCACGCCCGCAGTTCAATGCCCACATCAACAAACGAGTTTGGAATTTATACTTCTTTGTGCGAACCCATGCTCTCTATGTTATTGCGGTTACATCCCAAACCTGATGTAACTTCATATGACCTACTCTACCCGTTCTTTGTGAAACCTTCTACTATTTACTTTTCTTAATAGAAATGTGTTGTTTTGGAAGTGATAGTCAAATGTTTTGAAGCTGATCGCCATCTTATGACTTTGTCCAAACAAAAGAAGGAAAAAAAAGAAAGAAACGAATGATTATCATGTAAAGAAAATTTAACAATTGGAAAGTTCAAAATAATATCTTGAAATATATCGGAAATAGCTAATGGAACATTTGCAAATATGTTGCATTGTAGATCTTTAACCAGATCTACACTTTTTCTGTAGTAAGATTTTGTCTATTCCCTTACAGTATACCGGTTGTACAAAAGTTATTCAGAATGAAGGGGACTTCTGAGGACATTCCTAGAAAATCCAAGGTATAAATATCATTTCTCTGATTTTTTAGAAGAAATCAAAATGTTCTTAAACATTTCCTATAGGGTAGTCTGGGTCAAGAGATTTTCTTGAAATTCTTTGTGTTTCAGTTCCAAGTTTAAGGACCTTGTGTGCTGCATAAAACATTTTGAGGAAGTTCTATATCTTAAACTACATGGAAAATATTTAATTATTAACGTGCGATTTCTATTAAAATATTTTAGATGTTTTTATAACAAATAAAGTGAATGTCTTGGATTTAATGGGACTATCTTTTGAAACCACTTTATTCTGAATGAACTTTGCATAACACTTAAACCTGAGTGACAAATTCTATATAATTGCACAAAACATAATTGAAACACGTTCCTTTATTCATAAGGATAAGATCTTCAGTGTCATATAATAAATAAAGCTCCGTACGAAAAAAAGTCATAAAACTCCAAATGTTTAAGATATTTTCATGAAAAGTGAAAGACATATATACTATCTTCAATTTTCCGTGAATATCTTTATAAGTTAAAGCAGAAGTTTTAAAAAGCTTCCTTTATTTTTTAGACAAACTAAGTAAATTTTCTTAATCTACACACTGTTTTAAATGATCATTTCTTTGTAGATATTTTGAGATCTCCTTACAATAGAACTCCGTTGGAAGTGGTACCGTATCACACTCTGTAAGGGTTTTGTTTCAGAATTTTAATAATGGAATCAGCTTTCATCACCTGTCAGAAACAATCCTCATTTTCATTTTCAGGCCTTTCATTGTTGTGTTCGGTCATCGGTAGAGGCTGTTCGATGGGGACCGCCTTTGTCACGTGACAGAAGCTCATGACGTCATCACACGACAACGTGTTGTAAACTTTAGATTACGATTTATTATTATTATTATTATTATTATTATTATTATTATTATTATTATTATTATTATTATTATTATTATTATTATTATTATTATTATTGTTGTTGTTGTTGTTGTTGTTGTTGTTGTTGTTGTTGTTGTTGTTGTTGTGTTGTCGTCGTCGTCGTCGTAATTTACGTCCTCCAACGTTAAGTCATATCGGACGATGAATGGAATGGGTGAAATGATGCTCAAATGAGTCCAGGGTCCATAGAGCTTAGAGTTACCCGACATTTGTCTTTCAGGATAAGGGAAAACCCCGAAGAAACCGTATCCAGGGAACTTACCCTGACCGAGATTCGAACTTGGGACCTCTTGAACGTGAGGCAGACGCGCTACCACCATGCTACCGAGGCGGGCTAGATTACGATTCTGCAGTCATTTTGGCTGCATTTATAAATAAAGTTAAAATACGTACACACGGTACAAAAGGAAGATAAGAACATAAACTTGTCTTTGCTATAAGCTGCGATGGATTTTGTCTATTCATATACACATATGGTATTGATACAGAATTCCAGGTACAACATGCGCACACACTTGTCATTTGGTTCATGGAAAAGCTTGTTACAACACACCTTGTGGGTGAAAACCATGGATTGCCAGTTTCGTTGTTATGTGTCGCATTTCATAGCTAGCTTCCATCCAAGCCCTGTCGTGCATGGCTCACGTTGCATAGAAATCCTCTGGTATGTTGTTTCTTCTCGGGCAGGTATTCTAGAAGTTGTTTGAAGGCATCACTAGCTGGTAGCATTAGCTCGCATCTGAGATCCTCTATCCCATGGTCTCCCTACTAAGCCTCCATTTTGAGTTATGTCGTACTCCTAGACCTCTCTTCAGGTATCTAGCTTTTACTCGCTCTAGTTATTCCATTTGTTTGTATGTGAGGCATTCTCCCACTGATTCTAGACCATACGTCAGGACGGGTAGTATCTTTAGCTGTGCTGAGCGATAGTTGTGTGATGTTCCTGATTTCATTCATAGCACTAGTTACTGCTACTGCTCTCGATTAGTAGTCTGAAGCTTTTCCCTGTTGTTTGGACTGTGATGCCTAAATATTTTAAATTGTTTGTCTTCTTGAGTAAGTTGCACTTGCATTTGATGTTATCTGCTTCGGTGAGTGTTCCTCCTTTCTTGAACACTACCAGTTCCGTCTTTTCCTCGTTTATCTTGATGTCGTTTTGCTGCATTTATGATATTTCAGTTTAAACGGTGGGTTTTCTCACGATATTTAGTATGACCGTTTGTGCAATAAAGTTTAATTTTGGAGGGTAGAGTTTGCAGACAGTGTATATGATCCAAAAAGTCAGCGAGAGGTTACCTCCTGGGTGTAAAGTGGAAGTAATGGTTTTAATAACTTCTTTGGTCGGGTCCATAAATACCAACAGAGCAAACGGAACAACAGAACAACTGCAACCTTATCGTCCTATAAACGTCTCAAGAAATAGAAAATAAAACGATTACGCCAAACTTACGCATATCTCGATTACCGTTTGTTGATTTAATTTTTAATTCTTTAAAAGTTATGGTGATAGTCGTTGCACATAACTTGGCACAGGCAGCGATATGCCTGTGTATTGCGCAGTTCAGTTACATCCTACCGTCTGTTGCCATGACTACCAGCACTGAAATGAAAATCCTCTCTATTCTCAAGTATGATTGACTTGATGGAAAATTGGCGGCTGAGGGGGGAAAAAGCCTCACGATGATCTCCCGTCCACGACAGCAGAAGACGTTCTTTCCATATCAATTATTCATGTTCCTTTCGGAGGTAAGACTTCAGAAGATAAATAAACTGAATATTCAGTCAGAATGTTAAAGAAGAAAACGAGGGAGAGAAATGCAAATGAATGTAAATGGCTTAAGTAATTAATTTAACGCAGTAAAATAAGAAGACTGACAGATATCGAAATGTTGATATGCGATGTCGTTACGTTACTAGTCTGGATTCGCATAACATGAACCCAAAAACTCCCGTTTGTAGTATTCATCTGAAAGAGATTTTGGTACACGTTGGGAAGCCATTTGGAAGAGGCTTTAATGGTGTTTTATTCTCCGCCAGGTTACGAAAGACATTTGAAAGATAATTCTTACTATTCTGCCCCCTTTGTAAGAGATCATTTTTATGTCGCGTTGCTCTTTGGAATAATGTTAATTTAAAGACGGTACCTTTAGATTTGATGTGGGAATTTACAGAAATATGATCAATTTATCTTAAAATTGACCTCAATGTCCCAGCCAACACATGAAAATTCTATCTCAGGTCGTTGTTTTGGTCTTTGTGTCGAGTTTCCAAAATAAATAACATATTTCCTTTTTCTCTATAGTAAATTTAATTATCGATCATTTAACACAAAGTGATGCACACAAGTTAAATTATAATCTTCCTACGAGTCATACATTTACTTTCTCAATTCACTCTCGTCTTTGCACAGGCGGACCGAGCGGGATGCCTCAGATGGTTTCGTCTGTGGCCCGGGTTCGATTGTCATGGCCGACCTCCCTGACCCATGAATTTTTTTTCCGGAGTTTTCACGGGTCGCCAGGCGAATGCTGGGTAGATTAATTGCATCCCCCGAATTCCCTGTCCCTTTCCCACCTCATCTTCATTATCATTTCACACTATCTCTGTTGGTCTCTCTGTTGGCCTCTTTCAAAATAGAAGAGTCGCCGGGTGTCTCGGCACGGCGCTGTCGCGACTCCTTGGGTTTGTCGCCGTCTGTCTCTCGCCTCATCCTTCCTCCCGGAGATGCCCCACATATGGCTTAGGTACAATAAACCACAGGTTTCGGTACCGAATCTCCTCCTAGTCCTTTCACACGCGACTGTCTTCTCTCACGATCAAACTACTTCTAATAGGTCTCTCTCTCTCTCTCTCTCTCTCTCTCTCTCTCTCTCTCTCTCTCTCTCTCTCTCTCTCTCTCTCTCTCTCACTCTCTCTCTCTCTCTCTCTCTCTCTCTCTCTCTCTCTCTCTCTCTCTCTTTGAAGATTATTGATTTTCTCTGTCCCTTTAGCAACCATACGTTTCCACATATCATTACACATGCATAGCCTTCCATATACACATTTTGTCCATTTTGTTTACAATTTCATTTTCATATGTTTGTTATGAACATAATAATATTTTGAAACATTCTTTGAATATTTTAAACTCTAAGTGACATAATCAAATAAATAATACTAATTTTTGGAACTGTTACACTTCGAATACCTGTGTTCCGACTATCAGGCCTTATACAGCTGGTTTTACTTTATGTATCAGATTGTTCTCAAAACGAAGAGCCCTGTTCAATGAAATTTCCCTATTTAAAATAATGTCTCTTAAATTTGTGACACAATAATATGACTCAGAATTGTTTAATCTCAGATTGGTTTACTTTCGAATATGTCTTGTAACGAATGGCTCTCAAAGCTAACAAAAGTTGATACAGTCAGTACATCTCTTCTTTATGTATTCATTGTACTGCGATTTGTATTTTATAGCTCCTGCTACTACAAAAACGGATTAAAATATCCTAATATTCACACAAAATGATGTGAATATGAATATGTGGTGGTGAAATAATCATCGGTCGGAATGGACGATTCCTTCTTCTTCTTCTTCTTCTTCTTCTTCTTCTTCTTCTTCTTCTTCTTCTTCTTCTTCTTCTTCTTCTTCTTCTTCTTCTTCTTCTTCTTCTTCTTCTTCTTCTTCTTCTTCTTCTTCTTCTTCTTCTTCTTCTTCTTCTTCTTCTTCTTCTTCTTCTTCTTCTTCTTCTTCTTCTTCTTCTTCTTCTTCTTCTTCTTCTTCTTCTTCTTCTTCTTCTTCTTCTTCTTCTTCTTCTTCTTCTTCTTCTTCTTCTTCTTCTTCTTCTTCTTCTTCTACTGCCTTCTTATATCACTACGTGGTGTCAGGGTATTCTTGTTCCTTTTAATCCTCATGCCCGTAGGAGGCGGGTTGAGGAACGGAATCTCTGGATCAGTGAGAGAGAGAACCTAGGATGGATGATCAGCCCGATGCCTGATGTGAGAGTGAGGGAAA
Organism: Mantis religiosa; assembly: GCA_030765055.1. Lineage (NCBI taxonomy): Eukaryota > Metazoa > Arthropoda > Insecta > Mantodea > Mantidae > Mantis > Mantis religiosa. The sequence continues at coordinate 80,895,859 of CM060952.1, read as the reverse complement.
GTTGATGACAGAGTGAAGGCGAGATGAAATGATAGGAAAGATGATAATGGAGCAATTGGTGGAATGCTAGCGGGGAAACTGGAGGACTCGGAGAAAAGCCCCCCCCCAGCGCTGTGTTTTCCATCACATATTTCACTTTACGGTTGCCTAGGATCGAACCCGGGTCATCTTGGCGAGAGTCGAGCGGTCTAACCACTCAGTCACGGCGCGGCAAGACGATAATTGTAATAAATTTAAAATCTTTGTAGCTTTTCTGTCGTCCTTAGTTATTTGATAACACAAAAACTACAAATGTTCACATGATATAGAAATATTTAACATATACAATGAAGTTGGTGAATATATGGATCCAACTGGTTTCTAATTTTAGCTTTTTTTTCTCTTTATGCCATTATGTAGCACACTGTGATTGTCTAAGAACGCTTGTTTACCTATTTTGACTGGCATTCCATGCGGAATGCAGCTTTTAAAAGAATTGATTTTTTTTTCTGTCTGGAATGAAACACTCTTGGTTATGTATTATTTTTAAATGCACTTTTGTTGGAATAATGACTGCTATTTTCTGTTTCATGGCATTTTCAACTGGAAGTAAAGACCTTTCTGTGATCGTAGGAATAGTGAGTAGTGAAAACAACGTGAGCGTACAAATGAGATTGTTATATAAAATTTTTGTGTATATTGTCACTTAAATGATTCAGAATGAAGAGGACTTGAGATGCAATGCTCAGAAAATTCAAGATACACCTTTTATTTGTCATAAAGTAGGTATTTTAATTGGTATTTTAATTTTGCTATAAGGATATGAAATTAAATAATGATTTTGCTGCTTATTCGATCTTTATAAAATCGATTTTCTTAGTATTCAGGGACCTTAAAACGCGTATTTAAGCGAGATTTACAAATATAATTTGTGGAGTGCAATATGATGCAGTGAGATAGTTGTGAATTATATCTCTTGGTTTGATGCATTTTTGTAGGAAATTAATATTGTTGTAGATGAACACCTGTTTTAATCTTCGCTTAAGGCATAGCGTCGGTTGTCGCCGGTCAGATGTTTCTCATCAGCCAAATAGAATTTAATTTGTTAGCATGTGCATTCTACTGTATTATTGGCTTTAAAATGCAGCTGTTACCTAGAGTGCTGACTGACAAGCTCATGTCATGTATTAATATTTCAGTATTATTGCTTCAGTTACAAGCCCTTTTGCTTTATCCTTTACCTAACGATAGGTACGAAGAAAAAACTGTAGTGTTACCCACAAATTTCTTATAAAGATTTCATCGGATATATGTTTATGAAATATAAATACGAAAAAGTACTTGAATGCATTTTTTAACATATTAATCAAATGTCAAACTATAGCTGTGGCTAATCGAATCATCATTTTGTATAACTGCTAAACTTTAACTGGCAATTTCAATCGATAAATTAATAAGCTTTCACAGCAATATTTTGTAAAAGATATAGAGACTTTTAAATGGTAGCGATGAGCTAAATCAGGTGCATGCTCAGGAACAACGGGGGGTCCCTGTTACAGAGATAATAATCTACCTTGTACGCCACCCCAGGAGCTGTTACAGCCCTCCAGGGTCAAATGACGTCTAGTTATTAACTCCGGTACGCTAGGCAGGTGTACCAGCCGTGTAGAATTTTCATTACCAGACACAACCTGCATCTTAGAAACAAAAATTACTAAAGAAAAAACAGACTAAACTTCTATAGCCTTTTGTTCAACAAAATTACTTTCTAGTAATTCTCATATTTTATAGGGTAATACAGTAGACTTTAATTGTTAACCAAATGTTTTTAAAGAGCTGTTCTTTATGGTGATGGCTCAGAAATTCCGTTCTCTTTGTATGACCAAGAGATAAAAAAAAATGAATAAAGAATTGCTATTTGAGAGAAATATAAGTATTGAAAATTAAAATAAAATACCAAGAAATATCTTGCACAAAAATCTTTTAATTCATAATAAAGAATGGAAAATTGTGCGTTTTAAAGATAACTTAATAATTTTTGTAACACTATGTCTACCTTTCATGATTTCATTTAGAAATTACATTACTTGGCACCCCAGGCGCACAAATTGACTCTGCAAGTTTCACTTGTGGGGCGGCAGTTTCCATTAACTGTAGATGAAGTTGTTAGAGGGTGAAGTTTGGGTCGCCGATGACCTCGTCTCTTTCTCTGTGTCCAACACCGTGAAAAACCAGACACGGTTCACATTCAACTTGCAGTTTCAAATGTTCCTCTTACGCACTCACCTTGCTGGGGGTCCGGATACGACATGCTGGGCGACGTGTACATTTTTAGATGGAATTGGCATGGGAACTAAAATGTTTTTGTAGAAGAGTGGGTCATGTGATGGAATGCAATAGAAAATCGCATCTCCATTGCCTTATCTGGTATTTACGCTACTGTCCGTTTGAAGCATCTGCAGTCGTTTGTCTAAATACCCAGCAACCAGACGTTATTCGTTTGTTGAGTGGGCATCGAGCGTCACTTCGTAAACCTGTCAACCGAGCTCCTTTACTGCCATCTGGTGGCCATGAAACAGATAAGAGATTGCACAAAAACAATGTAATTATTGTAACAGCGTCTGGCAAATGATGCTATGGAAATCACAAAACGGCGATGGGATCAATGCCCTGAAGCTTAGCCAGAGACATCTGTCGGCGAGTTTTGAAAGAATCCATTGGCCCGGAATGTATTCCATTGTATCGCTATATTCATAAACTTGAGATTATAAGAAAAAATGGCTGTAGAGAAGGGGATTTAAACTTCGGTAGGAGAGACCATGAAGATGATATAGGCTGGTGGAAAAATATCTTACCACTAACAATACAAGCGGGAAGAATGTTATGGACGAATTTAAATCTGTAATTGTAAAACAAAAAAGTTGTATGGAGAAGTATAAAAAGCCACTCTACTGATCTTGAACATTCCTTCACCTCTGGAAAGTCCTGTTCTTTCTGACGATATAAAGTGTAAAACACCATACATCAATCTATAAATCACTAAGATGTATTTATACAAGATGCCTCATAGTTAATGTCGGTTTTAAGGAAAGCTTATTTAAAATGATTCCGCTTTTACGTTCTTCAAGGTTAAGTCATATCGGACGATGAATATAATGGGTGAAACGCTGCTCAAATAACCCAGATTTTTTTTATGTACGTCCTCCAACATTAAGTCATGTCGTAATATGAATGAAAGGGGTGAAATGATGCTCAAATGAGCCATGGTACATGAGCTTAGAGTTACCCGACATTCGTCTTTCAGGATAAATGAAAACCCGAAAAAAATTATCCAGATAACTCACCCTGACCTAGATTCGATTTCGGGATCTTTTGAACGTAAGGCAGACACGCTACCATCTGCTTTACCGAGGCGGGAAAGAGCCGAGGTTCCATAGAACTTAAGAGTACCTTACATATCACTTTTCAGGATAAGGGAAAACCTTATCCAGATAACACACCCTGACCGATATTCGAACCTGCGACCTTTTGAATTTGAGGCAGACACGTAGTAGAGTTTGTTGGTACCTGCACATCCCCTGGGATGTCTTCAATCACCTAGTTTGCATTTAATGGCTTTGTGGTTCTGAAGGCGGACATTCCTGTAACACGGTACAGAAAATTTACTTCACTTTCGCTTGTTTTTGCTTGCAGGGGATGTTTTATTTTGCATTTCCAACGATAAAGGCATTAGTTTCCATACATTTGTTGTTTAATTATGGATATTTTGTAGTTGGATTAAAGTATGCGAGTTAAAACTGGATTTATAACGATATGTTTTTAATCGGCATTTTGGAGTGAGTGACCTAAGATGTACATAAACCCACAGGTGCATACTGATTGAGAAATAGATTATTTTAGTTATAAACATTCCTCGCGCGAATTGGGAACTGAATCCAGGATCTGTGAGTTCGAACGCTTCTACTTCTTCTACACGAAGGTATAACAAGGTTCGGACCTGGCACCTCTCTGTACCTATGCTCCTCACGAGGCGGGAGGGAGACGACAACACGTCCTCCAACGTAAAGTCTTATCGGACGATGAATGGGATCGGCGAAATGATGTTCAAATGAGCCCGGGTCCATGGAGCTTAGAGTTACCCGACATTCGTCTTTCAGGATAAGGGAAAATCCCGGAAAAAACCTTATCCAGGTAGCTCATCCTGACCGAGATTCGAACTCGGGCAGACATGCTACCACCACGCTACCGAGGCGGGCTAACTAAAGTTTAAAATTCCTTGTGGCTGCTTGAGCAATCGGCGCATTCCAAGAGCGCGATACAAAGATTTTCGAGAAAGTCCGCCCTTCCTTAACACTTGAGTATCGAAATATTTTAAATTTCTGAAAATTATTACTGTTTTCATGATAAACGAAAGGATCCAAGGTCGTTCAGTAACTGCCGGTGTTTTAAAAGGGTAATGCAAATGTTGTAAGGCAAGTTCGTGCTCATATCGTCTACTGTCATTTTCTACAGGACACTAAAATAAGTTTGGTACTGATTCATTGGTCAGTTTGCATTTGGCATACATTTCAGATAGTCATTCAAAGTGTTTTCGCTGAAGTTCAGTGATTTGTTTTTTACTCTCAGATATGAAAACTTGTGAAGTTGGGTACTCTTTAGAGGATCCTTCGCCATCTTATTACAAGTTAACTATTGTTTCAACGTTTTTAAATGTGGTCGACATCCGTTTTTAATGAGCACTCTGTATGCCACACAGGTGTACTTAGTTATTTAGGAAGTTCACGATATGATTCTCGCTAGCAATAGTCCGCAAAGTAGCAGAGGCTATAGATGAGTCAACTGGTCGGCAGTTCATATTTTGCATAATAAGTTTAAGATGAGAAAGTTCTCGACGGTCCCGACAGGTATAGTGATATCGAAGATATTTTCTGGATGCGAAATTTCTCAGTAATGACTGAGACATCTTGGAAAAAGGAATAAATGGTATTGGCTCAATAACTCAAGATGTTGAAGGAGAAACGGCACGTATTTGACGAAGAACTAAGGGCGGCTTCACTACGACAACGCACCAACACATTTTTGCGGTATTGTCGCCGCCAAGCTACGTATACTTCGTTGTGTGTTGCCATGAATCCTCCATATTCCCCTGAACTAGATTTTTTTCCCCATACGGGAAGAAATCTCTTGCGGGAATAAAAGTTACATCAAATGAGAGTATCATCGATACATTAGTGTATTTTGCAGAGTTTGTCAATTCCAATAAAAAAATGGGAGGAAGGTTGACAGAAGTGTGTATCCCTGAAAGACTATTTTTCTTTGCAAACGTTGTATTAATTCCTAATGTTCTATGAATGACCTCAGAAGTCCTCTTCATTTTGGATGACTAACATTACCAAACTTGTACCAATATAAACAGTTGATCTCCATCGTGGGTTACATTTTATGCAAGTGACTGTACAAACTTTTTGCTACAGAGAAGAACCACCCAGGTTGAAATGTGTGATATTTTCCTGCACAGCCAGATCTTTCACCGTAGCGTGAAATTCCTCAGATGCCCGACGATGAAGGCACATTGTTATCGTCTGATGCCCATGTATAATTAGGACGTGGATGGACGGCCGTGATATTTCAACAGTTGGTATGCTATATCTTAATCTCTGATTTTAACGGTAGTCTTGATTGACGTGGTTACTAACATGCCTCGGAAGTATTATACACTGCACCTTTAAAACATGTGTAAAGTGAACGTAATGTCAGACATCATATAATGACGAGCTGTTTAAAACATTTGACTATCACTTGAAGTGTGTTCTGTATTCCCTTGTACCTAGCAATAAGTTAATATTTATCTTCAAGTAGATAGAAAAATAAGTGTTTCTAACAATATTTTGTTAAAGAGGGGTAGTCAAGCGAACGCAATATGACAGATTTGGTATTTATTTGCTATGTAAGTAGAAGGGAATTTCAAATCTATCACGGCGCCTCTGAAGCTAGGTAATAGTATGTCTGCCTAACGTTCAAGAGGTCCCGATTTCGAATCTCAATCAGGGTGAGTTATCTGGATACGGCTTTTTACGGTGTTTTCCCTTATCCTGAAAGATGAATGTATGACAACTCTAAGCTTTATGGACCCTGGACTCATTTGAGCATCATTTTAGTCATCTGTAGTAAATGTTCTTCGGGGCTCATTGGCCGTGGTCTAACAGTGCGAATTTTGCCTGACGTTTCGCTCAAGACTGGGTTGAGCATTCTCAAAGGACTCGATGAGTGAAAAGGCAGTCAAGCTGCCTCCATTATATACATCGTAGGTGACCGCCTCCTCGTCATTGATTAGAAAGCACAATTAAGACACCGAAACAACTAAAGTCTGTTTAGTTAACTCGTGTGCACGTCGGCCGACTCCTTTGACGAACCCTTATAATCGTTTTACAACCCCGGCCCTCCTCCCAGACCGTTCTGCAAGGTTGCCATCTATCTCAATACGTCATGGGTATCGTACGAGGTTTCGCCTAAATAAATTATCTTATGTCCATTACTGCGAAACTTCCTTAGTTTCGACATTGACATATTTTGTTTTAGATATATATAAAATATATATAAAATATTTATATATATAAAATATTTATATATATAAAAATATTCCATAATAACCCTTATATTATTCAAAGTGCGGTATTTGAACCCAACTCCTTTAGCAGACCACGCAAAGTGCAGTGCCCAAAAGGAAAATCACAAATTTCTTGCAAATGTGCAACCAATTTGTCTAAGGTGGGCGCTCTCCCTTTTGGATGGAATCTATAAATTTCTCGGCGAATTAAATCGTATGTGAAATTATCTACTATAGAGAAACGTTTCGTTTTGTTTTCACACTTTATCAGCGTCTTTGGTATTCCTTTCGTCACCATATTTATTACTGTATTTCTGTGAATACCCAGAATTTATCATCAGGTTCATTTCATGGCCCCTTACCAAGATTATTTGTCAGCACATATTTATATGTGTTCAAAACAAGCGCTTGAATTTGCTTAGAAACAGTTCCTGTTATAACTTTGTTTTTTGAGGCTTTCCCAGTAATATAACTCGGCCCAGTTATTCACACTATTTCATCACTTTGATTATTTTCACTTGACTGAAAGTTATCTACTACTTCATTTGCATTCACCACTGCATTTCCCTCCCACGGTCTCCACATCGTGACACCCAACGAATTTCTGCACGCAATGAAGCAGGTCAACTGGAAGTTGGAACTTTGCCAACTGAGACTCCACGTGGAATAAACATACGACTGTCATTTCAAGAAATTCGGGGTTTCTATTGGTCCTCAACGACAGTTTCCTTTGACTCCGAACTGCACACCCATTGACTAGACCGACTTGAGACGAAGGAAGGGGCACTGCAGCAGGTAGCTAGACGATTGGCTGCCCTTCAGCAGCTTGAGTTCTTTGAGAATGCTCAAGGCAGTCTTGAGCGAAATGTCAGGCAAAATTCGCACTGTTAGACCATGGCCAATGGGCCCGGAAGAACAGTTACTTGAAATGGACGCCGGCCGTGAAAGCTTAAGTACATATCAGTCATCGTTCAATCTGACTAAATGTCGGAGGACGTAAATTAGGAAACAATCTATAGGCAGCAAACAGCTCCTAAAATTGACTTTTTGTAACCGCAAGGAATTATAAAACATTTGCGTAAATATTTACCTAAATTAAACTGAATGAGATAATGGTGTGTAAGTACATCTTTTTATGAAATTTAACGTAAGATTTTTTTTTTAATGCAGGCAGCCTGAAATACGCAACTTCTGTTGAAATCTCGATATTGAATTTATCGCGAGTAATATAACAAGGATAGAATAATTAACAGTATAAATGATTATATAATATATTGTGACAGTCACAATATAGGGAGATTGGCTCCGAGAAGTAGGAACCATAAACAAGATAATCCGCGCGCTTGTCCAAAGTAAACACAATAAGCGCTAGAACCTTCTGAATATTACATCTGAAACATCCTGGAAAGTTCATACCAGCACGCAAGTTTCGGAAAGCCTAGCAAGTCAGCAGGTATGGCAAAGTGCGTTTCTGGTGCTACGAAAACGCTGTTCCCAACTTCATTGTGGTGAAGTGCTGTTATTGGAGATGTCTTGTGTTTGAGAGCAAACTGTCGGAAGGACAGGCAACGGTTGTTCTAATTTGTTAAGGCACTGCGTCAGAATTTAGAGTGAAGAGTGGAACTAGTTCAATTTATTGAAGTGAGAATGAGCTGAGCGAACTCTTGCCAAAAATTTAACTCTATTATAAAGTGAGAGTGAAAACTGAATGAAGTGACAGTTTGAATGTGAATCTTTCTTTGATAGAGAAAGTCGTCTCCATATATCAGTCAGATTTGTCATACTGAAATGTCCACCTATTTTTTTCCCTTCTTTTTCGTGTGCACTATGGTCGGATTATGTAGATTTACTTACGCCATGGACATGTCTCGTTTACACGTAAAGCAGTGAACTTTACAAAGACGTAATTAAAATGTTTCACGATAAAATTTCAACAGGTACGGGATTCTAAAAGACAGCTTTTTTACTGTATTCAGTTTTTATCTCTTTCATTCGCAGCACTAAAAAAAGCAGTTGGTATTAGTGCAGAAAAATACGCTTGCATGTGATGCAAACTAAAATAAAAATAAAAAATACACATATATATTTTTAATGATCAAAGGCCTCGGTGCTTTTAATAATAAAAATGTCCTTTATCATTTGCATCGGTTGACAGATTTGAAATGCGGGGAATTAAATGTACGGTTTTAGCTGTCATCCGTAAACAGGCAGCTAAATGGAAAAACAAGGATAATATGTCATGTCGCTGTTCAGAGAGTCTGATTATCAGGACAAATATTATCGCACTGTTCCTATACTGTTATTTTAGTTTTCATGCTCAAATTGCGGGCGTTTAACAATACATCAAAGAGAACTTCTTATGTACAACATTCACACCAGTTTCTCTACTCACTCTTCAAGCTTATTACACCTCTGTCAAACTCCTAGTAAACAGAAATCGTATTACAGTCCACCAGAAATGTGAAAATCACATGCATTTCACGACTCAGTCTTGTATCAACTACACCGTTCTCCATGAATTTCGTTTTTTTTTTTAATCAATGAGGTTTCTGAATCACATTTTCACACTAAAATCTGTTTCCACGTACCACGTCAGAATCATTTTTTGCAATTCTAACTTTTATGTTTTAAATATTTTTTGTAATATACTATTGTAGTAATATTACCGTGTGCTTGGCTTTGTTAGAAAGGCTCAACAGCTTATAATTTGAACTTTTATTACTTTAAAAGTGAAATAATATAAGTAGTATTATGTTTATATTTTGTACTTATGCATTTGATATTTATTAAAGTCTACTAACAATATCTGCCCTAGGGAATGTAAAAAAGTGCCTTCCCCTTAAAATTCATATTTCCAAATAGTTGACGTTCTTTATTGTCTTCTCAAAAAGTCTTAAAAGTATTTGCTTCATGATGAAAACATTCAAATTTCCATTCCTGTAGCCCACTCTTTTGTTTTAAAGGAAACATATTAATATATTAAGTCTTTGTTACAAAAACTACAGTACGAAAACCATCTATGGCTAGTGTGTGAAGATTTCAAGATTATTGGACTATTACTTGGTCAGCAAAGTCCAGGTTACAAACAACAAAAATTGCTCTTTATTTCCTTAGAAACACACTTTGCCAACATTTACAGTCGCTAATTATGTCACATACACAATAAAACTTGCAAGGTCAACGACCACAACACAGCTCACACAGCTGTTCACGCACGCGAGTTCAACTAACAACTGTCTACTCTGGCGGGCGACGGCTCCCTGTTTATAGATTACCCACTATCCGGAATGTTCTCAATCAAGACGGCGCTAGAAGAAAGACGTACTCTAGAAATCCGTCTCCTCCCCCCCCCCCCACCGTTTCGTCGAGCTTTTATCTCCGCACTGCACTGCCCGTCTCTTTAAACTCGTTGCCCGCGCCGCATCGAATCAACAATGCATTCCCGACAATATCCTTGTTTCTTATGTCAATGGGACATCAGAGCTAGGTCAGAACACTGGGAAAGGGAACAGTGGCCACGTAGCACTAATTTAATAATGGGCGAAATCACAAAAGCGGTCTTGTCACTTCTCCATGTAAAATTAGATTTAATGAAACAGTTTGTGCAAATTCTAAATAAAGTCATTGAGTGTTTTAAATACCTTTCTTACATTTCCTCCGTTCTCCCATGAAAAAATTAAAGCTGGTGTATTGGTTGTGCTCCAAATTCGAAAACTGCTAATGGACAGTCAGTTCCAGAATAATAGAGTCATGAAATGAACTACTTCTGGAACGCTTTTAGAAATGTTGTTTTTAATTTTCTTGAAATTAAAAAGACCCAACATTATTTTAACTAGTGAAATGATGCTACAACTTTTCAAACATATTGGTTGCATCATTAGTGTCAAAGTACATTTTATTCATTCCAATTTTGTTGATTTTTCTGATAGTTTAGTAGCTTTTAGTAAGGAACAGAGTGAAATGTTTCACCATGATATACAAAATGGAAATTAGGTATCAATGGGAATGAAGTATTCTCATGATGGCAGACTATTGTTGGATTTTAAAAGGGACTGCTCTGAACAACATGCGAGAGGGTGAGAGAGGAGAAAGTTTGAAGGGCAATATTGAGGTAAGATTAGAAATGTGCTTATAATCATTATTAATTAATGGAAAATAATTTATAATTATGGCCTAGTTTCTCATACAAAACTCTTGCTGAAAATAATTTCTATTACGTTTCACAAAGCTTTAATTTCATTTCTGTTATGGGAGAAAAATTGAGATTATTTTCGAGTTCAGCACAAAACAAAATCCGTTTAGAATCACCTTTCATATTAAAAAAAGTTTTGAAATGCAGAACAATGCTATTCCTAAGAGATTTAGTCTTTTATGTTATTCGACATGAATGTTTATATAGTGTTATTATTTATTTATTAAAAGTTACTACATCAGCGGTAAATGCATATTTCGTTTCTTGAACGACGCTGTCAGTTGCCATGATAATATCGGTGTGCCGGAAGTTTGTCCCTCAGGAATTCTTTTACATAGACTGTCGCCTGTAAGCACACTTTCAAACAATCGCTGTAGGTGGATTTGAGCGATAGTCAAATGTTTAAAGAACTGGTGTCTTTGTGATGGCTTTGAAATTACATTCTGTTTGTATAAACAAGAGAAAATATAGAGAAAGAAAGAGAAGGAACAGACCGAAACGATAAGAATTTCCTTTTTGAGAAAAGTTTGACTATTGTAAAATAAAAGCAATAAGAAGGAATATATCGAAATTTTTATATTCATAAAAAGAATATTGCTTGTTTTAACGAGATGTACATGTTTTGTGTAGGAAGACTTTGTATATCTCTTAAATGTTATCAGTTATACAAAAGTAATTCAGAATGAAAATATCTTTAAACATATAGCATTTTAATAAAAATCGTAACCCGTTTTTGAGAAATTCAAAATTTTAAAAAATGTTCCATATAAAGAGAATCTACCATAGGTATGTGGCAATGTTAATAAAAAAGTAGAAACGCAGCTGGCAATTAAAGAGCTTTTATCAGGGAATCAATTCAGACGTACGGGGGGTACAAACAGCGGGAGTTGGCCCCTTAAGTAAAACTCGTGGCGTATAACGAGAAATTTCCACGCCCAGGCCATAAACTACCAAGATGTACAGCGCTAGCGACGGAAAAAATAAGTAGACACAAAATCCGGAAACCACTCCTCCAGAGATACCAACACCAGCTGCATAAATTTCTCAACTTCCCCACGACTCTATGATAAATTGCGATAATGGTGGCCATGCAGTGGAAGCTGTGCTTCATTAGCTTTAAGTACTCACTGCAAACTGTAGTTAACATATACAAGGTCTTGAGCGAGATGTTCCAATCAGCTACATCTACATCACATATAAAAGTAATGTTGCTATGACATTTCGGTCTTTTCACGTAGCCCCATTTGAAAGAAGTACATATATTGAAGAATACTGACAAATAACAAAGAATATCTCGGAAATGGTTTACTACACGAAAAATGTATTTCATATAAATCGCGTTTTAATTAGTTATACATTTTTATGTTATAAGATTTTTGTGAACTAGTTGTTCAGAATGAAGATGATTTCAGAAGCTATTCCCAGAAAATGTTCATGTCAAAAGTATCGTAAACGTTTTATATTTTAATCAAAATCGTTAACAGACCTATTTGAGGAAATGACAAATTTCGAAAAAAAAAATTAGGTAGGTAGTAGTTTAAAGTAGGGAGTTTCTCTGAAAATATTTAACTGAAAGTGTATTTATTGTTACGTGATTTTAATTTTCAGTTGGTCATTTTTATAAAGTGTGTATCAGTCAGCAGAGATAATTCAAGCAGACTCCGATATAATATTGGATGAAGAGACTTTGTACTCTGCGTTCATTACACAGTTAGCTCAGGAGATGAAGGCAATTAAAGTCGCTGGTGTTACTGTACCAACAACTAGGTCTTGCATGTGGAATTATATTACGACCAATTCATAGTTGCTTGCTTTTGATTCGAAAAGACTCGGGAAAACAGTTTAAAAACTAAACTAACCACAAAGAAGTATAAAATTCGGAGGAAATGCTTAATATACTAATACCAATGAAATCATTTGTGCCTATGCCTTTGATGGGGCGACCACACACGAAGAAGTGATGAGGTGAGAGAGTCTTAACAACCGGCTTCCTCCAACCTCGTTCTTGGTTCTATTCGCATTCAGCTTCGGTGTTTTTTTCCTGGTCGGGAGACGAATGTAATATGATTTTACTTATTTCGAGGGACTTCTAAATCGTGAGAGATAGACAAAATCTTTTTGCACAAAAATTAGGCAAATCTCGTTGATAATGTTTATTAATGATTTGAATTGTTCAGCACTTATTCATTTCTCATTTAAGAAGACGTTTTTCTTCCCGCTCATGCAATTAGAACCTAATTTGAAACCCATCATATGGCGAGCGGATTTGAAAACATTTCCCTTCCGCAGTCTGAGTAAGTCGGTCAAGCAGTAACCGCAAAGTGTGTTGGAAGTCGTCTTAGCAAACGAGTACAGCGGTGTAAAAGTGAGCGTTTGTCTCCGAACAGTGAACGTCGAGAAGTTCCGAGCAGCGAACTTGATGCGCACAACCGAGACATTAGGCTGACGTGTTTACAGATCTCCTAGGGGGACCGAGACTCGGTGACCTTCCCCGATCTGGACGTCGAAACTCCCTAAAACAGCCAAACAGGATGAATGGTGTAATATGAGTAGTGAGGTGAAATGGAGGTTCAGGAATCGAGTCCACGACCACCTTAACCATACCGCTTCGTCGTGAGGTAGATTGAAGTATAAATATTTATAAACATATATTTTTAGAAACGTGAGTAGAGAGAATTATGTGAATGGAGCATATAAGATGTTTAGAAATATGTTTATAAAGAACAGAATTTCCAATGTATAACACTGCCATTGTTTGAAGCTGTTAACTGCGGAAATTTACAGCAGGTGATATCACGTACGCTAGGAACAGTGGAGTAAATTTAATTCCTGGAGGAGATAACGTGTTGGGTTATTAAACGCGCGGGGGCAGGTACGAGCCACGCTAATCTTGATGAGAAACGCACTTTAATCTTAGTACTTTAACTTTACGCAAAACACTGATTTCATTAAGATTTTCCACACGATGAAATTGTCTGCTTTACACACCAGTCTGGCATTGGAAAATGGGCCATTCAGAGACAAATAAACTGAGAAGATAAAACTCGTGCAGCGAATGTTATTAAAATCTTTTCGCACTTTTGTTTAATAGAGAAAGAAACAGAAGACGAACGGGAACCATTAAGTTATGGACTAGTTTCTTCCGTTCTATTTTTTTTTTTTTTTTTTTTTTTGCATTTTTGGCTGTTTCTCTGTTTTTTTGTTTTTGTTTTTTTTTTCATTTTTCTGTTTCTCTGTTTTTCTTTTCTGTTTCTTTACTTATTTCTCGTTTCTTTCCCTCTCTCTTTCATTTTTCTTTCTCTTTTCTGTCTTTCATTCTCTTTATCCTTTTTCGCATTTATTTCTCTTTCTTTTTGTGTTTTTTTTTCTTTTTATCCGTTTCCCCCTCTTTTCTCTTTTTTGTTTTTCTCTTTCTCTTTACCTTTCTCCGTCTCCCTCTCTCTTTTCTCACTTTTTCTTTATCTCTTTTCTTTTTCTCTTTCGTTCTCTCCTTCTCCCTTTTCGCTGTTTCTCTTTTCTCTCTTTTCTATTTTTTTTTTTCTCTATCTTTATTTATTATGGCCTCTTCAGCTAATAACTATCGAACTAAAAATAGATTAGACAACTTTGTGTAGCATTATGATTATTTTGAGGTAGCGGATATTACGACATCCCGATTGTTCTGGAAGGTTCCTATGCGAAGGGAGTCGCCGACTACTGATATGGTTCTGGTAACTGATAGCATCTTTAACAAACAAATTATTGATTGGGTACCGCCAGATGGCAGTCCTCTCTGAACTTCAGGTGGGTCCAAATAAGATATATCGCTTGCTAAGTTAAATAAGTATTGTTTTTAAGTGTTTCTTCCATACATTAGGACATCACGTTGGTTCCTACAAAAGTTAAACGTACGGACAACCGTCGGCCTTTGGGAGGGAGGGTGGGAGGGAGGGAGGGAGGGAGGGAGGTAGAGAAGAGTAGAGAGACCTGAAGGACGTTCGACGTCACCCACAAGCTGTGCTGACGCTCCTAATTGGGACGTACAGCCGCAATCGTTATCCAAAAACTATAGTGTGAAGGAAATAACGTGTTTATGAATCACTCCGCTTGCCGGTCGGAGAAAATCACGACGAACCTGAAGTGAGCACCTCCGTGTAAAGATATCTTGTACATAAACTTTCTTCTGGCGCGTTCAAAGAATCTCTGAAAAGAACCGTTGGCGTTTCACTTAAGGCAAGAACTTTCGAGAAATGTTTTTACTTGGAAAGTTTTTCTTCCTATTCAATAGCTACCTTTCATGTTTTTCTAATGTAAATATGTACCTTGATTAGGATTTTTCAAACTTGCTAACGACGTAACTTCCAATATATCGAATTGCTGTAACATTCTGTTAAAGTATACACTGAACTCATTTCATTTTTTAAAGAAACTGTGTTCCCTACTCTGGCATGACTTTCTCTACTCTTGTACAAACTATTCTTCGATCTAAACCAGAACCAACTCCTAGCACGCGAATTACTTCACGTTGGGAAGATCTTCGATTGCTACTGGATAGAAGCGGAGTAGGCAACGGACTCTATTCCGTTCAATGGAGGATGAGATACGGTGAGATTAGCTGTCGTTTTAAATGTGATGTCGGTCTAACGTTAAAATGGACTATACAATGAAGAAACATGCATGTATAACATATATAAATCGTGTGTCTTAACAAGATCTAGATTGTTTGTGTAGTGATATTTTGTCTGGCAGTGCCATGGCTGAATGGTTACACCGTTTGGCTCTCACCAAGGCGGCCCAGGTTCGACCCCAGGCGACCGCAAAGTGAGATTTGTGATGGACAACACGGCGCTGGGGCGAGTTTACGTCTGGTCCTCCGGTTTCCCCATCAGCATTCACCAATTGCTCCATCATTATCCTTTCTATCACCTCATCTCTGTCGTATCACTTCCGGCGTTGGGCTGATCACTCCTTCCGGAATCCCTCTGATCAGAAAACTTCTGATCCTCAACCCGTTGTCTATGGGTCTCGAGGATGCGCGGTTCTACTTACGGAAATACAGGAACTCATTAATTCAGTATTTTGTCTATATCTTACGATTTACCAGAATGAAGAAGAATGATAAGGACATTCCCAGACCATTGAGGATAACATTTCATTTGTCATGAAAGTGCGTTAAACATGCGTTATTTTAATCAAAATTGCTAGAGACGTTTTTGAGCGAATTACATTTTCGAAGTATATTCTATGATTTTATTGAAAATCTTAAAGTCACGTCCTAAATGTTGAATTTAAATACCAATTTTGATTTCTAAAGGTCTTTACGTTTTTACGAAAATATTGTTTAAATAACTTGACAGTTGCGAAGATCATGCCAGCGCCGTTGGTGTGCCTCACTTCTGTCACTTAGAAATTCTTTTACGTGAGACTGTCGCTTTTAACTAACTTAAAAATCATTAATTTGGGCCGGCTTTGTAACCGCAACGTCGAGGTGTCTGTTATCGATAGATTCCAAATAAACTGACTCCCAACCAAACAGAACAATTCACTGATTCTTGCAGGAAAAATAAATTCCAATGCGGTCATACTGGACGAGGAAGGAAATGATTTCAGACGAGTCCTGGGTCCATAGAGCCTAGAGTTACCAGAAGTTCAACTTTCAAGATAAGGGGAAACCTTGGAAAACACTTATCGATATAGCTCGCAAAGATTCGAACTCGGAAGCTCTTGAACCTGAGGTGTACACTCTGCACAGGCAGGCACAGAAGTCAGTCTACAAAAGTTCCACTAATTTCTCATTGCTGGTAAAAGGTGGCTGTTCTAAAGCGGGCCATATTGCTATTGTAGAAGTACGCGTATCCTGCTGCTGATTGTTACGTAAATGTCTGCCCTTTTACTACTACTACTATTGTTATTATTATTATTGTTATTATTATTATTATTATTATTATTATTATTATTATTATTATTATTATTATTATTATTATTATTATTATTATTATTATTATTATTATTATTATTATTATTATTATTATTATTATTATTATTATTATTATTATTATTATTATTATTATTATTATTATTATTATTATTATTATTATTATTATTATTATTATTATTATTATTATTATTATTATTATTATTATTATTATTATTATTATTATTATTATTATTATTATTATTATTATTATTATTATTATTATTATTATTATTATTATTCAAAATTTGTTGAGAAAAAGTGTATTAGGAAAATAATTTTACTTAGTGACTACGCATCGTCTCATACAGAAAAATTAATAAATGAATATCTGGATGTCGTAGAGACGATCATCATGGATACAGCCCTGACCTAGCACCTTGTGATTTCTACTTTTTTAAGAAAATTAAATGCAAAAAGGAATGAAATCGTGTTTTACTCTACAGTTTAAGGACTGTTTCATCTAATGCGTTGATGTTAAAGGGAAATATGTTGAAAAACACTGAAGTTGTTTAAACATTTTTGTTATACTTTAAGTACTTTTATACTTTATTTTCGCTCTGGGACGGGCCAGTTTTTGTGCACACGTTGACAAATATTTTGCTGCTCCGTTGGTTTCTTTATACTGGCGAGAGAAGCAGGATACAGTAATTCATTTTGAAATGTCTAAAGCTGTTTCACTTGGAATTTTCCTGCTTTCTCTTTATATTTTCTCTAAGTATAAGCCTCCTGAGTATTTTTCCCCTTCTGTTTTCCATTTCCATACTTAAGCCCCATCTCCTTCGCTGATTAAAAGTGCTGCACTCTAGGTCGCTTTGCATTACGGTACGCTGATCTCAGTCTTATCCCTAACTCACAGACTCTCCCTCCGTTTTGTTTTAACTTTACTTACCTGTATTTCATATAAAATCAAGCCTTTTCTCTACAATTTTCTTCCACTTCACTTTTCAGCACCGTTCCTCAGATTCTACTGCTATACGTTTCGAATTCATAATTTAAGCTTTTAGAAGAAACCTCTAAGAGAAATAAGATTATATACCAACTTAGTAAGTCACAAAAGATATAAATGACAGTTTTTACCGTCTCTACTAAGCACTTACAATATGTAGGAAAATTATTGTATTGGAAATGTTTTGAAACTGCCTCAAAAAAGGAGCAATTGTGGGGAAAATGTGAACAGCATATCTCAGAAACGAAAACATTGCTTAAAATCCAAACTTCTGAGGATGTAAGACGATTTTAAAGGAAATCTCTCCCCGAGCTATCTTTTAATTTAATTTCATTAATATAACGTAACATAAATCTGATATTAGCTCTAGATAGTCACAAACCCATTACAAAATCAAAAACTCTAATCATTTTCCCCGATTACTCCTTCGGTATATTTCTTCCATTCTTCAACAACCGATGGGAATGTCTAAGGTCTGTGGTCCGCGTTCGGGAGGCCGTAGCTTTAATCCCTGTGGCTGATTTTCCTGTCTCATAGATTTGTTTTCGAGGTTTCCAGGTCGTTGGCCCAGTGCTGGGTCCTTAAACATTTTTCTTGTTGTGACCTCTTTGATTCTACTTGGCTATTTCGTACAAATAAATTGTTTCTTGCAAACATATCTTCCCTAACGTGACCTATTGGACGTTTTTCTTTCATTCCTCTATTTCTTAAACAATTTGTTTCCTCTGGTATATTTAATAACTCACTGTTATATATTTAAGGCTTCCTTTCTCTAACTCGAACATACTTCCAGCATTTGTAGTGTTCTTGATATCCTTAAAAGAGGTTTGTTGAACATTCTCTCAGAAACTAGCTTTAATACGAATTCTTTTCGAAACTGTAACGATTTTAATCAAAATACTTAAGTTTAAATTATTTTCACAACAAATAGAATCTGAATCTTGAATTTTGAGGGAATACATTCAAAAAATTCTTCATTTTGGATGACTTTTACTGGATTTTTTAAATCTTCGTGACTACTTAAATGCCAAGGTTTTTTCCTGTTATTTTTCCCCAGGCAGACACAGAGGTAGGATTCTTTTTACGATTTTTTAAAATTTAATATTATTTGCGGTGAAATCCGATATTGAAACGTAAAGTTGAAAAACAAGCTATTTTGCATATAATTTAAAGAATAGATACACAAATAGATTTAGAAGGCCGTGCGACGACATTTGTGTAAAGAAAAATTACGCTGGTCTTGAGTTGTCGTATAAATGTACTTCTGAAACAAGCAAAAATGTCATCACCTATAGAGGAAATGAAAGTGCGCCGCAAGCAGCGCTAGTGGTAACAGCCTCTGCGTAGTTGGGATTTTCTTTGTTAAGGAATGCCTGTGCGGTTTCCACGCCATAATAAGATCTTACAAGATCCTGCACCCAGGCAGCCGGGAAATACCACGGCCTCTCTACGCAGACTTTCTGACATACTTTCGTATTTCCAAATAATGTACACATCCAAACGAAAACAAAAGTTGGTACCATATCACTGTTTCTCGATACGACATTTACTTTTAATCACGGTATTCCTGTAAAGTACGTGACTTCTGAAATATAAGCAGATGAAAAAAATGACCTTACCTCACGTCTTAAGTTTTCATTTGTTTCTGTTGGAATCACAGATTTTGGTGACCGAATTTAAAGATAATGGCTGAGAGGGGGTCACCAGGTCAACTAAATCAGCTTCATTCACAACTCAGTTAACAATGCATGGCCACCTTTACTCCCTCACCTATCGTAGTGCATGTTTTTATTTACACACATCAAGGTACATAAAGCATTTACATTTTGTCCCCATCACATCACCTGCCCACCTCTGTTGCGTAGGTGGCAGCAGGTTTACCTCAAGTTCATGAGGTCCCGAGTTCAAATCTCGATCAGGATAAGTTATCTGGGTAAGATATTTACCCGGGGATTTCCCTTTATCTGAAAGATGAATGTCTGGTAGCTCTAAGCTCTATGGACGCTGAGCTCATTTGAGTATCGTTTCATTCATCGTCCTATATGACTTAACGTTGGAGGAGATTAAATTAAAAAAAATTACAACACGTGACCTACACACAATACAGTCTAAGTGAAAACTGCACGAGGCGCATTATGATAAAGGAACGTATATATTGACGTCCTGATTGAATTAATCGCATCAGAAGTCAAGGCACACAGAAAGCAGATCTCGTAATTAAATTCCAGAGCAAACAAGATCCCACGATGTGACGTGTGTTTGCCTTGTTAAATGAAGCATTGAAGACGCCACACAAGGCTCAGCCAATCGCGCGCGTACTTTCTCAATTAACCGACGCTTTCCCAAAATCTGCGATGCCAAGCGAAATACATTAACAGTTGGTTTTTAGGGATACCGTGAAAAAGAATAGGTATTATATTCACAGGAATTTCTCTATGCGATGTCGTTTGTTACTGTCACATGTATGTAAATAAGGAAGGTCGTGTATATCACCTAGAGTTCATGGAAATGTACCTTTTGAGGTCTCTGGAAACTAAAAAAGAAATTTCTGAGAAAAAAAAACCATGTGTATGCATGTATGTGTGTTTGTAAACAGCGAGCGTTAAAAAACTAACTGTGTTAAAAGCTCAACGAGATGGCGACACGAAGATTTTCCAGAAAATCTCTTAACACAAATTATCCTTTACGTCGAAAACATTTCTAAAATGTTAGTTTTGTCAAAAATGGCTCTAGCAATTGTATAAAATGTTATGTAACTGATAGTAGATAACATGAAAAACTGCAAGGCATAAATTTCAATTCACAATAACATACACATTTTTAGTTTAACGATTTTGTAAATATTTATTTGTAGCTACTGGTTTTGAGTTACCAGTAACTTACACTTTTGCAAGTGCTACGGTACCATTCCTAATGTCATTCACTTCTGATATATGCACTCGCATGACATCCCTTATTCACATGTTTACAAAGTGTAACAATACTTATATTCTATTTCATTTTAGATCTAGTTAGATGTTTTAAGAGCTAGTTGCTATGAGATGACTTCGATATTGCATTCTCTTTGTATGACCAGAATATAAAGAAAAAATGTGATCAAGGCCTTCCAAAATGAGAAAAGTACAAATTTAAAGAAATGATGAGGAAATATTTCCTAAATCGTTCACTAAAATGTATCTGACATAAATTATATGTTTTAATGAGATCTACATTTTTGTTAATATCTTCGAGTTAATCGCTAAAAGTCACTAAGAATAATGAGAATTTTCTAGAAAATTCAGGATATAAATATTATTCCCTGTGAAAATATGAATTTTTTAAATTTAATGTGCTCCAATGTTTAGTTATATCGGAGAATGAATGAAATGACGCTCAAATGAGCCCAGCGTTCACAGAGCTTAGAGTTACCAGATATTCATCTTTCAAGATAAGGGAAACCCCCGGAAAACTTTATCCAGGTAACTCACCTTGACTAGATTTGAACTCGGGACCTCTTGAGCGTCAGGGTGACACACATTAGAGCTATTTTTGAGAAATAAAAATGCTTGAAAACGTTTTGCGTAAACGGTAGTCTAAACTGGCGGGATTTTATTAAAAATTTTGGTGCCGATCCTTGGAGATGCTGAACTTAAGCACATAATTTGGTATTTTATTAACTTTTCTTTCTTGAATACTTGTGTTTATACATAGAGTGGAATATTTTCTAGACGATTTTTTATTATTCATGGTGTTTCACAACGTGTATGTTGCTTTAGAATTTTTGGGTGGAATACAATACTTCCCCCTCACTAACTGTACGTACTCTATTGCCTAGGGAAGCTATTGTTCTCACAATTACTCCCATCCCATTCAGGTCACAACAAGCAGCAGAACAAATCTAATTTCGGTGTCAGCGATCTGAGACGTGAGTGGATATCGGGATTTATTGTGCTCTATTTCAATAAACACAGCATTGCATTAGTATTGTGACAAAAGAAGACAAACTTCGTCTTCAAAATCATGAACTCAATGCTAACTTACAATCACCTTCTCTTTTAAACAAATATGCAACTCCGCTTTAGCACGCACCTTAGTAATCTCTCCGATGTACGTGTAAGTTCACCTGTTGCAAGGAGCTGCACGGCATTTCGGAATACAACTTCGATATTCACATATAAACTGCTTCACTGCCCGCCGACTCCTCGCCACGCGGCTTGGTGCGTACGTACCTCTCTTCTCGAATCTCAGTCAGGGTGAATTACCTGGATAACGTTTTTCGCAGGTTTTCCCTTATGCTGAAAGGCTCTATGGAACCTGAGCTCAGTTAATTATTATTTCAACCATTTCATTCATGGTCCGATTGGATTTAAAGTTGGAGATCGTAAATTAAAAATATTAAAGCCTTCTCTGTACAACTTGCTGACCAACCGATTTCTGAAGTGCTTCACTGCACCGACTCCCCATCACGGAGTCGCATTCGTAGCGTCCATCCGAAGCTCGAAACACACAAACTCTAAACACCAAACACTACTAAACTACTTCAGGCCCAACAGCGATCCTTTATATACTCTGTCGCACGCGGGAAGTACTTCTGGAACTTAAAACCTCTCGACTTGGTCTCGAAAAGTCCTTTGCATAGTAACAATGCGACTACCTTCCAGATTCGTGAGGTCAGCTCGTGGCCGCCCGGAAGTCGGGCGGCAGCGTGATAGTATGTCAACGTTCGAACTTGGTAGTCCTGATGGATGATGTGAGAGTATAATAAGTGTGGCCGGACTGAGAACAGATTGAAACTCCCTGGTGGTGGCTCGTAAAACAGCTTCCTCCGCCTCCTTTATGTTTACAAAACACTTGAAGAGTTGGACACGTCCCTCAATCCATAGGATGACGATTTACAGACATCAAATTCCTTGAATGCAGTGCTCACACAAATAGATGAAGGGTGTAGTCAAATTTCGAAAATTCACCCATTGGACTAGCGGCGAGGGGAAAGATTGGCCACGCGAATCGACCCCATGTCCTCCCAATATCGCCTGAGCCATTGCTTGCTTATGGCCGCTAAAGTCAGAAATGTCAGTTTTTTCGAGATTGTTATTAACTTTAAATGCCAAATGATGATTCAGGAAACTACTGTCCAGAATTCCTTCATGAATCATCGTAGCTATTGTGAAGTCAGTTGGGATTTTTTTATCGTGGAGCAAGTGAATGGTTCTCGAGAGTACTCGTGTGTCGTTATTGCCAAAGTTCGCCAACTTCAAATACACTAAACTTTCGAGAGAAAATAAATACATTTTATTTGCCAGGTTCTCGCTCCAGAATTTAGTAATTATATAACTTGGGGGCTTCTTGTGCTTTTATTTTAATGTTCCCACATGACCTTCTCTACTCTAAGAAAGTCTGCTTTCAAACGCGTCTTTTATAAGTACTTAAGTTAATCGAAATAGACATTTGTACAGATGGTTTTATTACATATTCCCTGACAAGAAAATATTAGAATATAGTAGACTTTAAGTGATAGTCAAATGTTTTAAGAGGTGGTCGCTATGTGCGGATTTAGAAATTCCGTTCTGTTTGTATCAGACTGACAAAAATAGTTCACTCTTCGTTTCAAAAACAAAATTACAACTGTTTGAAAATTCAAACAATAGTATAATTACCTCCACAGGAAAGAAATTGCGTGTTGTGAAACACTTTTTTGTGTATTAATGTTTTGTCTTTATTCAGAAAGAAGTTCGAAAAATGTTCCACATTCCCAATGTAGAGTATTGATTGCCGGTAAAGGAATGTAATATCGGATTCATTAGTGATAGTTATGTATTTATTAACAAAAAAGAAAACCGGACGTGTGTATCCGAATGGCATTCTTGTTTCAACAGAAATCCATAGCAGCTCATAAATCGCATTCCTTTGAAATTCCGATGACCTGAACTATGCGCACCCTCCCCATCCCCCGTACAAAGCCACGAGGGAATATTAAACCACCTACATTTACCTGCAACTCGATGTGGAGTGCTTTTTCCTTTGATGTCTGCCAAACATAAGAACGTCGAGCTTCTTTTATCGACTTCTGTGCTTCTCTGGAGCAGCCGGTTTATTTTAAACAAGAAGGAATATAAATAAAGTTTATTATATACCACGCATTTTGGAAACAGCCAGGGCGGAAAGTGAGGTGAAGTTAAAGGTATTTAATTATTGGAATTTTTTTTTTGCTATACTGTATGACGTACAAGGTTTTCGAAGGGTGGAATCAGACTAAAAAATTGAATGCCATAGTCGAAATTTGAACCACGGATCTCCCGGTCTCCGTCTGGTTCTTAAACATTGAACTACCTTTATAACATGCCAGCATGGAACTCAATTTTCTAATTGACTCGTATGTTTTACAGTAAATTACCAGGAGATTTGATATACAATGAGATACATGCCCTTTGTGGCGACTTACTATGCTGTAAGTACGAGTACTTCACTCCCAGGCTTAATAGTGTTTTTACTTCTTTTTTTAATTTACGTCCTCCAACGTTTAAGTCATATCGGATGATGAATAAAATGGGTGAAAAGACGTTCAAATGAGCCCAGGGACCATAGAGCTTAGAGTTGTCAGACATTCATCTTTCAGGATAAGGTAAAACACCGGGAAAACATACCTTACCACCCTGGTCGAGATTCAAACTCGGGACCTCTTGAACCTGAAACACACACGCTACTGGCACGATACTGAAGCGGGAAATCTTCATACATAAATCACTGTTAGGTTAATTGATGTAAATTAATTGTTCCTTCATACTAGCCTTGGTTCAAATTCCGGCTATGGTACCGAGTTTTTCAATCTGCCTATCCAAATCTTAGCCTACATACGGCGGTGTAGAAGAACGATTAATTTCCACTTCGTCAAATTATTTGTGAACTATATGTAGAGTGTGGATGTTCACATTTTTACTGTATGACGATAATTGTCAGGACGACCTTTTGCCCCGCAGTGGGTGATCTTGGTAACAGAAAAATGTCAAGAGGACGAACAATTCGAGCCCCGACCTACCACTGAGAGACACCATGACGGCCAGCCGCTGATTACTGCCTTTTGACAGATGACTTCGGTGCTGCCGCCTCCAATTTTCCTGTCGGAGACTCACATACTGCACGGGATAACAATTTGGAACTATACTCAAGTGATCTATTTTAAAAAAATAAACTAAAGGGGACATTGGTTTACGAATATTCCGAGATTCTACACAGTCATTTGAAAAGGTCACTAGATTAGCTGTCCAACTTCCAAATATTATAATGATTTTCTATTCTTATTCTTCATTGATCAAATGTTTCCTTCGATTTCTACGCAGACTGTGTTAATGGAAATTCTAAGTACTGTGTTTTCTCTCTGAAGTTACGAGAAGCATTTTAAAAAATGTACAATAAATCCTACATTCGGTATTTAAATTCAGCATCTTCCAAGGATGCGACACATAGAATTTTAGAGAAAAAAAATCCCCCTCCTCAATTACCATTTACATGGAAACCTTTTAAAACTAACTTCCAGAAAGTTCGAGAATTGAAACTTTAAACATACCTCAGAAGTAAATGAAAACAAAAGAACTGGATAAAAAGGAAATGAAAAGCAAAATAGAAGGCAAAAATTAGACGTTTATAATTTTAAATATTCAAATTATGGATAATCTCTTCATCGCAAACTAGTTGTTACAAGCTGAAGTTCCGTAATTAGTATTTTTGTGATAAATAGCTAGTAATTTTTATTAAAATACGGTATGTTTACAATACTTTCATGACAAATGAAATGTATATATGGAATTTCTGGGGATAGTTTCTGAAGACTAATGAAATCTTAAATATAGCTCAGCACTGATAAGCATAGGCCCCCTTTTTAAACGTACGTATTGAAAATTCGAAATCAAAATTTTGCAGCACAATCTCGTACATTAAGCTTACTAGGTTATTTTGAACAACTTTGTAAAAATAATAAGCCTGTGGATGTCTAGCGTTATTTTAAGATCAAAATCACAACATATATTGCGTTGTTAATTCACTATTTATTCCACATTTTAAAAAACAAGTTACAACAAAAGAAAGTCGTCATAACTTCTATGTATCTCCAAGTTGCCTAACCTAAGAAAAATTGCCACAAGTACTGCCCCCCCCCCCCCCCCCCCAATGGATGGTTAAGAATCTTGGAGGTAGTCGTACTGTTCTTCCACTGCGAGTTGTTTGAGTAGAATTACCGGGAAGTACTGGTGTCGATGCAGCATATGGGTTTCACACGTGGGCTTTCGACTAATCCATGAGAAGGGTTCATTAGTTCGCAGGTTTTAGGCGGTCAGTAGAGACGGTATCATGCTTGTTGTTGCGATCAATTGTGAAGAATTTACTGTCCCGTTTAACAACTTTGAATGGTCCCTCATAAGGTTGTTATAAAGGTTTTTTCAACTGCATCGATCCGTACGAACACATGGGTTGCTGTAGATAATGCAGGATGCACAAAATATTTTGACTTTGCCTTATTCAGATATGTAGGTTGGTTTTCACGAAATGCAGACCTTAGCTGTTTCAGATATATTGCCATGTTCGTATCATCTTGCTGAGTAGGAACGAATAATTCCCCTGACTCAAATTGTCGTCTTCTATCTGTTGTGAGTTTGTAAGGAGTTCCGTATCTTGAAATCCATTCAGAAACAAATACCTGTGCAACAGATTCTGCTGAAATGTCTTTTATCGGAATTGCTTCTGGCCAAGAAGAGAATCGATCAATGATTGTCAGGATGTATCTATAATCTTGTGATAATGAAGTGGCCCTACGATATCCAAGTGCACGTGTTCAAATTTTTGCTGGACATGCGGAAATGTTCCCAACGGACTTCTTGTGTGTCTGCCAATTTTGGAACACTGACAGTTGATACAAACTCTTGCCCATGCTTTCACTTGTTTATCAAATCCAAATGGACATCACAATATAGTGAAGTGCCTAGTCCAGGAACAGGTTTCAGTGAAAGTTTCGGAAAACTGTTGTTGCTTTCTTCAAGAAGGTTTTGAAGTTCAGGATCATCCTTTTGCAATCTTGCCATGTTGGTGTAGTCGAGAGAACTGATCGTCTCTAATTTGGAAAGGTATTCTGCAACTATATTGTCTTTTCTTGATATATGTCTCAAATCTGTTGTGTATTGTGGCACATAATCCAGATGTGGAGTTGTCTTGGATAAACTTTCTGTCGGTTTTGCAGAAATGCAAAAATCAACGGTTTGTGATCTGTGACTGTGCGACCTTCAACCATGTATCTGAAATGTTTGGTGGATGCATAAATCGCCAACAATTAGTAGTCATAAGTGCTGTATCTCTTCTCAGTTTCTGTGAGTTTTCGAGAGAAGAAGGCAAGTGTTTTTTTTTTTCATTGGATACTTTTTCCAGCGATGCTCCTATAGCTACTGCAGAGGCATCAACATGCAGTAGTAGTAGGCGGTTTGATTCCGGGTGGGAAAGAAGGGTTGCATTTACAAGCTCTGCTTTGCAAGCTTCATATGATTCAATCAGTTCTGGAGTCCACACGATATGGCGATCATCGCCATAAGCAAACTGTAATGTCACCTGAGGCCAAGCAGCTTTATGGATAAATCGTCGGTAGTATTGAAGCGCCGCAGCATCCGATATGTCTTGGGTAACTTTGCTTTTATGAGAATTTCTACATGCCCTGGAAGTGGAACTGTTCATTGGCTTGAAATTCGGAAACCTAAAAAGTCCATGATGGATTCTCGAAATATGCATTTTGCAAGGTTGATTGAGTTACCATAATCTCGAAGTCTAGAAAAAATTACCCTTAAGTGCTCTTTATGTTCTTCTGCTGAGGTTGAAGCAACAAGAACGTCGTCAAGGTAGACAACTGCAAATGGCAAATCACCTAAAACTTCATCCATAAAACGTTGGAACGTTTGTGCTGCATTTCTTAATCCGAAGGTCATTACTGGAAATTCTAAAAACCCAAAGGGAGTTATAGCAATTTTTTCTATGTCTTATGGTGTTACTGGAATTGAATGTATGCACGCACTAAATCCAGCTTGGAAAAAATATTTTTACCAGCAAGTGAATGTGTGAAATCATGAAGGTGGAGTATGGGATACCTGCCTGGTAGTAGCATCATATAAATTTCGATAATCTCCACATGGCCTCCAACTGCCATCCTTCTTTTTGGTGAGATGAAGAGGGCTTGAACAACTGGGTTTCGATGGTCTACAAATGCCTAAATTCATCATCATCTAGAATTCTTCTTTTGCGGCTTGCAGCTTTTCTGGAGCCAACCGTCGAAAACGGCATCGAACTGGGGGTCCATTGGTTTCGATGACATGGGTTATCTTATGTACTAGATGCTCCTTTGGAAATTCATTTATATTAACACAATGAACTCATGTTCCAGTCTTTGTGTGAGCAACGCAGGTAGCTACAGATAAATGTGTGTCACCATCTATAACTTTTTTTTTTTTTTTTTTTTTGCCGGAGATCAATTAGAAGATTGTAATATTTCAGTAGATCTGCTCCTATAATAGGATGACTAACTGTTGTTAAACCAAATGGCCAACGATAGCTGCGTTGAGACCTAGGTTGAGATATAGTAATCGTTCTCCGTATGTAGCTAATAGAGCACCATTTGCAGTGACAAGTGTGAATTTTTAGGACCATTCATCTTATCTTTTGGGATTGCCTGCAAAACAGATACTTCAGCTCCTGAATCTATAAGATATCTAACCTTTGTTGTTTTATCTGTGATAAATAGGCGGGCTGAATTCGTTGCTAGTTGTTTTGGAAGGTAAGTACATGGTTAATGGCATTTTTTGGCATTGTCTCAGAATTTAGTATACCAGCAATAAGTAATGTTGGAAGAGGTTGAAGATCTGCTTTTGTTACGCCTACTATTTCGTCGACTGCGACTTGATGATCGCCCGCGTTGATAAGAATACTCTAATATTTCCAAACGTGAATTAATATCTTCCAGAGTGTTACCGAGCCGTGATAAATCACTGGTATTTGGGTTGATATCAGTGGCAACTGCGGTAACATAATTTGACTTTTGAAGAGCAGTGATCTCAATCATTTTATCAGTCATGGTAGCTAGCTTCTCCAGATTTTCACTTCTGACTGCGAGTACAGTTTGTACAGACAAAGGCAGACATCGAAACCACAAAGGTTTTAATATTTTATCTATAATTCTGCTACGGGCTAAATCTTTCATTTGCCGTAAAAGTTGAGAAGGCTTTTGGTATCCTAATTCAACTTCATTTAGAAGCTTACGTAATTTATATTTTTTACTGTCAGCAAAAATTGAAATAAGCTTTTCTTTTAACAAGAAAAATGTATCTTGATTAGGTGGGTTAGCTATAATATCGCTCACCTGCTCCATTATGTCGCAATCTAGGATCCGTATAACATAGCTAAACTTAGTTTTATCTTGCGTAATTCCTGCAATGTCGAATTGTTCTTCAAATTGCTGGAACCATAGATCTGGCAGATTTCTCCAGAAAGGAGGAATTTTGGCTGAAATCTTGCACACTTGCGGATTTTCTTCGCTTATCTGTGCTAAAGAGTTTTCCGGCATTTCAAGGAACAAATATATACTTCAGAACAAAACTTGTAAATTGTATTTACTCTGGAACGTCGTGGGTCACCAATTGTGGATGTCTAGCGTTATTTTAAGATCAAAATCACAACATATATTGCGTTGTTAATTAACTATTTGTTCTATGTTTTCAAAAATAACAGTTATAACAAAAGAAAGTCGTCATAACTTTTATGTGTCCCTAAGTTGCCTAATCTAAGAACAATTGCCACAGACATAATTTCCTACAAAAGGTGCATTGACTTGTTGGAACCCTGAAAAAAAGTAAATAAAGAGGTGGTGAAATGGAGGGACCATTCCCCACAATTCGCCTGCCGACCCGGAAAATCCCGAAAAATACCAATAGGTCAGGAAGGTCGACCTGAATGCGAATCGCACGCTCGGTTCAAATGAACTAATCTTGTGTAACATTTTCTACGAAGCCAAGTAAAAGATTAACAGCATTGTTACACTACTGGGACATTGGAAATGACACCCGAGTTAATAAGCTACTGGCATAAAGGTCAATTCGATATGGCGTTCCGCCGATACCAGATTTCACGCGGTTCCAAACCTTTTGAAGTTTGGTATTTTATATAGCGAGAGAAATGGGGTACATTGCTGACAGCGTGTTTACATACACACGCGGTTCAGAAAGTCAGCGGTGGAATCTCGGAAGTACGTAGTAGAGAGAGTAAAAGTGACAACATTCAAACCAATAGTATCTCCGAAGTGTTTAATGCTATGACAAAAGTTAATTTCCAACAATCGGGTGTTTTGATGGTCACCTAAAAATGGCAAAAATGTTTGTTTCGTAAACAACTCCATTAATACCTTTACCCATTACCCTTAAGGGAACAGGGAAAACACCATAGAGTTTATCATTCTTGACGATTTTATATAAACTGTAAATTGATACGTAAATTATCCGAATTAAATTGTAAATTATAATAAAATAAAATATAAATATTTTATGAAGTTGTGTTAATCTTAAGGGGTTACAGGTTCGGCAGTATGTTATAAGTGCATTTTGACTTGGAGGAAGATGCCATTAAGTACGGTAGTAAGTAGCGACGGGTGATTTTCAGGCAAATTCGTAGACGTAGTTGCGAGTGAAAGGGGAAGTTTGCTGTCCACGGTTGCCAGATTAGGTATGGCAGATTATGTTCTTGGAATGTGAATTAGCACATCTTAGAAAGTTATAGACAGTCTCTGAGTTGTAAAGCAGCAAAAGTCAGAAAACTAGAAATGATGTGGAAACATCAGATTAGAAGCTGGGAGTAGGGGTCCTAGAGTCATTAGCAAAGTGGAGGATATTAGGAAAATCTGTAGCTGAATAGCACATTCTGGGCATAATCTAGGACACATCTGGTCTGATCGCTGGTGACAGATTAGGCGTCATTCTGGCAGAACCGCGTGCTATCGCCTGGTAACACCCCGCATTCTCTAGTAGTTCCCATTGGTCGGCAACTTCTCCGCTAAAGTATAGGCGGTTGATTAAAAGTTTCGAATTCGGAACTGCTGTCATACTTTCATAGAATAATACACACCCACACATACTGCGAGATATGTTTGTCATAGCTTAAGCAGATCGTGAAACGTTATTACAGCTTGAAGCAAACGCTACTGCTTCAAAATCGAGATATTTGTTGTTATTTAATCTCTTTGTTTTCTTCTTGGTCATACAAAGTGAATGGCATTTCAAAGACATCACATAGCGACCAGCTGTTTAAAACATCTGACTATCACTTAAACTCTACTGTATTCCCTTGCACCGAGCAATAAGATAATGTTCATATTGAAGTACGTTAGAGGAACAAACGTTCGTTGAAGGGTCAGTAGAATTTTAAATAACCAGTTTGTTTCGAAGAGAGTTTCGGGGCTCACAGGACCCAGCAAGCCGAGTTGGGATATTTCGATTTTATGGGACGCTCGTGCCCCTGCATGGTCTCATCGATCCAACCGCCGACAGACGTTTAATCTGCGACGTCAGCTCGGCCGAGTTATAACTAAGGGATGGTGAATTAACACTCAAGTACTCTTGTTACAGCCTTTAAAAGCCCTTTCTTCTCAACCGCTTGCTTGGTCATTCATTCTTTCAAGCTGTTGTGCGCTGCTGTAATAAATGTCTCATATCTTACTTCCTAACCATTCTTTTACAAATTATTCCCAGAAACTTATTTTTGTACTCACTTTATGTTAATTGACGTAAGTTTTTGTAGAAATTGGTTTATTACTGCTTTTCTTTTAGGTACAACGAAACAGAGGAATACAGTAGACTTAAGTGAACACAAGATTTTAGACAGGTTTTTGTATAAATACGTTTCCTGAACGTTACAGGTCTATGAACGATCACACCATTCATACGCCCACCTCTTATGTCCATCACAGCCATTTAAAAAGAACTTCGTTTGCCGCTGTTATTAGATTTGAAACGACTCTTTTCTCAAACTTACACACACACGCACACACACACACGCACACACACACACACACACACACACACACACATCCTATTTGAAAAAAAAGTGTTACAACATTCAAAAGCTAACAAAGAATATCTTGGAAATGGTAAACTACACACAAAAAGGCCAAATCGCATGCTTTAACAAATCTAGTAGTAAGATTTTGTATATTTCTTACGGTGTATCAGTTATAGAAAGATCATTGAGAATGAAGAGGACTTCAAAATGTTCCCAGAAAGTTCATGATATACACAGGAACTGCAAGCTGTTATTGCATCAAATATATTCATAATTTTTCTCATGTACATTATTCAGGAGAGAAACCTGAGATCAGTGTTCCACTACCAAACAGGTGGATTAAATTAGAAGTCGTGAAATTTGTCGGTTTTCAGTTGTGTTAAAAATAAGCTTGTGTTAGTATTAACCTTTTGGCTATAGATGACGCCACTGGAAGCTCTGGAAGGTTTACTTAATTGCTGTTTTTTTCGTTAAAGGAAATTTACTGCCGAATTTGTAGTCGTATGCCTAATGAAGCAGTTGTAGTAAAAACGTGAGGATATTTTCAGCTCTTGTTTGGAAGACATTTTGTATCCGCAGTAATTGGATTTCCAGCCATCACTTGTTGTATTTACGTGCCTCTTTTGTCTCGATTTAATGTTTGTTTTTACTTTCACCTGCCAGATCTTGAATATATCGCTGCACAAAATCACAAAAAGAGATTATATGCCGGAGGGACGCTTTTATTGGCGCTGCTTTTTTGTTGTTTATTTTTTTTTCAGCAAACAGATGTAGTGCACCAAAACAAATCTGGCTGGGTGCTGCAAATTGCAGGCTTGCCAACGTTATGGTTCTAACAAATCCACCTGAAGTGAAATTGGCTTCCAAACATTCCGGTAGATGTACTCCCGGGAACGGATATTATTAGAAATAAAACAAAATACATCAATTGGTGTTTGAAACTAAGGAAACCAATGCACTTTTAAAAATTAAGATAAAAATGGGATGTAGAATAAACTCAAAGGTCTGTGTGTTTGTGTGAGTATACACCATAACACAAAAATAATTTATTTGTGCACTTGCGTGTTTTTGATCTTCCGTATACGAACTAGTTTCATTCTTCTACTGTTAACAGAAATAAATACTGTTAGAAGTGGGTTTTATTACTTATTTCCTTATACAGACTCAGGACATAAGAGAATATAGTTCACTGAAGTGACACTAGAAATTAATTATCTTAACTTTTTGATCTGAAAGCTATTTACCTGAAAATTGGATTAATGTGAATAAATAAAGCTGATATGTGAACTTCTTCACGACGCCGACTCCTCCCCATGGAGCCATAATTACTTGACTCATGAACTACTTTCTTTACCCTTACATGGCCCGCCGATTCCTCACCATGGAGCTTAGAACGCACCACGTTTCTATGCACTGGTCGGTTCTCACACAACTCGACTGACCGGCTGCTTCACGGCGCCGACTCCTCTTCAGGGAGCCGTACTGACGCTCCAGGTTCGAAACACATACACACAACTCTAAAACACTTTCTACTGTCTTCTGTCCAGGACTCCCATAAGCATAGCCAGAAGCTTCTGTGATAGATTCTTATAGTAATGCAAACATCTCGAATGGTAACAACACGACTCGCTTTTAGCTTAGTGACGGTAACTCGTCCTTTCCCGCGGCTCAGGCAACAGCCAACGGAAGACAGAGTCCGAGAGATTGCACCACCTACACTCGAACCTCCAACAGCAAACAGCAATGGCTACGTAACCTCCTGACATGCCATGCGAACGCCGATCTAATAATGTTAACACATTTGTTTCTGTAGATACTATAAACTGATTTTTGTGTGCAAATACACAAAATATAAAATGCACGTCTGAACGTTTAGATAGGACATTTGAAATTACGTATGTAATTTTCATACAAATCAGGACAAACAGAAAGTGTAAAAGAAAAAAATTGAATGCTATGCGCAAAAATATAAAACAGAGGAAAAGCACTTGCAGAATGAGTCCAGTTGCGTTAAAACGTGGTTCCCAGGTGACTTAAAAAACACGTCGCTGGGGATTTGCAAAAATGGCTGGTCGTGAAAAATGTTTGGCCAACTACTTGACAGGGTTTATGCAGTATCTATAACTTAAATTTTCATGTTCACCTACAAATGTATAACTGATAGCTCTGTGATGACTGATATTCCATTCCTCTTGCATGGTCAAGAGATAAAAATTTGAGATTAAATTGGAAAATTCAGACAAATAACAAGGAATACCTCAAATATGGTTGTCTTCCACAAAAATAAATTGATGTGTTGTATTTATTAGACTTTCTCTTACTCTTGTACAAACTATTCTTATAAATCATTGCTGCTCTATCCTCTTCATGTTAATCAAGATAAATGTTACGTAGAGATAAGTGATAGTCTATTGTTTTAAAACCAGTCACTATGTGATGACCAGGCAACGGATGTTGAGGTGCTAAGAAGTTAAATTTATTTGTCTTTATGCATTAAAATCAAGAAAATATTTGTTAAAAAGTTCGAAATATTTACTAAAACACAACATTATTTTCTATATTTTATATAGCTAATAGAACAACTTAAAATAAAACAGAACAGTTCTGATAACTCACCAGTGATGCTTATTGATATTATATGTCATTTGTTGGAAACTATTTATGCCAACAAGTGCCTTCTCTAAAGTTTCCATTAGAAATTTCTGCAGATTTTAACATAGCACTGTCCGGTATTGGAAATAGTCGTGTCGGTTATTGGGAGAATGTTCATTCTACGTCACAGGATGTCACTCCTGCATATTTCAAAAGAGACACGCTACTAATACTCATACTCTTAGTGTCTACTTGATGGCCTTCTAGAACTTGGGCAACTTGTTTCATAGTTTGAAATCCTGTATTTTTTCTGACACCTATTTAAACTTGTTTCAAAGATCGCATTTTTAAGCCTTCGAGTGTGTTCATTTTCGTTTCCTCATTAACGATTTCTTTAACTTCTTATCAAGAGATTAATTATTGCTTCTAGTTTTTAATGGAACCGCACAAGGAACTCAATTTAGCAGCAATATACGCCACGCCATTTCTTAAACAACTATTAGTTAAGATTTTGAACAATATCTATTTATGAAGCATCATCTTTGTTCATTTGATACACAACCGATTTAAGGCTACCCAGCAAACTGATTTAAAGCATAGTAGATCACTGCTGAAATTCACCCAGCGAGTAACAATTAGCGTTGGTGGTATTGGAACATCGGGGTTTTTATTCTTAAGCAGATCAACTCTCTTGGGGGCTTTAACAAACACCTTTCCATTAGATACCAACTTCTTCACATAGGGTACAGCAACCAGTAGTTCCGCACAACCCATGAAGCGGATGCATAACGTAAGTCACATTATTTTGGGATAGCTGGATCTGTGCTTCTGCTGCTTCATGTAAGATGTTGCGTCGGTCAGGAAAATAAGTACATTATAGTCATTTGGCCATAATATGTGCATACTTTCATAGAAGAGGCCTAGCAACATTATGATTTGTCACCGATGTTTCTTTGCAAGCTAGTAAAAACGCACGATTAGTAACTGTCTCTTCACTTTTAAGAACCGCTTCCACAAAAATTCCCACTATTCTTTCTGTTGAGTTTTGAGTTTCATCAATACACGCCCATATTTTCTCATTTTCGCACACAGCCTTGATTTTGCGTAATGTTTCTTCGTGGCGTTTTGGAGATTGTGTTTCCTTAAATTAGATTTATCTGGAGGACCGAAGTTCGTGTACATCATGAAAAAACTTTAATCTCTGGATTGTTTACTTTGTATAGAGGAATATTCGGCGAAACAAAAGTTCGACATAAATTTGAATACAGTTCATGATACTTGGAAGGTCCACAATATCAGCAATTATAAGCAATTACTTCATAAAATAACATGAAGCCGCCAAGATATATTTGTTGCCGGATAAATGCTGCGTCACATGAAGGCGTTGATGGACTGTTATAGACTTTCCATAAGGCTGAAAATATAGAAATTGTCCAGTAGAGCTTCTCGGGTTACCAGCCTTGCGATATTTATAAAGTTGCTCGAGCTTTCGTTCATGTTTACTCTATGGCCTTCTTCAGAAACATGGCCGAAAGCTCGAGCAACTTTATAAATATCGCACGCTGGTAAACCAAGAAGCTCTACGTAATAATCATCGCCATGAAAGCTTCAAATATTACATAGAAATTGTCCGTCTGTTTTGAATGTGTATGAACATTATTTAACGTAGCGCTGTTACCGAGAAGTTACACCATCCTTTACTGTCGTGCTGCTCGAAAGGTTGCCGTGGCTCTTTGTTAATACAAACATCTCAGATAAAACGGATTAATCTCGGAAGTGTGAGATAGATTATGGCGCACTTCTCGGACTGTGCTAAGCACCAATGAACGCATCACTTCAGCCAATGGAATGCGCAGGAATCGCAAATGACAGATAGATGATATGTACACATGGAGTAATCAGTGCGTTATCTGAGAGGTTTCTATTAAGAAGGATAAAGGCAGGGTAACCTTTTGAGCAGCATGAAACCTGCGGCATTTTGGTATATACACGAATCACTCTACATCCATATTAAACATTACCCGGCACTACTGAACTGAAGGAACAAGAATAACTGGGATGTGTATTCGTGTTGAGTTCAAGTGCATTGTGCATTATTCTCACATCTGAAACCTGTTTACCGTGAGTTACGTGTATATGTATTCGTGTATATGGACGCAATATACTTTCACCTGTTTCTTGTAGCAAACGGTTGGCAACACAATCTAATCTAAGGTTACTGGATAAACAGAAGGTTGCACAGCTTCTCTTCTCAAAACAAAGTCCTGTTGTTTGCCACCATATGCAATAAAAGGAGAAACAAAGTTCGGTATAGTAACTATATAGATAAAATGTATAATATATTTACTAATAACTAAATTGTGTAAAATATTTAGTTACATAAAAACATGTATTTACCTAAATATCCGTTACCTATGATGACTTTGAAAGTCCGTTCTCTTTGTACCCAGAGATATAACATGAATAATGACTTTTATTTGAGAAAATTATAAGTATTGGAGTATTAGAAATATGGCACATATAACGAACATCTGGAAAATGCAACACTTCCGAAAAGCTTTTGTCATAAACAGTGTGCATGCTTTATGTAGGTGGACTTTGTATCTTACGATTTATCGGCTATGCAAAAGTCATTCAGGATGAAGAGGACAACAGGCTACACCAAACCAAGTCGGCAAGAGCCATGTGGTAAAATCTCATTGATCGGACGCTATATACTTTCTACCAACTAGTACGCCGTAAAAGTGCACTTTTGGGCTTAAGTGCGTAGCAGTGTACACCACTAACTTCCCATGCTGTACTACTGTCAGGGAAGGCAAAGATTCTGTGAAGTTTCTATCGTACGTAAACAAGCAAGAAGACTTTTAAAACAATTCTGGTAAAGAGAGAAGTACAAAGCGGATGATTCTGGAACCTTTAAACACGATAGTCTCTGTTAACGATCTGTCAGTCAAGGTAGAAGTTTAATTACTCGCTCTTTTCACCTGTTTCATCCAATTCTGACATTTCATTTCTAAAAGAAGGATACATCGAATTTTTAATTTAATTAAAAGATTCCAAAAACAAAATGCTTCCGCGTCAAATATAAAGCATTGTTTTCAATTAGAAACTCAAGTCAATTTTCCTGGAACCATTTTCATTGAAGGAATCGCTTTCAAATGTACTCCTGGGTTGGAATACCAGCGTAATCAATATTATTCCCCATCCTAACAGAGTATGATGGCTCTGTGGTCCACACTCGAGAGCTCATGAGTTCGACACCCGGTCGCTTGGTGAAACCTAGAAATGATTATTGGAATTTTTTCAAATGAGAAGTCCCTATTAGATTTTTGTACCGTAGACTTGTAAAGAGAATGGAATTTCGAAGTCATCGTTTAGCTACCATCTGTTTAAAACTTTTGACTATCACTTCAAGTCTATTGTATTCTCTTGTACCTAGCAATAAAATAATGTTTATTTTGATTATCATGAAATAGATAGAGGACTGTGGTTTTGAGATTAGTATCTACAAGAAAGAGTAGAAAAATCACGTGAGTAAACACACTAATCTCTGTTTCATATAACCTTGCCCCGCTGACATGTAGTCTCACCAAGGCGGCCCGGGTTCGATCCCAGGCGACCGCAAAGTGAGATTTGTGATGGACAACACGGCGCTGGGGTGGGTTTTCTCCGGAACTTCCGGTTTCCCTCGCCATCTCATTCCACCGGTGCTCCATCTTCATCTCATGTATCATCAGTATCACCGCCTGCAGTGCCGTATGTAGTAAAAGCGGGCGTTAAACACTACACATTTCCGCTGACATGTAATATTCCGCGTGAAACTATCTTTCTCCTCATCCTAAATGGCTAATGCTTTCGCGCCATAGGCCATAGTCAGTGCCTTCCCGTCACATTTAAACCTGCAGTAAACGTCATAATAATTTCCAGGAAGATAGATAAAATCATACAAATAAGAATATGAAGGCATGCAAAAATAATGAAGTTTATAATGAAACTGAGCAAGTTGAAACTGAATGAATGAGCAATGAAACTGAAACAAGTTTATAATGAAAGGCCTTCGGCCTTTTCCACTGGGATTTTTTAAACCAGCACACGTACCTTGCAAAAATGTTTGTCTTTCAGCCTTAAAAGTCGTGTCACGCCATAATTGTTGTGTGTTCTTCATTCACCCAAGTTTCGTCGAGGTAGTATATTTTGCGATATGTATCCCGGTACAGTCTGATTGTCCTTAAATAACGTCTTCGCCACACAGCAATATCGCCCCTGGAGTGGTAAGTTTTCCTGTTGTCTCAATTTCATGTCACGATGTTCTTACGCATCTAACACATCTGTAAGTTCAGAGCACAGCTGTTCGACTTCTCTCACTGACAAAGACGGATTCTTTTCTGTGAGTGCATTAAACACATGCAACACAATTCTTTTCTCGCCGCTTCGTAAAGGTTTTCCCTTGCGATGCTAAGGCGAAAAACTGGCGTTCGACTCTTCCATTATACATATAAGTACACGCGCAATAAACGATCAATAAAATAATTTAACTCTCGCACTCGGCACAACACACCTTCGAACTGCGATATATGACTAATCCAGTTCAAAACAAGGTCAGTGATAAAAGTCATATAAACAAATGTCATCACTACCGCTAAATTACGTGCTATCGTGAGATGTGCTTGAAAGCAAAGGAACCTCCTCTTTACTTTGTTTAAGAATTAACATGCATTTCAGATAAATCAACTCTGTTGCGTAATATGTTTAATTAAAAAACTTACGAAAATATAAATTTGACAATTCTCTTCCAACGTATAAAGATATATCACCATGTTACATAACGAACTAATTTTTACCGCACAACAGTCTATTCTGCAATAGTAACCAATGAGAGGTGATTAGGTTACGTGACCGTTAAGAGATGCGGGGCAAGCTTATGTGAAACAATGATTAGATGTGCTTCTGTGTTGACAAACAAATTTTCAGATAAAATAACACGTCTAAGCCGTTACATAGTAACCAGCTGTTAAAAGATTTGACATTTCCTTGAAACAACTTTATCAATGCATTTTACAAATGTTTATCTACAAAAATATAAAACAATTCGAAATATAATCATTTGTAAGGACTTAGATGTTACATGACATTTTCTACCATTTCTTCAACAGTTTTTACTCTCTCTATAGTTCTTACAGTTATGCGGCAGGGAAATAAATCTGTATACGTCGGTTACCAAGGAGATACGTTTTAATTACATAATGCAGACGATACTATGGTACCGCACCGGAGGCTGTTATACGTGGATTGAATATCCTGCCCGAGGGTAGATTTGAGCAAGTACCCTAATGTTGGAATCTATCTGGGGGAATACTCACTCTATTGTAGTGCGCTGTAAGCCTTTGGCGATTCGGGGTGAGATACACACAGGGGTGAGACAAATGAGCTGAGGTGAAAGGTCAAAGATCTCCGAGCAGGTACATAATAGACTTGGCGAGAAACAGATAATACGTTAATTCTCTCCACTGATGCAATTCCAGTGACCAATCTCCAGATTACAGTAGAACAAAACATGTCGTAACAATGCATCTGAATATTTGTAATGCAAATTTTCCAATTGAAGGTCTATAATCTTTCATGAATGATGCATTGCGCCCAAAACTTTAATATCGAGAATTTTCAAAAATAAAAGTCCAGGAAAAATGAAAATAATTTATTTATTAAAATTCATCAAGTGTTACATAAAGATTTTGAAGAAAATATTTCCAAACTGTCCTTTACATGAAATATTTTTCCGAAATTTCATTTCTCTCGGAAGAAGTCTTCCTTATTCTTGTTCCTCTATCCTTTTGAAACTTTGGATCTGATAGAAAACCGGGAATAGATGATCCGCTTGATGCCTGGTGTGAGGGTGAGAGAAGTGGATGATAGTATGAGGGCGAGATGGAAAATTGGAGTGATGGCGGGGAAACCGGAGATCACGGAGAAAAACCGTTCCAACGCCGTGTTGTCTCAATTTGTGGTCGCCGGGCAACGAACCCGGGCCGCCTTGGTGAGAGTCGAGCGATCTAACCACTAGACCACGGGCGGCCTAGACAGAATCCTACTATGCAAAAATATAGAAATCGATAAAACACAATCTACATCAAATAATATTTCGTGGAATTAAAATTTCTGAGATATTCCTTGTTACAGGTTTGAATTTTCATATACTTTTCTCAAACGGGAATGCTTTCCATATCAGAAGGCCTTGCAAGGTTTCAGGTCTACCCAAGTGTTGTTTACATTGCCTTAAGCCAAGACGAGAATACTTTGGCAATAATGAGCGCTATTGTCACCTGATGGCAGATATTCTTGTCTCGTCCAAGTCATTATAATACGTGAACTGAAGTCCATATCATGACCTATCGGGCCACCCGGCTTCTGTTTACATTCACAAGTTCTTCAAGGTTTCATATCATGGACATGTCAAACACTTCACATGATGTAAACACGCACCCATTGTCTCAATTTATTTGTGTGCTGTTTTGAGACTTCCAAAGCCCGCCAGAAGAAGCACATTTCCAAAAGGT
The DNA here is from genome assembly GCA_030765055.1 of Mantis religiosa. Taxonomy (NCBI): domain Eukaryota; kingdom Metazoa; phylum Arthropoda; class Insecta; order Mantodea; family Mantidae; genus Mantis; species Mantis religiosa. The sequence continues at coordinate 80,854,984 of CM060952.1, read as the reverse complement.
TTAATGCCTCTCTGTATACGTTTGTACAGCAAAACCTAAAAACAAGCCAAATTTGGTATTTATGTTCAGCATCTTTCAAGAATGCGTCATAAGGGTTGTAAAAGGAAGCCCAGCCTCTGCAATCTGCCCTTCATATGGGACACACGATTTACCAAAATTAACTCTAACGAATTTTATTAGAATATTAGTATTTAAGAATATTTCTATGACAAATGAAATGTATATCTTGAATTTTCTGAAGTTCTCTTCATTCTGAATGACTTTTGTATAACTGGCAAATTGAAGCAATACAGAAGGCCTTACTAAATTAAAATGTAGATCATCTTAAAACATACAGTTTATGTCGAATTGTTGAGTCCAACATTTTGGAAACATTTGTTATTTATTTCTGTTTCCATAAACATGTACTTTTGTAAGAGGAAGGATTCGTTTTCTTTTCTTTTTAAGCTTTGATTATTCAAATTTCAAAGCCATGACATGGTGACTAGTTCTTAAAAATACTTACTATCAGTACAGTGTAATGTATTCTTTTATTTCTAGTGGGTACCTTTAAGCAAATGTGTAATAAGACAATATCTAGAAATGTTTACATTCAAAAACATGAAGTAGATATATTAAAAGGCGTTTTAAGAATATTCTCTGGAAGAGTTAGTACAGAAAGTCGTATAATGCAGACTGAACTTTATACATGTAGCGAACACTCCTAAAACTCTGGCACGTCGTACAAAATGGTACACGTGTTGATATCTGGAGCAGGAATCTGGTTTACAAGGGCGTGGTCACGAGTTGAGATGTATGAATGATGCCAGATAGAAGTGGTGATGATGTCTGCACTCTAGGGGAGCATCCCTATCATTTGTTTTAGTACATCTTATATCTTAAATGTTATCTTCATATTACTTTCTCTACCTATTCTTCAGCATATTATCGATATACAAAGTAATTCTTCTGGCTAATTCAGTTAATAGAGGCAAATATATTTACAGATGGTTCATTTATTTATTTGTATATATAATGCGAATATGGGAATACCGTTGACATTGACTGATGCTGAAATGTTTCAAAAGCTGGTAACTATGTAATGACTTGGTTTTCCTTTGCATTGTCGAGACATATAAAAACGAATAACGACGTCCTATTTGAGAAAAGTGTAAGTATTGAAAAATTCAAACATATAACAATAAATATGTGATAAAGGCTATCTGCTTAAGGAATATATAGTGTGTATTTTATAAGGTCTACAATTTTGTGTAGCAAGATTTTGTTTATCTCTTACGGTATACCGGTTACACAAAAGTCATACATAATGAGGAGGACATCTCAGTACATTTTTCATGGAAGTTTCTTAAACATAGATATGATATTTTAATTAAAATCGTTAGACAACTTTTGAGAACATCAAAATTGTCTTGTAAACGATAGTCTGGTAGGAGATATTCTTGAAAATGTGATGATGGAACAGTTGGCAGAATGAATGGTGCGGGAAACTGGAGATAAGCCGACAAGACACCGCTTCATCTACCACCAGTCACGCATACGGTAAAGTAAGGAAATTATTAGATTCCTATAAATTTGTCGGGTAAAAGTATCAAAATTTCTGAATTTGAAAATAATTTAAACTGGATTTAATCCCTTGCGTGAATGCATAACATGATAATTTTGTCCCCTAGCATCACTGAATTAACAACTTTTCTTGCTGGAACATCTTTTACTCAGTCCATGGTGTCAGAATTCTACAGAGAACAGTCACCCTTTGCAGAGAAGAAATCTCGTATTTAATTTTCGAATATTTTCTTGAATTGTTCGAGGTGTAATGAATGTTTGAAAGCGGTCATCTGAGATCAACTTTTGGTAAATATGAAACCTATCTGCCTACATTTAATTGAATAAAAGTTATTTCCATGTATACCGCAAGACTATATGGGATATTGATTCTGTGCTTTCGATTTACTTTGTAATATATTTATCTAAACCTGGTTGAGAAAAATTCTTTAAGTATTGATAATACCAAAACTTCTTGGAGACATAAGCTCAAACAGTTAATAATAATTAATATATTATTTTGAGTCTGATAATTTGCACATCTCCGTATTGCTAGGCATTTTAGCTAAGCCTTGTCTCGGGCTAAAACACGGGTGAATGCACAGTACATATGTGTACTATTTTATGAAAACGATCGTTTTTTTAAAAAAAATCAACTTACATATCAATTTGAAGGGAGAAAATAGCATTCTGTATGATATAGGATTTGTTAGCATTTCGTAAACTAGTGAAGAATCATTCGCAAGAGTTAGTAATGACGTCACAGGGAGGCTGTAATTACACCCCTGTTCGCATTAAAAATGTTCTGCTCATTTCGGAAGTGAAACTGGGGGATGGATATGATCCCTTGTAAATGGCACTCTCTTTGCTGGCGAATTACCGTGCAGGGGAAATCAAAAGCAGCACGTGTACTACGTCATTGAAAAGAATCAGTCCACTTCACAGAGAGCTCCATTAGGGTATATGGCCCTCATCATTCAGGCCGCTATAAGCTGTTGATTGATATGGACCTCCTGCCAATTATTTACAGCACATGCGTCTGAGATTTCCACCAGAGAGTTACGTACTTTCATTTTACACGTAGTATTAGCAAAGGAACAATTTATATTCCTCTAAACTTAACTCATCTAGCGATGTAAGACAAATATTTATATTTACATGGCTTTCGGAGTCTTGGACTCGACTTCCAGGTGCAGATTGAGGAATATTATTTTTATCTTCCTACAATCTAAAAGCGTCTGTGATTTAAGGTGACTAAAACAGCCCCAAAATACGAATTAACACCACTGTCTATGTATTCCAAAGAAAATTCTCCCAATATGACGATTACGTTAAAGAAAGAATATGAATTAAAATCAGATGAATTAAGAAAATATATTTTCTGTGGAAATTAATTATTTTGTATATATTCCTGGTTTCATTTTGAATTTTTCTCTACTGGAGAATCAATTACGTAGCGATCAGCTCTTAAGACAATGTACCTGTGAAATTGAATGAAGTATGGAAAAAGTACATTTAATTTATTCTTTTTACTGTATTTACCCGCATGAACTTCATAGTAATATAAAATGTGAAACTAAAATATAAAATAAAGTACATAATTTTAAAAATATGTAGATAAATATTCGTATATGTGTGTGTGTGTGTGTGTGTGTGTGTGTGTGTGTGTGTGTGTGTGTGTGTGTGTGTGTGTGTGTGTGTGTGTGTGTGTGTGTGTGTGTGTGTGTGTGTGTGTCCATAAATATTCGTATGCAATAGCATAGGAATGTTTTTCTATGTGAATATTTCTATATAGCTATATGTATTATATATATTTATATATATAAGAATACGAATGTTGTACTGAAATTATATAGAACTTTTCAGTGAATAAAACATCTCATGCAGCAGCAATCCCTTACGTTACTAAAGTAGTTACTTCTGATACAAGGTTGAAAGGTATTTTGTAGTGCTGTAGATAGATCAAAAGTTTAATCTATTAATCATGTTACTTTAATCGATTAATGTATCGTTTAATCGAAATATTATCCGCTTGAAAATTAGGTTCAAGGATTATATAGCCCGCCTTGGTAGCGTGGTGGTAGCATGTCTGCCTCACGTTCAAGAGGTCCTGAGTTCGAATCTCGGTCAGGGTAAGTTACCTGGATACGGTTTTTTCCGGGGTTTTCCCTTATCCTGTAAGACGAATGTCGGGTAACTCTAAGCTCCGTGGATCCCGGACTCATTTGAGCATCATTTCATCCATTCCATTCATCGTCCGATATGACTTAACGTTGGAGGACGTAAATTAAAAAAAAATATATAAAGTACTTTAATACGCTGTATATTTAATTGTTTATGAAACTTTTAAATATTTAGATTCAAAATTTGTGTTTGCATCAAGTCCACATGCTTTATGTATTGAATTAGATCTACAGTATTTTTGTAAGTAATTAATTAGTAACGTATTATATCAATATCTACTAAGATTTGTGAGATTGACATTCAAATAACAGTTTACATGAAGACTCACCTAGTTCACTTTACAAAATACTTTTTTCTATCGGCCACTTTACCAGATTCATTTAGCTGAAAGTCGAAATGAGCACCCAGTTCCCCTAGTAGATTTTCGTATGCCACAATTTTAATTTCACTCACCACAAAAAGTTTCTACTTATTTTAAATTTTTAACACAAAACTTTCGCTCACTGTCACGAACTCAGAAAAGTTACTGGCTTACTGCAGTTTACAGTAAAGTTACACCACCACCAGCCCTGAAAAGAGGGATCAGTTATTGTTTCCATAGCTGCGTAATCGAAGTGTTTGGTTGTAACGATGTTTTTAAGAACTTTTTATATGAATATTCAGTTGAAAATTCTTGTTTCCTGATCTGACTATTAGTAGGCCATGGAATGACAATATAAAAAAATTAAGAATGGTTGCTAAGAAGAAGAAAATCAATAATCTTGCTTGATGTGGAAGCACGAAAAGTTTTTAGTTTGAATGTGTAAAAATATGTGTAATTTTGTGATTGGCTATAGTAATAATTGTATTACGTAATGTGATGACAGCAGTAAATCGGCCAAACATAAAATAAGTAGAGGAATAACTATAGTAATGGAAAATCAATAGTCTTCAGAAAGAGATATTCGGAATTCTTGATAGTGATGAATGGACGCGCAGAAGTGAGGAATTTTAAGTAATTAACAGAAATGATTTATTAGGGAAATAACGATTTATCGATATGTTGGAGTAACCTGCAGTGATTGATTAGGAAAGAAAGTTCGATTAAAATGTAATCCAGATTATACAATTGAATTATGTATTACGAAATCGGACTTATCTAAAATTTTATTTAAGTCACTAGAAACCACACCGGAAAACAAGAGATCTCATGACTCTTATTTAATCAAACTCAATCATCAAGAAACAGTTAAAACTACAGCGATGTAACCAGTTGTACCAAAAACTGGTTATATGGTACAAGGTTGTACAGCTCATTTTATGCTAGCAAGCGATAAACAGTTGTGTTGTCACACACAAGCTGTAAGGAAAGAAACCTCTCTGTCAGCATCTGTATGTAGTTATGTACCTCTTAGAATATTTCACAACAGAAGTGTTATTTAGATTCTTCGGTGTTCAGAGTGATTTGTTGTAGCTATCAAGTTTTATATAATTCAAAGTTCAAAGAACATTACGTGTCTAGTGAAAGCTTGCTGCGTTGGAAAGGCTGTTTAGTTTGGAAGCAATACATCAAAACAAAGAGGGCGAAATTTGGCTACAAGAGTTTTGATTAATATTTATTGTAATCGATTAATTTAATCGACTCGATTATTCGATTAAAGTTTTTAATCTTTAAAATAAAGAATTAATCGAGTAAATCACGCAGTACTAGTATTTTGTGAGTATGTGTGATTCGGAATCGAAACTGCAGGCCGAGACCTACGATCAAAATAAAATCCTGTTAACCCTGTATACACTGTATACACAGTTCAGTGAGGTCTACCCGAAAGTCCGAAGACCCCGGCCTCTGGTACCCGGGAGCAGGGGGTCTTTCTGTGGAGCAATACCTGAAGTCTAAAAGGCCCCCCATCGACAACAACGTGAAAACGGGTGGAAGTGGCTACGCCTCTTACGAGTTTATAGATCATATATAAATACGCTTTTTCATTTATTTCTCCGCATTGTAAATGCAGTGGTCCTATCAGCGGCCGTTCTCCTTTGGAATATATCAATGGTGCTAACTCCTATACGTTGGGTTGCAGGTACTTCAGATGTTTAATAATTAGATCACGCACACATTCGCACTCTCAGTCATACTTTCGACTCTGGGGAAGATGGGGAATCATCTTGGTTGGAGAAAATCCCCCAACCCGAGCCCGGAATCGAACCCGGGACCCCTAGCACGACAGGCAGGTGCTCTACCGACTGAGCTACGGGCCAGCCTATATGATATTGTTTACTTTCTCATGGTCTTCATATTCTCGGTTTGCGATGTTCATTTGGCTTGCGTAGCATCAGTGTTGACAAGATAAATTTTAGAAAACCACAAGATTCTACGTAAGAGAGGCAGTGGAAATAATAAAACGATGAAAATAACGCAACAACAATTTAATTAATCAATAGATGACCACTTTACTCATCTTTTGAGAAAATAAGTATTTTATACAAGTATTCTGATTAGATAAAATGCATGATGTACAGTTAAGTCAGATTGACGGTCTTCTTGAATTGGGTGATTGTCACATTCCCCAAGAAACCTAAGATGGCACTACCGGCGTGTTAAAAGCTTTAGAGCACTGAGCGTAAGATTTTTCTAGTTTTAACAATCGTGAACTACTAAAAGGCCCACTGTTACTATCAACTGTCTAAAAACAATAGTTTCGTTTTTATTTTCTTAACTAACACCTTTACGATTTCTGCAAAGCTAATTGCTAACACAGTGCAATGGAATGGTCGTTTGTAAATCAAGGTAAGAAGACAGTGAAACTGATGTGAGATAGAGTCCATTTAAGCCAGAGTGTGTTTAAAGTGAAGAAGTTTCTCAGCTCGTAAGCCACCAGAGAAAGTTGGTTGTAGTTACCTGGACTACGCCTGGGAGGTATGCAGCTCCTGCAAACACGTCGGTAGAGCGGGCTGCGGGGCGCAGTTTATCTCAGGCGTTTTATACGCTCAACACGAAATGTTATTTCCTCTACCACATTTAGCAGGTAGAGGAAGTCACACCCGAAAATTCCATATCGAAAACGTTCCAAGTTCCACTCAACATAATAAGACTGTGTGTGAACATGATTTTCTAAACAACCTCTGAAGTTATCTTTTTTTTAACTAGTGTACAGTGAGAGATATACAAAACTGACCATTAAAATGTTAAACACATAATTTAACTTTCTTTGTGGAGCATACGATGTCCGATATTATTATTCATTTATTATCTCGGAAACGAAGATATTGATTTCATGGTTTTTATGCCCTGTCAATACAAAATAAAATTTCAATGTCATCACATAGCGTCCAGCTCTTAAAAGATTTAACTATCACTTAAACCTACAGTGTGGAATTATTCTCACTGTCTCTATATGTAATGAAACATTTTGGGCAAATGTTTACATAAGAACACACATTATTTCCCTTTTTATTTTTATTTATTCGTAGTCTCATAAATTTATTTCCAGTAAAATATCGGTATCAAATATTTGTTGAAATGAAATACTTCCTGTACTTACTGTAACTACATAGATAGTAGTAGCTTCAAATTATTTTTACAGTCAGAATTAACTGGAAAAAGAAAAAAATGGAGTTTTGTAGAGCAAATTCTGGAGGATGTTTGAGCAGCGACTATGGTTTTAATTTTCTTTTGCAATTCTTCAGTATAATGAAATGAAGTTTCGCTCCTGAATAAATGAATATTTTCCAAACATAAAATTTAAAATTGCCGATGTGTGCAAAAGGTAACGTTAAACACATATCTTAACTATAAGCAAAATTAAAATCTTCGTAATTGTTATGGTGCATTTTCTTCTTAAACCATACATTTTAGTGATCTTCCTATATATTTTAATATTTGATTAGTTGACAATTTTCATGTTAATCTGAAGACATATACACCAAATATCTGTTTTATTATTGGCGTTCGCGTGGTCTGCCGAGAGATTGCGTCGCCATTGCTGTCTGTATTGCAGGGAAAGAGTCGAGTCCGGCAACTTTACGGTTATAGCGAAAAAGCAGAAGTAAGAAAATAGTGTGACGCTTACTGAGTAGCGGAGTGGGAGTGGTACGTCTTCAAGGCGTGTCATGAGGCCGGGGCGGAACTTGTTGTTACTACGTAAAAGACCTTTCCAGACTATGTATCGAGGAGAATCCAATTCCAGAAATATCTGCGACGTAGAGTGTAGCTCCGTGTTAGAGATGGTCCTGTGTGTAGGTCAGATAGATTATAGCAGCACAAAGGGTGCGTGCTACATAGATTTAAGAAAACATTGTAGAGACCTTCAAACAAAAGGCTGATTTTACGTTAGCATTGACCTAATGATCTGGTGAAAATAAAGTAGTTTCCGCCTTTGTCACATTATTTATGCTAAATTTTACAAGCACACAAACACACACATACACACTATATATAATATATGTGTGTGTTTGTGTGTGTGTGTGTGTGTGTGTGTGTGTGTGTGTGTGTGTGTGTGTGTGTGTGTGTGTGTGTGTGTGTGTGTGTGTGTGTGTGTGTGTGTGTGTGTGTGTGTGTGTGTGTGTGTGTGTGTGTGTGTGTGTGTGTGTGTGTGTGTGTGTGTGTGTGTGTGTGTGTGTGTGTGTGTGTGTGTGTGTGTGTGTGTGTGTGTGTGTGTGTGTGTGTGTGTGTGTGTGTGTGTGTGTGTGTGTGTGTGTGTGTGTGTGTGTGTGTGTGTGTGTGTGTGTGTGTGTGTGTGTGTGTGTGTGTGTGTGTGTGTGTGTGTGTGTGTGTGTGTGTGTGTGTGTGTGTGTGTGTGTGTGTGTGTGTGTGTGTGTGTGTGTGTGTGTGTGTGTGTGTGTGTGTGTGTGTGTGTGTGTGTGTGTGTGTGTGTGTGTGTGTGTGTGTGTGTGTGTGTGTGTGTGTGTGTGTGTGTGTGTGTGTGTGTGTGTGTGTGTGTGTGTGTGTGTGTGTGTGTGTGTGTGTGTGTGTGTGTGTGTGTGTGTGTGTGTGTGTGTGTGTGTGTGTGTGTGTGTGTGTGTGTGTGTGTGTGTGTGTGTGTGTGTGTGTGTGTGTGTGTGTGTGTGTGTGTGTGTGTGTGTGTGTGTGTGTGTGTGTGTGTGTGTGTGTGTGTGTGTGTGTGTGTGTGTGTGTGTGTGTGTGTGTGTGTGTGTGTGTGTGTGTGTGTGTGTTAAACAATGTGAGGAAAGCATCTAGCTGCTCTTGGGCATTTCATCCATAGTTACACTGAGTAGTACTTCTAAAGTATGCAAAATAAATTGCGATAAACTACAATGTATATTCACTTGTTCACTTGAGGTCCATGAGGTCAACTACATTTTAAAATCTGATATATTCGAGGTTTTTCTAAGCATAAAAGAAACAACTCAAAATGTTCTGGTCCAGCATCCAAAAACTAATTTATTTTGTGAAATCATGCCCGTTGGTATGATACTGTTTGGAGGACTGATGGGAGAATAAAAGCGAGCTATCTCGTGGAGCTATTGTTTCTCACATCACATAAATCAGGTGCTTCTCTTATCACTACCTTGTTTTTTGTTGTTTCCGCGGTGTTTATAGCCAGACGTGCTGCAGTTTTAATGTTCTTATCATTATCGAGGCCCGTGCACCGCGTGCAGCAAACTGCCACTAAAGAACAGCTAAAAACCAGCAATAATGAGCTTTACAGAGCGAGCCCATTCGATTTAATGTTTTCACTAACCTCTGACTGGCAAAACACTCCTCTCGTATGTAGAGATTCACTTTTGCAGATAAACGAAGCAACTCATCAAATAACTTTGCTTAGAAAATAGATTATGACATTTAAACTACTTTTTCCTAAGGCACGCATATTAAAAAAGTCTTATGTTGCATTCACATCGGTTTCTCTACCCATTCTTCAACAAAATATCCGTACAAAACCTATTACTTATAACAATTCATGTATATCAATATGGTAATTTGAAGAAATTTTTTGCGTGGCCAAGAAGTAAATAGCGGAATAACTTCTTCATATTTGGACCACTTTACCGTGAACACAGTGGTCAGGGTTGTTAACATTAGTCAAGAACAGGAAAATTTCCTTCACCTGGTGGTGATTTGAGAATATGCAAGGTACATAAGTTACGGAGGCAGTTTGAGTAATGTTTGCCTTTATATATCATAGCTTAACCTCCACCCAGACAGAGCCCTTGTTTATCTTCCTTCCTGTTAAAACTTTAATGCTCTCTCGGTATAATATACGGATATTTACCTTAGATGTACGTTAACATGTAAAATAGATACTAAACTTAACATCACACATCTTCAAGAAAATGAAATCGTTTTAACCTTTAGCGGACTGTTTAAAATTGTATGTTATGTCACACCCGTGCTAGATCCTGGTCGGTGACGTTTTCTCTACCAACTGCAAACGTTTCATACCATTCTTTTCACACCAGCTGCAGACATCGAATTACTTGTTGGTGAGACCAGTTTTCCAAACGTGTCACCATTTGTGTTTACCTACAACTGACCCTCTGTGTGGCGAGTAATGAAATGTGTAGTGTTTAACGCCCGCAGGCGATGTCACTGGTGATACATGAGATGAAGATAGAGTATCGGTGGAATGAGATGGCGGGGGAAACTGGAGATCCCGGAGAAAACCTGCCTCAGCGTCATGTTGTCCACCACAAATCTCACTTTGTGGTCGTCTGGGATCGAACCCGGGTCGCCTTGGTGAGAGCCAAGCGGTCTAACCAGTGAGCCACGGCGCGGCCACTCTATATGGCGAGTGGCTGAAACTTTGGACAGTATTAGATTTACCGCACACTACTAACGAACAAACATAACATTACATTTTGAATACCGTATGTGTTCGTGTGAATAATTTCGAAGTTTTTCCTTGTAATACGTGAAAACACATACTTATTTTTACTTTCAACATCATGACATAAAGTATCAGTAATGACATAAATGACATAAAGTAAAGTACTTTGTGTTTTACGAGTCCAAATGTTTAGCAACATATGAATAGTGAAGCCATATTCAAGAATAATTAGAAGTTGAGCTTCTGAGATTTGATAATATAAGAATATTGCAAACAAATTTGTAAAACCCTGGACTCATTCTTCTTAAAAATGAGCTAAAGACGACTTAGACGTAGAGGCAAATTAGCTCATCGAGGGGTTACATATAATCTCTAGCTCTAGTTGATCCTTTATGTACAGACACGGAAGGAACGGATAGGATGAAGAAACCGCAACATACATATGGACGCAGAAACGGATAATGTAAATAGCAGAGATGCGCAGGGTTCCTTAACGTTTATTGGCTCGACCAATAAATGAGACAATGGTTGCGACCTGCCCAAACCGCTGGAGAGTGATTCATAGGCTTCTCTCCCACAGAGGGAAACGAGAACTCTCGGCCAAGCAGTAGAAGTCCGTTCGGCCACCCTCTGACGGAGCCAGAACTTCCAACACGCAAACCACCTTGCCACCTGTAACATGAAAGGGGGAGACGAAATGACAGGAAATAATGGAGGGAAGAGTCGTGTTAGAAGATGCATCACTCCAGCATTCAGCTTGCTGACGAGGGAAAACCATGGAAAAACCCGCGGTCAGAGTGAGAAGGCAGCAGAGATCGAACTCGTGAGTCATTAATAATGACGTATAAACTAAAAATTCCCTATCAAAATAAAGTATATTAAAATGCAGAGAAGTGACCCTTAAGAGTGGTTTTAAAATGTTATGAGCCACAACATCAGAGAGAAAAAAAGAAGATTCAACGTAATCGAAGTTCGGACTTGATATTGTATAAGTTAGAAAATCGGTTCGGGAAATAAAGTGAGGTTTGGATTGACGTACACGATACAATATATCACTTGGGCGATATATATCGCTCCCTTCCGATACTCGATGTCATTAATCCTGCACGGAATGGACCAGGAAATCTACATCGCACCTGCCTCGCTTCAGTATCGCCCCCGAGTTACACGCAAACTGCGTTTATTATTGCGTCTTGGTGCTGAATTCACAACACTCTCTCCATTCACTTATCACATTCTCTTACTAGTTCGGAAGGAGGAGATAACGCGTTCCGTGGGAGGAGGGGATGACGTGAGAGGACAGACTGATATTTAACAGCTAATGGTTACAAGTTCCCGATGGTGCTCTTACAACTGGCCTCCCTGCCCCAGGATTACACATTCCTTGGTGGAAATTTAGACCACCCCCGATCTGGAGAGCAAATTCCCTGCCATGAAACAGTCAACTAGGATGAAAGATTAAGTTAAATGGACTGGAAATTTGAGAAATGTAACTATCCTTTCCATCGATCTGTGAAAACCCTGAAAAAATTCTCATTGCTCCGGAGGGTCGGAATTGAACCAAAGATCTCCAGAATGCGGGTCACAGACGCTACCAACTGAGCCATCTTTCTCGGTATTACTACTTAATTGATAGCAACATTTTACTGGAAATACACGTCCAGAAATCTCTTAAATATTATTAAAAAGAGGCTGACGAGTGTTAAAAAAGATTGAGATTTTGGCCCAGAGAAAGAGTGAGAGACAGTTTAGCTGTACGACTTAAAAAACAATATGTTTCTTAAATACCAAATTCAGAAACTTCGAAAGGAATTGGTAGATACAATATTCAAGAAATTCTTCCCGCCCCACGACACTATTTGTATTCTGAATTTTCCGGGAATATCCCCTGAAGTCTACGTCATTCTAGATATTCAAGAAAATCTTCCCACTCCACTACACTATTTGTATTCTAAATTTTCTGAGAATATCCCCTGAAGTCTTTGTCATTCTAGATATTCAAGAAATTCTTCCCGCCTCACGACACTATTTGTATTCTGAATTTTCTGGGAATTTCCTCTGAAGTCTTCGTCATTCTAGATATTCAAGAAATTCTTCCCGCTCCACGACACTATTTGTATTCTAAATTTTCTGGGAATATCCCCTGAAGTCTTTGTCATTCTAGATATTCAAGAAATTCTTCCCGCCTCACGACACTATTTGTATTCTAAATTTTCTGGGAATGTCCTCTGAAGTCTTCGATATGCTAAACGGCTGTTGTATAACTGGTAAACTAGTAAAGAGGTAAAGAACATCTTACTGCACAACAAATATACATACTTCCATTAACAGACGCAATTTATGTAAAATAACATAGAAGGTTATGTGAATTTACACAGCTATATTTTTTCTTGTTGTCATTCACCATTACTTTATGTCTATTTAAAGTCCGTATCTTTTAAGAACGGTAAGAATCCGGCAATTTCTGTAGAAGTTGTCTAATTTCAAGTAAAATTTAACTCAATAAACACTCTTTGCATGGTATACAATATAATAAACACAAAAGCATGGTCTAATCTACTGAAGATTGGAATATGCATACTTGTTATTTTGGAACACGTAAAGCCCTATGTTTATGGTATCATTATTATTATCATCCATAAATTTGATGTGTAAACATCTGGAGCAGTTTGCATGCCCATTACCAGCCGACAGTGAATGTAGGGGATCTCTAAATTGCCACAGTCCAGGTGCATCATCTCAGGAACGTGAAGCTGTTTTGTATGGACCATATCTCATCCCAGCCTTATGTTATGATATAGTATGTAGTAGGGTCAGTTCAAACAGTAACCGCCAAATCTTTGACACAGAAATTCTTGCTTAGGGATGTAAATTGAGCTTTCATAAGCACGGTACTGTATCTATTTATGATGTTCAGATGATTTATCAAAAGCGCCATTAGCTAATACAATGTGCATAAACATTCTTGAAGTATGTGAAAACATGATGAATAATCACAAATACCGTAGTTTGTAATGATAGTCTTCCTCTAGTGACTTCCTCCTTGCTGTTTATAGAGGAAAGCATACCGGGAAAAAATACTAGGTGTTAAGTAACCTCACATTGAAGAGGTCCAGAGTTCGAATCTTGGTGAGGGTGAGTTATCTGAATAAGGCTTTTTAGAAGCTTTCCCTTATCCTGAAAGAGGAATGTCAGATAACTCTAAGCTTTATAGAACCTGGACTCATTGCAGCATTACTTCATTCATCATCCGATATGACTAAAAGTTGGAGGGCATAAATGAAAGAAAAAGGAAGATTTTCAAGAAAATCCTAATCCCAAAATGTATTTTATATGGAATAGGTTTGGTTACTTTTAATTCTCTTTAAAATGGCACTAAAAATTTTGATTAAAATGCTACATGTTTAACATATAATCATGATGTAACTTGGATTTTCTGGGAATGTCCTACAAAGTCCCCTATATTCTGAATGATTTTGTATAACTGATAAAAGATGAGAGATATACGAAATCTTACTACTCAAAAATGATTATCCCGAAAAAATATAATTAATATATAGCGGTTCTTTTTTGCCGAGATAATTAACCGTTTTCCAGGTTTTTGTTTGAATTTGCCAATTATACTTTCTTCAAATGGGAAGTCGTTATCCATTTTGTATCTCTCGGTCAAACATAAAGAGCAAAATTCCAAATCCCTCACATAGCAACTAGCTCTTTAAAACATTTTACTCGCTTAAAGCGACATTCCCCTTTGTATCTACATGAAAATGATCAACATTTGGTCTACTTGTTGTAGAGGAAGTGGGGAGACAGCAGCTTAGGATAACGGGGAACAGAACTGCGGGGTCTCAGTTAGATAAAAACTGTTGGAATTAGGTTAGAAGCAGAAGAAGAAAACTTGGTGGTGTTTACGGGGATATCTGAACCGCCATATTTCTTCACGTAGCGGAAGAGACCAGCCCGTTAAAAGACACAATTTTTAAATGTTTTTGAATGCTTTTGTGAAATGTTAAGTCGCTGTTCTTTTGTAATTTCTCTATACGCAGGTAGTACGAAGAAAATGTGTTGCATTGGACAGACAAATTTTATACCCAGAATTCACTGAAAGTATGCGTTTTGAGGTCCTCGGAATAAAAAACTAAACATTTTTAGTAAAATTCCGAGTGCGCCTCTGTACACAGCTCAACTCAAAAAGAAAAAATCTCATGTTCATCTTTCAAAAAATGCGATATGAAAATATAATCCACGTTCGTCAAGAGGAAATAGAAGTATGTGTTTTTGTTGATAGAATGGTGAGGGTATACAGTGCACGACTTGATGTGGTGGAGTGGTCGTAAGGGTTGAGGGAACTGTCCCCTGCGATTAAGCAGACTAAGCGGAAAACGGGAAGGCGTGGTGGTAGCCTTTCTCTCAAGTGTATTGTATTTGTGGATGTCTAGCTACGCCCTTTTTGTTAAAGTTGAAGTACGAACATGCTTCTGAAAACAGACGACATCGGCTTCCTGACGATGATTGCCGTGAAGTTATCATTTGAAGATTTGTGTTCATCCAAAAATAAAGTTGACTGGAAAACAGTTACGGGATGCGATTTTTATGAGTTTAAATCGTCTTAAACAATGTAAAGATCAGCTTATAGGTGTATTTGTCTAATAGTCTCTATCTAAATCAATAATTTATAATCTGTACAGCAAATTCAAAAAAAGGTCGAGTTTTTCTTAGTGTTGAATTTCGAGAATGACACACAAGAACTACTGTAACTAATACACAAGAACTACTGTAACTAATAAAAATATTGCTGCTCAAGAACATGGATGTAAATGTTTTAAATTTATTCAGCATAGATATGAGTCAAATCCATCGACCGTTAGACATGAAAGCACCTATTCGCAATAAAAAGCACATTGATTGATACAGAAAAACTGAAAAAAATTCCAAGTCTACATTTTGAATTGCATTTGGAATATCGTTACTGGTGAGGAATGTTGGAAATATTAGTTGGTTCAATGGATATTTCCAACAGAGCCTAAGCATACAAAAGTCTAAGGAATTCACAGTGCTGGTAAGATGGTTATTACGTTTTGTTCTAAAACCGGCCATATTGGAACTATAACATTAGAAGATAATACGAGAACCTGTCTGAAAAATGAATATACTTACAAGGTGGAAGCTTGCGTAAAAACAAACACATAAGTGGTTCAGCAATACAGCACTTGAGTCTCTTACAGTAGATGGGTTCAAATCAACTCAACATGCAAACACCATCATACGCTCACAAGTAGAAATTTAATTCTCAATGTGTCACAGTTTTGAAAAGAACAGAGACGTAAAGATTTAATTATTACATTAAATAATGCTACAGCAACAGCAGTGAACTAACTGTACATAATATAGTAAAAGAGGTTCAAAATTCAAAGTGTACGGTAGAAAAACTTTCAATTTGTCGCCCATATCCAAAAAGTTTCGAACTCGGAGTTTCTTCGAGTTTTATGAACAGAGAAGAGAAAACCTACAGTGCGTCAACTCATGAATGATAAAAGAAAGAAATCATTCTGAAATTAAGGACACATTCTGAGAATATTTAAAAGCATAGGATATCTATTTCGCTGTGTTACGTACGCTATGATGATGTTTTGTTGGTCAGACAGTATTCTACTATGTTCCCGCCTTCTATGACCTCTCTAAACCGTGTCATGCTACACCAACGACCTTTCCAAACAACTGCACTCATTCGTCAGAAGGTCACTACCGAATGCTACTCAAACATCTGTTTA